>CM026389.1:40365233-40422733 GCA_014843695.1 Archivesica marissinica | reverse complement strand
AATGTTGAAGTGGTAAGAAGGGAAAGAACACATAATATGAAACCTTTATGGGACGAACATTAATGAATGCATATGTCTGCTGTCATATGAATATGTATTAGCACACAAAGATTAATTCGTTTCGCTCTGTTGCCAATATAGCTTCGTAGCTGGTTTATCGTTGCTTTAAATAGCATGATGTCAACCTATTATTAATGTAATTTGTATATATTACATTTTGTTTCTCATGCCATGTATAATAGTATGTATATATTATATCTTTATTTCTATTCTCATCTATGTACAGTGTGTGTGTTTTACGTTTATTTATCGTCGCTACCGGTTGCCCATATGAGCCACGCCTCCTGAATATATTAGTCATTTTAGATTTTAGAGGATAGCGCATGATACAGACAGAGACCCATTCCAGAGTCTCCTCTGGTTCTTTTACGAGACCTCGGTTTAACGTCCCATCTGAAAGACTGTTAATTGTATTAGGGTCAGACTGGGGATCGAACATGCGATCCCTGGATTACCAGTCCACCTAGTTACTACTGGACTGCATATCCGTCTGTAAATCAAACATTATTTACAGAGGTTAAAGTAGAGTCGTTGAAGTGGTGTCTTCCTGATTCCCCCACTTTTAGAAAAACTGGTCAATTTATTTGTGGGGTAATCAGGAATTTGTCCAGTTTGGAGATTAGTGGTAACATAGCCTCCGGGCGTGAAAACACTATAATCTGTTTCAATTATTGAAATAGCAAACATTAATGTAAAGTGCAGTTTAACCACCTTATTACGGGGTAACTTGTAGGAATATTATTATTTTCCAATTGTTTAAGCGGGATACTAAGGGAATCTGTCGTTTTTCTTTTCTTGTTGTGTGTTTTTTTCTTATTTTCCCACTAAAACATCCATATTAATTCCTGATTAGTGGAGAAATGAGAGAAAAAAAACTCATACTGAAGCATGCGGATGTATCCGGCTGCTTCAATCTGCTGGATGGTCTGGATGATGCTGAAGATGTTCGGATGAGCATGTCGAACAGCCTTCTTCAGCTTGCTGTGCCACCCTTCCAGATGGTTTGTCGTTCTGGGACCCTCTGTGGCAAAGTGGTTCCATACGCCCTTGTCGTCCTTGTCGACCCACTGCTCTGTGACGTAATCGGTGAATGGGGTGACGTCCATGGGCAGATCTTCATTCCCAATGTCATCTAACGTCTGGAACCACACGTCCTCAACGTCATTTTCCGGGACAAGAGGGAGAACAGATGCCCGTCTCACGAGTGTGTGCACACTGCCATGCTCCTTGTACAAGTTGGCCAGTCCCGTTGCTTGTACTTTACGCCAAATACATTGTGTGTAGTGGAAGAAGCAGGCTTTAACTACAGTGTTGGGGAACACCCGTAGTACCGCGTTACGTGACGCCATTTCATGGTCGAAAAACACTTGGTCGGGTTGAAGCTGTAGGCCGTATCCCTCGCAAGATTGTTGTACTTGACGGAAGAATGTCTCATAGACGTCGGTTGATTTTCCCGGCAGGAAGGCGAACACAAGTGGATACATCTCGCCGTCAATAAATCCATGGAGTGTGAATAATTGATGAAAGAAGCTGGGGCACGTGTAAAATGTTCCGTCGCCATATATTACGGGAGCGGCACAGAGGTGTTGAAGAGCGGATCTAGTAGCGAAAACTAGCATTCTCTGGTTGTTCCCGACGTCGATTTGTAGGAATCTTTCGCCGGATGTCGTCTGCGTCCACTCCTCCTCTAACACAATATTGGCGGCGGATGATGGGAGATTTGGACGTAGCTTGCTTCTCTCGGCGTACAGTGCCGTCTTACACGTCTGGAATGTCGGTAGATTCCGCGCCATGTTTACGGTGTCGTTATTCCATTCTTAAATTATCAAAACATACCCATATATATATGTAAAATGGAATTAACATAACATAATTACCCCAATTATTAAATTAATCACCTATTTGAATTTTCCTTAATCATTATTACTCAAATTATCATTTGGTAATCAAAACATTCCATAAGGTAACCATTAAAGTCACTTAAATAGTATGTTTGTATGCTAATTGATATTAATCGGAAATTAAATTAACACACCCTTCACCAAACACATAATTGAATGTTCATTAATCCTATGAAAATATCAAAGAATTTAACATCAAAGTCATTTAAAAAGTTGGTTTGTATGATAATTGGTTTTAATCTACCATAGACACACACAGGTAACAATAGATAATTGAAACAGATTATAGCTTCGGGTCTCGCCTTTTCTGATTTACCGGTCAGAATAAAGTGGGGGAATCAGGAATACAAGAAATCAAAAAGTGGGGGAATCAGGAATAAACCGTTGAAGTATATTAAAACAGGTTTTGGCACAAATTCTAAACAGAATAATAAGTTGATCATACGTACTATAATATTTGTTATTGTGGCACATAAACCACACAGTGACGGGTGTTCCTGATTTAATGTGTATTGCTATATCTATTAACTATGATACACACATCAATAAAATAAAGTATTTGCTTACTGTAGAACACTATATATTCGCGAGAATTTATATTTCGCTAATTTTCGTGAACTAAGTTGATCGCGAATTCATGATTCTCGTAAATAATAGCGTTTCCGAATGTCCGAGTTATATATCCGTAAATATGTACATTTTATAAAAGTGTTGAAAGTCAATATAATATTAAGCGACCTATGAAAACAGTCATCTTCGCGATACATCACGGATGCGCGAATTCACAACTCCGCGAATTTTCAAGAGTGTGAGTAAAAGTCGTAAAATAAAGTGTTCGTGAAATTATTGTCTTTTACAGTACTTACCTATTTCTTAATGTACACAATGCAGACTATTCTCATGTCAGTTTTTTTGAAACACGTGTGTTTTATTTAGGAAATCATATTTGTCTTTTTAGTTATTAATACATTTTATTGGCGAATGAAACATGGTTTGGAGTTTTGACATGTATGAATTAGCTCCGACTCTCGGCACGACTGACCATGTTTTATTCGACTCTAAATAACGCAAATACAAATATTATTTCGATTCCTACATGACCGAAATATCAAAAAGTGCAAAAGTAGTTGGTGTTATGTTTTAGAAAGCGTAACTGATGATCACTGTATTTATTGAATTGCACACGGTAACTCAGAGGACTAATTTCTCTAATTAATAGTATTTAGTACTTATAATACATATTTTATACTTTAAATATATTTAGGAGGGGAAATACATACATGTATAGCACAAGCTTAGAGCATGTGCAATGAGGGACATCGGTCAGTTACTGCCCCTGAATACTCCCTAAAAGTAGATAGGTCATGTTAAGTGTTTTCCTCTGTTTTTATTGTTGTTTCCTTTTCACAATATGCTAACAATTTTAGACCATTATTACTTCTTATGATTATTAAATTACTATATCTCGACAGATATCCTACCGTATATGCAAGGGGTACTTATTTGTAAAATAATGTGATCACTTAATTAACAAGTTTTTGATAAAATCACATTTTTTCATACCGCAACATCTGGTTAGGGTACAACAGTAAAAACAAAGGATTCTAACTAAAAGGACCTATTCACATTTTGGAATAAATCGGACTTTGTCTGCCAAGGGAGGTAATAGAACATTTGAGACGTCTCTCATTGCACAATACATTGACACTACGATTGGTGAACATTTATCGTAACTGGATATGTCAGGTTACATCGTCACAGGCTATCCGTCAACTGATTAAAAGCTGATAGTTCACGCTATGGAATCAGTAGCCTAGTGAATTCTGATTATGAATTTAGTCGCTTCTAACCAATGCTACTCAGATTCGAGACTCGGACCGGGACGTATGTGAGATGGTACGGTGGTCGCCAGATCGGACAGGTGCGTATTCTCAGGGTACTCCGGTTTCCTCCCACACGAATGACCACATCTAGTGATTAATGTAAGTTGTTACGGCTTGTTTCACAATCGTTGTAAAATAAATAGAGTTAAAACTAATGTTAGTGGTTTGTCTTCTTCTTACGAACATCGACCATATTCTTAACCCTTTCCCTCATAGAAGCACCTCTTGACGCCATTACCAATACGACATACATTGACAATGTAGCAGCCAAACCAATGTTCATAATAAAGTCCACATTCTCATGTAGTCCCAGTAATATCTATGGAGGTTGGATAGATATGGCGACTACTTATACACTACACGATAGCTAAATGGCTGTCGTTTGTATGGAGATATACTAGTATATTAACCTAACTCTATATGAAGGAAAGGATTAATTGGTACAAAATAGCGCACCACTTTGCAATGACAGAGAGGCCTTGCTGGTTACTATAGAGACATCATGTTACCATGTGCTTGTTAGTTTAAACTTTATTTATTGTTCTTCTTTTGTACCAAGTGCATATATGCATGGAAAGTGTAAACACATAGGTTGCAGGAAGATAACAAAGGATTGGAAAACAAGATAAATACAATCTTATATAAATTCCTCTCCTACATGGAGCATGTAGCAAGTTGGTGTAATCCGGTATAAGTAATGTAAGCGTGAGACGGGGGATCGAACCTGCGATCCCTGGATTACCAGTCTAGCGTGTTACCACTGGACTACAGATCCGTCTGTATAAAAAGAGGAACACAGAACCACATCAGTCGCTAAGCTACATAATGACCGTCTCCGTGGCACAGTGGTTAAGGCGTCCGCCTACGGAGCGGGGGGTCGAAGGTTCGAATCTCGTCAGGGGTTCGTTCTGATATGGCCGGTTGGTGAGCCGCCAGCTAGTTAAATAATGGTTTCCGATTGCCTACCAGCCTGGCGCCTGGCATACAAGCATAGGATTCGGGAAGTACTGATGTTCATAAAAAGAGGTGTCTCATAAGTCAGAAATGGCTGGCCCTTTAAATGCACTATAATAAACAAACACTTTACTTTACTTTTTTAATGACATGACACAATGGATTCATAAAGTGTCCATGAACAAAACACTCCACATAGTTTAACGTTGTTGCTAGCGAACAAGAGTTCGCTGAGAGATGAAATACGGTAGAGTATCGGAACATCTTTCCTCTAAACGACATGCAATAAAAATGTAAACATACGCGCTAGAGATTCCGCATCCTGTTGGGATTTTTGAGTATTCGATCGTTTCCTTAAGATTTATTGTTTTGGGACCCACGGAATCCGTTATGTAATTATTCACTGTCGAATTAAAGCTCAATTTAACAATTAAACGATGATCAAAGCTAAAACAAGCGCAGTGTAAAATATAGGTCATACAAGTAACGCAGTATTATTTCATAACGCATTTTGTGTATGTGCGCATTAGTACCAGTGTTACTATGGTGACTTATAATGTAACGGTAATTGTCGATATGGAACTATAGCGTGTATAGAAGTGTATACTAGTATATAAATTACAAATTACATAGGAGACTACATGGAAATCCTGTACATTTGTATTGTATTTATATATTGTACATAAATAATTCTATTGGTTCTCTTCAATTATGATAAAAGTCTATGTTTTGATGATGTGCTGTGTAGTTGGGTTCATTCGGATTTTAGATTGTATTTGATATTATAATAGTTAACATTAATTTTGCTCGCTATGACTGGAATGTAAATAGCTATGTTATAATAACAACTGTTTCTCATAAACATTTTTAGATGTTTTATATATTTAACTTTGTATAAAAGTGAGACATAAATAAACTGTCTGTCTGTCTGCCCTGCCCTGCCCTGCCCTGCCCTGCCCTGCCCTGCCCTGCCCTGCCCTGCCCTGCCCTGCCCTGCCCTGCCCTGCCCTGCCCTGCCCTGCCCTGCCCTGCCCTGCCCTGCCCTGCCCTGCCCTGCCTATGCACTAGTTTATCCGATTAGATACCATTATAACAGTTGTTGTATAATTATGAAATTCTTTGTACATAGAATATATTGAATAAAGATAATAAATAAACTCTATAATAACTGTTCTATGCTCTTTATCTTATCCTACACGAGACAAGAATATATATTTGCATCATTTGTATTTCTATTCGCAGAAAATAATGACGTTGCATGGGCATTGATTCCACAGATGTCACTGGATGATCTACATCGCTTTAGTAAATGCGCTACTGACTGCGATTACGACTTCCTCACAAGCAGCCTCCAGTAGGACCATACGCGTATATGTATCCTTACAGAAAACAATGTTTACAAAGGATAAAGCAAACACACATCAAAAAAATCTCGTGACAGTGATTAGGACCTATTGGATTTTGAAACTAAATTACAGTGATTGCTTGTCTCTGAAATAATATATTTTCCTCGTAAAATTGAACGTTATTTATTGAACAGACCATTTATTGTCTTAAAATTAATCAGTTTAATGTGTCGTTTCTATAAATCAATTTCTGGAAGTATTCGGCACATGTAATTATACTTACCGGCCTTGAATTCAAGCGTACGGCGGCTGGGTAAGGATTTCATTACTTACTAGACACTTGTTTTTGAGTTAACCGATGACGAACTGTGTGATATAATGGAGACATAGATAACATCATAAGAGGGAAACGTTACCGAGGTAAGAATATTAACACTATAGGGCTCGTTCTCGGGACGTTAAACCGAGGTCTCGTGTCGGTGCTTTACACCGTGCACGTAAAAGAACAAGATGAGACTCTGGAATGGGTCTCTGTCTGTATCATTGCACTATCCTATAACAATCTAAAATGACTAATCTCTTCAGGAGGCGTCGCTCATATGGGCAACCGGTAGCGACGATAAATAAACGTAAAACACATTGGCTGAGTTTCACAAAACAATTTATGATACATATGTGGCTTTAGAATTCCTTCTTAGTTAATTACAGTAACAATCGGATCGAAAACATATAACTTTCAAACATATTACAGACTAAGGACATAAAAAATTATATGCTTTATGCAAGGCTCGAACTCACGTGTGTGGATATAAACTATACATGCATAGCTGTCTACCTCCTACGCTATTTCGGTAATCAATAACTGTAATACTCACATTATTATTATCATGATATTTGAATCGATGAAAACGGTTAGTAACTATTTTCGATTTTCTTCAGAATCATAGATAGTTAGTGTTAAAGTTCTAGTAACGCTCAGTACCTGTCAGGGCCGTCGCTGGGGCTATTTTGATGATACGCACGGCCAAATATGCTTGCTTGTCGAGTGAGTATAGCGAGCGAGTACACTAGGGGGGGGGGGTCCGGGGGGAGATATTTTGGAGTTTTCATTTTTTTCATTTTCTGAGACCAATGATACGCACGTGCGTACTTGCGTATGCCCAGCAACGGGCCTGCCTGTAAAGCGTATTAGAGCTCAATGCTATAGTCAGTTTTAAAGTTCTAGTAACGCTCAGTACCTGTAACGCGTATTAGAGCTCAATGATATAGTCAGTTTTAAAGTTCTAGTCTCATTGTTATAGTCAGTTTTAGAGTTCTAGTCTCATTGTAATAGTCAGTTTTAAAGTTCTAGTCTCATTGTTATAGTCAGTTTTAAAGTTCTAGTCTCATTGTTATAGTCAGTTTTAGAGTTCTAGTCTCATTGTAATAGTCAGTTTTAGAGTTCTAGTCTCATTGTTATAGTCAATTTTAGAGTTCTAGTCTCATTGTTATAGTCAGTTTTAGAGTTCTAGTCTCATTGTTATAGTCAGTTTTAGAGTTCTAGTCTCATTGTAATAGTCAGTTTTAAAGTTCTAGTCTCATTGTTATAGTCAGTTTTAGAGTTCTAGTCTCATTGTTATAGTCAGTTTTAGAGTTCTAGTCTCATTGTTATAGTCAATTTTAGAGTTCTAGTCTCATTGTTATAGTCAGTTTTAGAGTTCTAGTCTCATTGTTATAGTCAGTTTTAGAGTTCTAGTCTCACTGTTATAGTCAGTTTTAGAGTTCTAGTCTCATTGTTATAGTCAGTTTTAGAGTTCTAGTCTCATTGTTATAGTCAGTTTTAGAATTCTAGTCTCTTTGTTATAGTCAGTTTTAGAGTTCTAGTAACGCCCGGTATCTGTAAAGCCTATTACTCGGTGCTATAGTCAGTGTCAGAGTTCTACTATTGTTCGGTATCTGTAAAGCACGCATCACTCATTGCTACAGCCAGGTACATATATCTCGTATTGCTAAACATCTGTAGAACACGAATCACTCATTGCTACAGCCAGGTACAGATATCTCGTATTGCTAAACATCTGTAGAGCATTCAACAATCATTGTTACAGTCGGGTTCAGATATCTCGTATTGCTAAACATCTGTAGAACATGCATCAATCATTGTTACAGTCGGGTTCAGATATCTCGTATTGCTAAACATCTGTAGAACATTCATCAATCATTGTTACAGTCGGGTTCAGATATCTCGTATTGCTAAATATCTGTAGAACATTCATCAATCATTGTTACAGTCGGGTTCAGATATCTCGTAATGCTAAACATCTGTAGAGCATTCATCAATCATTGCTACAGTCATGTTCAGATATCTCGTATTGCTAAACATCTGTAGAACATTCATCAATCATTGTTACAGTCAGGTTCAGATATCTCGTATTGCTAAACATCTGTAGAGCATGCATCACTCATTGTTACAGCCGGGTTCAGATATCTCGTATTGCTAAACATCTGTAGAGCATGCATCACTCATTGTTACAGCCAGGTTCAGATATCGCGTATTGCTAAACATCTGTAGAGCATGCATCACTCATTGTTACAGCCAGGTTCAGATATCGCGTATTGCTAAATATATGTAGAGCATGCACCAAGCATTGTTACAGCCGGGTTCAGATATCTCGTATTGCTAAACATCTGTAGAGCATGCATCACTCATTGTTACAGCCAGGTTCAGATATCGCGTATTGCTAAATATATGTAGAGCATCCACCAAGCATTGTTACAGCCGGGTTCAGATATCTCGTATTGCTAAACATCTGTAGAACATTCATCAATCATTGTTACAGTCGGGTTCAGATATAGCGTATTGCTAAACATCTGTAGAACATTCATCAATCATTGTTACTGCCGGGTTCAGATATCTCGTATTGCTAAACATCTGTAGAACATTCATCAATCATTGTTACAGCCGGGTTCAGATATCGCGTATTGCTAAACATCTGTAGAACATTCATCAATCATTGTTACAGCCGGGTTCAGATATCGCGTATTGCTAAACATCTGTAGAGCATTCATCTATCATTGTTACAGCCGGGTTCAGATATCGCGTATTGCTAAACATCTGTAGAACATTCATCAATCATTGTTACAGCCGGGTTCAGATATCGCGTATTGCTAAACATCTGTAGAGCATTCATCAATCATTGTTACAGCCGGGTTCAGATATCGCGTATTGCTAAACATCTGTAGAACATTCATCTATCATTGCTACAGCCAGGTTCAGATATCTGGTATTGCTAAACATCTGTAGAGCATTCATCTATCATTGCTACAGCCAGGTTCAGATATCTCGTATTGCTAAGCATCTGTTAAGCATTCATCTATCATTGCTACAGCCAGGTTCAGATATCTCGTAATGCTAAACATCTGTAAAGCATTCATCAATCATTGTTACAGTCGGGTTCAGATATCTCGTATTGCTAAACATCTGTAGAGCATTCATCAATCATTGTTACAGTCGGGTTCAGATATCTCGTATTGCTAAACATCTGTAAAGCATGCATCAATCATTGCTACAATCAGGGTCAGATATCTCGTATTGCTAAACATCTGTAGAACATTCATCACTCATTGTTACAGTCGGGCTCAGATATCTCGTATTGCTAAACATATGTAGAGCATGCATCAATCATTGCTACAGTCAGGTTCAGATATCTGGTATTGCTAAACATCTGTAGAACATTCATCAATCATTATTACAGTCAGGTTCAGATATCTCGTATTGCTAAACATCTGTAGAACATTCATCACTCATTGTTACAGCCAGTTTCAGATATATCGTATTGCTAAACATATGTAGACCATTCATCAATCATTGTTACAGTCAGGTTCAGATATATCGTATTGCTAAACATCTGTAGAACATTCATCAATCATTGTTACAGTCGGGTTCAGATATCTCGTAATGCTAAACATCTGTAGAGCATTCATCAATCATTGCTACAGTCATGTTCAGATATCTCGTATTGCTAAACATCTGTAGAACATTCATCAATCATTGTTACAGTCAGGTTCAGATATCTCGTATTGCTAAACATCTGTAGAGCATGCATCACTCATTGTTACAGCCGGGTTCAGATATCTCGTATTGCTAAACATCTGTAGAGCATGCATCACTCATTGTTACAGCCAGGTTCAGATATCGCGTATTGCTAAATATATGTAGAGCATGCACCAAGCATTGTTACAGCCGGGTTCAGATATCTCGTATTGCTAAACATCTGTAGAACATTCATCAATCATTGTTACAGTCGGGTTCAGATATAGCGTATTGCTAAACATCTGTAGAACATTCATCAATCATTGTTACTGCCGGGTTCAGATATCTCGTATTGCTAAACATCTGTAGAACATTCATCAATCATTGTTACAGCCGGGTTCAGATATCGCGTATTGCTAAACATCTGTAGAACATTCATCAATCATTGTTACAGCCGGGTTCAGATATCGCGTATTGCTAAACATCTGTAGAGCATTCATTTATCATTGTTACAGCCGGGTTCAGATATCGCGTATTGCTAAACATCTGTAGAGCATTCATTTATCATTGTTACAGCCGGGTTCAGATATCGCGTATTGCTAAACATCTGTAGAGCATTCATCAATCATTGTTACAGCCGGTTTCAGATATCGCGTATTGCTAAATATATGTAGAGCATGCACCAATCATTGTTACAGCTGGGTTCAGATATCGCGTATTGCTAAACATCTGTAGAGCATTCATCAATCATTGTTACAGTCGGGTTCAGATATCGCGTATTGCTAAATATCTGTAGAACATTCATCAATCATTGTTACAGCCGGGTTCAGATATCTCGTATTGCTAAACATCTGTAGAACATGCATCAATCATTGTTACAGTCGGGTTCAGATATCGCGTATTGCTAAACATCTGTAGAACATTCATCAATCATTGTTACAGCCGGGTTCAGATATCTCGTATTGCTAAATATCTGTAGAACATTCATCAATCATTGTTACAGCCAGGTTCAGATATCTCGTATTGCTAAACATCTGTAGAGCATTCATCAATCATTGTTACAGCAGGGTTCAGATATCTCGTAATGCTAAACATCTGTAGAACATTCATCAATCATTGTTACAGTCGGGTTCAGATATCACGTATTGCTAAACATCTGTAGAACATTCATCAATCATTGTTACAGCCGGGTTCAGATATCTCGTATTGCTAAATATCTGTAGAACATTCATCAATCATTGTTACAGCATGGTTCAGATATCTCGTAATGCTAAACATCTGTAGAACATTCATCAATCATTGTTACAGCCATGTTCAGATATCTCGTATTGCTAAACATCTGTAGAACATTCATCTATCATTGCTACAGCCAGGTTCAGATATCTCGTATTGCTAAACATCTGTAGAGCATTCATCTATCATTGCTACAGCCAGGTTCAGATATCTCGTATTGCTAAGCATCTGTTAAGCATTCATCTATCATTGCTACAGCCAGGTTCAGATATCTTGTAATGCTAAACATCTGTAAAGCATTCATCAATCATTGTTACAGTCGGGTTCAGATATCTCGTATTGTTAAACATCTGTAGAGCATTCATCAATCATTGTTACAGTCGGGTTCAGATATCTCGTATTGCTAAACATCTGTAAAGCATGCATCAATCATTGCTACAGTCAGGTTCAGATATCTCGTATTGCTAAACATCTGTAGAACATTCATCAATATCATTATTACAGTCAGGTTCAGATATCTCGTATTGCTAAACATCTGTAGAACATTCATCACTCATTGTTACAGCCAGTTTCAGATATATCGTATTGCTAAACATCTGTAGACCATTCATCAATCATTGTTACAGTCGGGTTCAGATATCTCGTATTGTTAAACATCTGTAGAGCATTCATCAATCATTGTTACAGTCGGGTTCAGATATCTCGTATTGCTAAACATCTGTAAAGCATGCATCAATCATTGCTACAGTCAGGTTCAGATATCTCGTATTGCTAAACATCTGTAGAACATTCATCAATATCATTATTACAGTCAGGTTCAGATATCTCGTATTGCTAAACATCTGTAGAACATTCATCACTCATTGTTACAGCCAGTTTCAGATATATCGTATTGCTAAACATCTGTAGACCATTCATCTATCATTGCTACAGCCAGGTTCAGATATCTCGTATTGCTAAACATCTGTAGAGCATTCATCTATCATTGCTACAGCCAGGTTCAGATATCTCGTATTGCTAAGCATCTGTTAAGCATTCATCAATCATTGTTACAGCCAGGTTCAGATATCTCGTATTGCTAAACATCTGTAGAACATGCATCAATCATAGTTACAGTCGGGTTCAGATATCGCGTATTGCTAAACATCTGTAGAACATTCATCAATCATTGTTACAGCCGGGTTCAGATATCTCGTATTGCTAAATATCTGTAGAACATTCATCAATCATTGTTACAGCCAGGTTCAGATATCTCGTATTGCTAAACATCTGTAGAGCATTCATCAATCATTGTTACAGCAGGGTTCAGATATCTCGTAATGCTAAACATCTGTAGAACATTCATCAATCATTGTTACAGTCGGGTTCAGATATCGCGTATTGCTAAACATCTGTAGAACATTCATCAATCATTGTTACAGCCGGGTTCAGATATCTCGTATTGCTAAATATCTGTAGAACATTCATCAATCATTGTTACAGCATGGTTCAGATATCTCGTAATGCTAAACATCTGTAGAACATTCATCAATCATTGTTACAGCCATGTTCAGATATCTCGTATTGCTAAACATCTGTAGAACATTCATCTATCATTGCTACAGCCAGGTTCAAATATCTCGTATTGCTAAACATCTGTAGAGCATTCATCTATCATTGCTACAGCCAGGTTCAGATATCTCGTATTGCTAAGCATCTGTTAAGCATTCATCTATCATTGCTACAGCCAGGTTCAGATATCTTGTAATGCTAAACATCTGTAAAGCATTCATCAATCATTGTTACAGTCGGGTTCAGATATCTCGTATTGTTAAACATCTGTAGAGCATTCATCAATCATTGTTACAGTCGGGTTCAGATATCTCGTATTGCTAAACATCTGTAAAGCATGCATCAATCATTGCTACAGTCAGGTTCAGATATCTCGTATTGCTAAACATCTGTAGAACATTCATCAATATCATTATTACAGTCAGGTTCAGATATCTCGTATTGCTAAACATCTGTAGAACATTCATCAATCATTGTTACAGTCAGGTTCAGATATATCGTATTGCTAAACATCTGTAGAGCATGCATCACTCATTGTTACAGCCGGGTTCAGATATCTCGTATTGCTAAACATCTGTAGAGCATGCATCACTCATTGTTACAGCCAGGTTCAGATATCGCGTATTGCTAAATATATGTAGAGCATGCACCAAGCATTGTTACAGCCGGGTTCAGATATCTCGTATTGCTAAACATCTGTAGAACATTCATCAATCATTGTTACAGTCGGGTTCAGATATAGCGTATTGCTAAACATCTGTAGAACATTCATCAATCATTGTTACTGCCGGGTTCAGATATCTCGTATTGCTAAACATCTGTAGAACATTCATCAATCATTGTTACAGCCGGGTTCAGATATCGCGTATTGCTAAACATCTGTAGAACATTCATCAATCATTGTTACAGCCGGGTTCAGATATCGCGTATTGCTAAACATCTGTAGAGCATTCATCTATCATTGTTACAACCGGGTTCAGATATCGCGTATTGCTAAACATCTGTAGAGCATTCATCAATCATTGTTACAGCCGGTTTCAGATATCGCGTATTGCTAAATATATGTAGAGCATGCACCAATCATTGTTACAGCTGGGTTCAGATATCGCGTATTGCTAAACATCTGTAGAGCATTCATCAATCATTGTTACAGTCGGGTTCAGATATCGCGTATTGCTAAATATCTGTAGAACATTCATCAATCATTGTTACAGCCGGGTTCAGATATCTCGTATTGCTAAACATCTGTAGAACATGCATCAATCATTGTTACAGTCGGGTTCAGATATCGCGTATTGCTAAACATCTGTAGAACATTCATCAATCATTGTTACAGCCGGGTTCAGATATCTCGTATTGCTAAATATCTGTAGAACATTCATCAATCATTGTTACAGCCAGGTTCAGATATCTCGTATTGCTAAACATCTGTAGAGCATTCATCAATCATTGTTACAGCAGGGTTCAGATATCTCGTAATGCTAAACATCTGTAGAACATTCATCAATCATTGTTACAGTCGGGTTCAGATATCACGTATTGCTAAACATCTGTAGAACATTCATCAATCATTGTTACAGCCGGGTTCAGATATCTCGTATTGCTAAATATCTGTAGAACATTCATCAATCATTGTTACAGCATGGTTCAGATATCTCGTAATGCTAAACATCTGTAGAACATTCATCAATCATTGTTACAGCCATGTTCAGATATCTCGTATTGCTAAACATCTGTAGAACATTCATCTATCATTGCTACAGCCAGGTTCAGATATCTCGTATTGCTAAACATCTGTAGAGCATTCATCTATCATTGCTACAGCCAGGTTCAGATATCTCGTATTGCTAAGCATCTGTTAAGCATTCATCTATCATTGCTACAGCCAGGTTCAGATATCTCGTAATGCTAAACATCTGTAAAGCATTCATCAATCATTGTTACAGTCGGGTTCAGATATCTCGTATTGCTAAACATCTGTAGAGCATTCATCAATCATTGTTACAGTCGAGTTCAGATATCTCGTATTGCTAAACATCTGTAAAGCATGCATCAATCATTGCTACAATCAGGGTCAGATATCTCGTATTGCTAAACATCTGTAGAACATTCATCAATCATTATTACAGTCAGGTTCAGATATCTCGTATTGCTAAACATCTGTAGAACATTCATCACTCATTGTTACAGCCAGTTTCAGATATATCGTATTGCTAAACATCTGTAGACTATTCATCAATCATTGTTACAGTCAGGTTCAGATATCTCGTATTGCTAAACATCTGTAGAACATTCATCAATCATTATTACAGTCAGGTTCAGATATCTCGTATTGCTAAACATCTGTAGAACATTCATCACTCATTGTTACAGCCAGTTTCAGATATATCGTATTGCTAAACATCTGTAGACCATTCATCAATCATTGTTACAGTCAGGTTCAGATATATCGTATTGCTAAACATCTGTAGACCATTTATCAATCATTATTACAGTCAGGTTCAGATATGTCGTATTACTTCTAAGCATCTGTAAAACATAACGTGTTGTTGCAGTCCGGTTCAGAGTTCTACAATGGTCAGTATCTGTAAAGCATAGCATAGCTCTTTGGTCTAGTCAGAATCAGATATCTAGTATTGCTCGATATCTTTAAAGCATAGTTCAGCTTACTGTTTAGCCGGTTTAAGAGTATTTCCAATATTGCTCAGTATCCGTAAAACATTTCATAACTGATTGCTATAGTAAGTTCCATACGTCTGCTAGTGTTCAGTATCTGTGTAGTAAACAATAGCTCATTGTTATTGTCAGATTCGGATGTAAAACATTGATCAGCATCTGTAAATCATAGATTAGATTTGCTATAGTCGGTTTTGGAGTATTTATTATATATATAGTATTGCTCAGTATCCGTAAATCATATATTCTAACACGACCCAGCTAATAACATACATACTTGTAGAGTAAAATCTATTGGCTATTCCATTTATACAATGCGTGTAAAGTTTTATGAATGAAAATCACATAATGTTTGTAAAATACTACCATGGGAATTCGCGGAAGTGAGCTATTTTTAGAATCAGATAATCTCTTGTCCGTCTTGTTTTTCTGTTAAGTAACGTTTCAGTTACTATTCTGTACAGTTTTATTTGACAAAATAAATACAATTATTGATCAGTTACAACATTTGTTCATTTATGCACTAGATTGATATTTTCCATAAAAAATAACGCCACGGGAGGACATTTCGAAAGCCAAATGAACGGTGGTTAAAGAAAATACTCCTTTGATTCTCGAATAAAATTATTAGAAGTAAGTCGTGTTAGAATCGAAATAATAAGTATCAACCGTGGTATAGCGCAGAATAACCCGAGTTTGAAGTTCTTATGCGTAGAAATATATCACGAAGGGGAAGGTCTGAGTGATATATTTCTACGCATAAGAAGACAAACTCGGGTTATTCTGCGGTATACCGCGGTTGATACTTATTATTTCTTAAATAGCTCATCGTTATAGTCAGTTTCAGATTTCTAATATTGATCAGCATATGTAAATGATATTGTACTTCATCGTTATAGTAAGTTTCAGATTTCTATTATTGATCAGTATATGTAAATTATATTGTACTTCATCGCTATAGTCAGTTTCAAATTTCTATTATTGATCAGTATATAGACCATATAAGAGGTCAACTGCTACTTAGAAACGGAAATAACTTTCCGCGCATGCGCATTCAACGTAGGGCAAAACGCAACACGGAAGTAAATGTAACACAACATAATAAACACGAATTTCGTTAAAAATGAGTACGTATTTTAGTAAATTAAAGACGGGAGATAGGCAACGGTATGTGCAGAAGTTACTGGGACTGGGAGTTTGCATAGAAGACGATCCATTCTCGCTGCTAGAGAGGAAAATATCGGGAAAATCGATGGGGAAGTGCAGCTCATGGTTGGATGATGTCAGGAAATGGCCGAGTGTTGACTTTGGGCAGATATTTTCGTATCTGATTGAGACACCAGGACCTTACACAATGGAAAGCATGAAGGCTTATCGGTCACTAGAGGCATATAATTTCTTTATTAGCGGCTGGATTCACACTTGCTTCTACAAAAAAAGCACAACAGGACACTGCATCATAGCTGGGAAAGTGAATCGGTCACATACCGTTACGGACACACCACACAAGGCCTGGATCGGAATCCACACAAAAAACAACAATATTGACTGTGCCCATTGTTCCTGCATGGCAGGGTATGTATAACTTCTATCGCAATATACCCTAAATATACCATTGTTGAAAATATAAATTGGTGTATCTGTCTATCTATTCATACTGCCAGACTCCCCTTACGGGTGGGTATGTGTACATTGAAAGACATCTGAAACTATTTAGTGACTGCATACAAACATATCCATAGAATTCATCCCGGATACAGTGAACGATCGCAATGCAATTTGGCCAATTAGTTTATACAAATTGATTTTAGTTTTTGATTGCGAAACAAGGTAGAGAAGAGGTAATGTGGAATTTAAATGTCGTCCAGTTAGGTCTACCCAGAAAATTGTAGGATTAAGGTTTTCCTCATGGAAATTAATCGTTTCAGACAATACCGTAGTGCGATTGCTTATTTAAAACATTCCATGAGATGCTTATAAAACATGTTTTTTAATTAAATATTTCAGACTGGGTGAAGTTTGTTCGCATGTTGCAGCTATATTGTTTAAAGTTGAGTGCAACACACGTCTTGGCCATAACGAGGTTGCCTGTACATCAGTACCCTGTGAATGGACTCAGACATTCGTCAAGAAGGTATGTATTCAGTATTAAAACAAGAAAAACTTAAATGCAGAATTGCGTTATGTTGGATCATAAAATTATCAAACAGAAATTACTCATAACAGTCTCCTGCTTCTCTTCCCATTTGAAAAAAGTATGCGTCTGTCATTTACCAGTGCCGTGGATTAGTGTACATGCACAATTGTATTAAACTGGGCACAACCATTGACTTTCCCGTAACCGGCCCCTTTGGTTAAAAGGAAATAATAAGATGCAGTTGTGTAATTACTTTGTAGCCGATTGTTAATCGTTGCATGTTTGTACTATGTGCCGTCCGTGGTCCAATGGCAGAGCGTCGGATTTGGAATCGAACAGTCCGGGTTCGATACTCAGTCAGGCCACATATGTAGTGTCATTGAGCAAGGCACCTCACACACCTTGCTTAGTACTGGTTAACCGCTATGGTCGGCTAAGCATGCCCAGGAAAACATGTATAGGTCCCCGCAAGGGGTTTGACATTAATGGTACATACATACATTCTAATTTTGTTGCAACAGGTTGAAGGCGTTCCACTTGACGAGATCGATTTCAACAAACCAAAGAAACAAAGAGTTGATTATCCGACTGGCCATCGGCGACAACATGTCAACAACTTGGACACATGTGATGCCACTGATTTGTTGCGGGACTTGAAAAAAAGTGCTCCGAATGCGGTAGTGTTTTCAGTAGTGGAGCCCAAGCAACAGGATCCTTTAGAATCCAGACTGCCTCAGGTTCTGAGCAACCTATATGTGGAAGACAACACTCTATTAAGCGCAGACGAGCTTCATCTACTGTGCGAGGAAGTCAGTAAAACATTAAGTGCCAGTAAAAGACAGTGTGAAAATCTGGAGAAATCTACACGTTCTCAATCCAAGAGTGGCATCTGGAAAAAATACAGAAATGGTAGGATTACTGCGTCCAATTTTCATGAAGTTGTGCATACAAACATTGACCATCCGTCTCAGTCATTGATTGTGAAAGTTTGTAATGGCACCAATTTCAGCAGTGCTGCTACATCCTGGGGAATGGAAAATTAATCGTGTGCGCTGTCAGCATACATGGACAAAATGAAAGACCACACCAATGTCCGCATTTCGAAGTGTGGTCTGTTCATGAATCCGAACTATCCATTATTGGGGGCAACTCCAGACAGTATAGTGGAATGTGACTGTTGTGGGAAAGGAACTGTAGAAGTTAAATGCCCATTCAAACACAGGGACATGCATCCGTGTGGAGTTTCAGATAAATTATACTGTCTAAATTCCCATGAACAATGTGACTCTGGTATGTGTGACAATACTGTAAAGTTTGGACACAAATACTTCCACCAGATTCAAGGTCAAATGGGCATATGTCAACTAGACTATTGTGATTTTGTGTGTTTCACAAACAAAGGCATTCATATCGAGCGTGTTCTGTATGACGATTCATTTTTTAAGAACTTGGTGGCAAAACTGCGTTTGTTCCACCAAAAGTGGATCATGCCTGAACTATTGGCCAAAACAATGAAACTGAAACCAGTTTAGTAATATACTACTTTAGATGTATACGAATGCAATACATGCTCGGTATGGGTGTCTGCAGGTGATCCAGCTAAGTTAAAATGATAAAAACAATTTGGATACAAATTATTATTCATTATTGCTCATATTATATACAATGAAATACATTTTACAATTTAGAGTGCAAATGTACATGGAATTCTGATTAACCCTTTCAACCCAAAGTAACTGACAATGGATTGCTCCATAATATTTTTAGACCAATAAAATGATCAGAACATTATATTTCGATCGGTTCATTTACGTCAAAATGGTTCATTTTGTCTAAAAATAGTATAATTACTAGCAAAAAGTGCAGATCATGATGAGACGGCTCGTTTAAAGGCCTGTGGGGTTGAAAGGGTTAATGCAGAACCATCAATCTGCCCAGTATGGCTTTATACAACACTATAATAATGGGTTGTTAGTATTGACAATCCCACCAGTTACGTGCAGTATTTTCTTGCATGTTCCTCGCTTTTTCACAAATGAAATTGGCATTGTTCCACTAAATATGTTGAAGTCTTTCATACGTCCAATGACACGTTCCACGTGTATGCGGGCTCTCGACATACGTCGACTAATCTCCACCTCAGCTGGTGATAACTGTAGTTTTCCCTTTGTGAAGGCCGGCATAATTAATTTGACTCCTCGTTGAGCAAATTCCTCCTTCATTACAAATCCCCTGTCTGCCATGACAACATCCCCAGGTAAAAACTTGTCCATGATCCCGCTTTCTGTGGTTATTTTCTTATCACTTGCCCTACCGCCCCATATTTCTGATAAGAAAATCACACTGCCTGATGGGCTAATACCAATTAAGACCTTCAGGGTATTATGTCTTTTGTAATTTGAATATGTCTGGCAACGTGCTTTTAATGCTGTTGGTCTCTCAATAAAAATCTCTGTACAATCAATTATGCATTTCACCTTTCTAAAATCATGATTGTTAAATACATCGGGTAGTTGCATTTCTTTATCATTTGGAGGCCAAATAACTAATCCACCAATTGACTTGTATAGTGCATGTAGCCATGCATGAAAAATTGTAGATATCAAAGGTTGACTAACACCAAATCGATACGCAAGATCACCTGTGCCAGGATTTTGCTTTAACTTGACCAATGTTAGAAGCAACTCGTCCTTCAAGTCGAGTTTGGTATTCTTCCTGGTTATGTGGCGGCGGGCATGCTCAAACACCACAAGAAATGTTGAATAATTAGGTAGGCCGGTGAAGTATGATGTTCTATCGTCATTACATTTAATGAAGTCATTGCCTAGACAGGTCAGAACTTTGGCTTGTAGTGGTGTGATTTCATTTTCTAATGATTGTACTTGAATTTGCAGCGAGTTCATTCTATCCACACAACTATCAAACTGTTGTTGCAACATATTGTTCTGGTTTAGCAAAGTGGTAAAATCATCTTGGTATTGCTCTATAACATGACACTGCTTGTCTGTCAACATATTGATCGAGTCGATCGTTAGAGAGTCCAAATCTGTTTGAATTCCAATCTCTCTTGTTTCAACAGATGTTTCTGTGGCTATACCTGGCACAACATTTTCCTTATGTTTAGACAGCTCCATGAGTGCCAAGGCAGCTGAAGTCTTGTTCTTATTTTCCTTTCTAACTTTTACTCGATTCTGACGAACTAGCTTTTGCTGTAACACCTGCGGGGTTTTCTTTGCAGCTGGGGTGTGGCAGAATATTGTTGGAACAAAATCTACTTCCAATGGGTCCTTGCTTGGTTTCCCTGTAATGTATAATCAAATATTGAGCTTATCATCCTATCGAATGAGTGACATCACTATAGTCCAAATTCTGATAGATCTATGTCTGTGATTGTTTATTGTAAAGTTTTACATTTGTATATTTTATATGCATAAATAAAACATCTAATATGCACTAGACTGCAGTTTTTGATTTCTGGAAACTATCCACCCACGTTTTTAGCAGTAGCAGTAACAAGCTGTAAGGTAAATATGAAGACAGTATTTTGGTGTAGTCTGTTAACCAGACTCTTGTACATCCAGTGTTAATTGGTTTGAGACCCGGAAGTTATTTCATGTACTTGGTGATTAACTTGGCAATAAGATGGTATGATGTAAACTTAAATAATGCATATGGCCATGATATGGGTCAGTAGTCCAGTGACAAAAAGGACTGTCAATCCAGCGAGCTCAGATGCTGACGTGGACAAGTGGTATTACCGAATATTAATACAATATTAACCCTTATCATGCTAATCCCATATAATGTCTGTTTTGCAAACAGCATAGAACCAGATCAGACGGCACAAATACTCTTTCTATCCTAGAGCCGTCACTCAGTGGAACATGCTACCGCCCACCATATATTCCGCAGACAAAGTGGACGCCTTCAATGCATTCAGTGTGGCATCCGTGGTCCAGTGGTAGAGAGTCGGATCTGGAATATATCGTCCCGGGTTCGATACTCGGTCAGGCCACGTGTGTAGTGTCATTGAGCAAGGCACCTCACACACATTGCTTAGTACTGGTTAACCACTTAGGTCGGCTAAGCTTGCCCAGAAAAACATGTCTACGTCCCCGCAAGGGGTTTGACATTAATGGAACATACATATATATAATCGTAACAATGCCCTGATCCCTGTGTATGTCCTTACCCCAATATATTTTGCATAAATTGCCACAATTACGTACATAGTTTTATAAAATAAAACACTTAAATATGTCTATTCACTGTATCCTTTCTAATGAGCACTTTCTGATCAAGCACTTAACTAACACTTTTTATTATGGCGCCAGCACTTAATCTTCATAAGTGAAGAAGTGGGTGGGGTGCGATAATTCGAAGCTGTACCAAGTAATATATGTATAATATTGCAACCTACCCGAAACAAAATGGGCACTGCATAAACGATCATGATCCTTGGGTTCCCAAAGGCCATCTGATCGAGTACTTGTCTGTCCCGGGGCTGGTAGACGTCCAATTCTGACTATCCATTTGTCAAGCTTGTCTTTGTCCGACAACGGAAGACGGTACATTTTTACTTCATCGTTCCCTTTAACTAACCTCTTTGCGCATCCCGGGGCACAACAAGATGAAGGCATTGTTAAAATTCAATGAAGTCAAGCATTAAATCACTAGTGCATACAATTATAATTATATTATTTCGATCGAAATTTTTGCCCTACGTAGTTTGCACATGCGCGGGCATTTTTATTTCTTCCGGTAAATGCACAGAGCAACCGATATCATCATTATAAGATCTATATAAGTGATATTGTACTTCATCGTTATAGTCAGTTTCAGATTTCTAATATTGCTCAGCATATATAAATGTTATTTTACTTCATCGTTATAGTCAGTTTCAGATTTCTAATATTGCTCAGCATATATAAATGATATTGTACTTCATCGTTATAGTCAGTTTCAGATTTCTAATATTGCTCAGCATATATAAATGATATTGTACCTCATCGTTATAGTCAGTTTCAAATTTCTATTATTGATCAGCATATGTAAATTATATTGTACTTCATCGTTATAGTCAGTTTCAGATTTCTAATATTGCTCAGCATATATAAATGATATTGTACTTCATTGTTATAGTCAGTTTCAGATTTCTAATATTGCTCAGCATATATAAATGATATTGTACCTCATCGTTATAGTCAGTTTCAAATTTCTATTATTGATCAGCATATGTAAATTATATTGTACTTCGTCGTTATAGTCAGTTACAGATTTCTAATATTGCTCAGCATATATAAATGATAGTGTACTTCGTCGTTATAGTCAGTTTCAGATTTCTAATATTGCTCAGCATATATAAATGATATTGTACCTCATCGTTATAGTCAGTTTCAAATTTCTATTATTGATCAGCATATGTAAATTATATTGTACTTCGTCGTTATAGTCAGTTACAGATTTCTAATATTGCTCAGAATATGTAAATGATAGTGTACTTCATCGTTATAGTCAGTTTCAGATTTCTATTATTGATCAGCATATGTAAATCATATAATAGTTCACTGTTATAGTCAGTTTTAGATTTCTAATATTGATCAGCATATGTAAATCATATAATAGTTCACTGTTATAGTCAGTTTCAAATTTCTATTATTGATCAGCATATGTAAATTATATTGTACTTCATCGTTATAGTCAGTTTCAGATTGCTATTATTGATCAGCATATGTAAATTATATTGTACTTCGTCGTTATAGTCAGTTACAGATTTCTAATATTGCTCAGAATATGTAAATGATAGTGTACTTCGTCGTTATAGTCAGTTTCAGATTTCTAATATTGCTCAGCATATATAAATGATATTGTACCTCATCGTTATAGTCAGTTTCAAATTTCTATTATTGATCAGCATATGTAAATTATATTGTACTTCGTCGTTATAGTCAGTTACAGATTTCTAATGTTGCTCAGAATATGTAAATGATAGTGTACTTCATCGTTATAGTCAGTTTCAGATTTCTAATAGTGCTCAGCATATATAAATGATATTGTACTTCATCGTTATAGTCAGTTTCAGATTTCTATTATTGATCAGCATATGTAAATTATATTGTACTTCGTCGTTATAGTCAGTTACAGATTTCTAATATTGCTCAGAATATGTAAATGATAGTGTACTTCATCGTTATAGTCAGTTTCAGATTTCTATTATTGATCAGCATATGTAAATCATATAATAGTTCACTGTTATAGTCAGTTTCAAATTTCTATTATTGATCAGCATATGTAAATTATATTGTACTTCATCGTTATAGTCAGTTTCAGATTGCTATTATTGATCAGCATATGTAAATCATATAATAGTTCACTGTTATAGTCAGTTTCAGATTTCTAATATTGCTCAGCATATATAAATGATATTGTACCTCATCGTTATAGTCAGTTTCAAATTTCTATTATTGATCAGCATATGTAAATTATATTGTACTTCGTCGTTATAGTCAGTTACAGATTTCTAATGTTGCTCAGAATATGTAAATGATAGTGTACTTCATCGTTATAGTCAGTTTCAGATTTCTAATAGTGCTCAGCATATATAAATGATATTGTACTTCATCGTTATAGTCAGTTTCAGATTTCTATTATTGATCAGCATATGTAAATTATATTGTACTTCGTCGTTATAGTCAGTTACAGATTTCTAATATTGCTCAGAATATGTAAATGATAGTGTACTTCATCGTTATAGTCAGTTTCAGATTTCTAATAGTGCTCAGCATATATAAATGATATTGTACTTCATCGTTATAGTCAGTTTCAGATTTCTATTATTGATCAGCATATGTAAATTATATTGTACTTCGTCGTTATAGTCAGTTACAGATTTCTAATATTGCTCAGAATATGTAAATGATAGTGTACTTCATCGTTATAGTCAGTTTCAGATTTCTATTATTGATCAGCATATGTAAATCATATAATAGTTCACTGTTATAGTCAGTTTCAAATTTCTATTATTGATCAGCATATGTAAATTATATTGTACTTCATCGTTATAGTCAGTTTCAGATTGCTATTATTGATCAGCATATGTAAATCATATAATAGTTCACTGTTATAGTCAGTTTCAGATTTCTAATATTGCTCAGCATATATAAATGATATTGTACCTCATCGTTATAGTCAGTTTCAAATTTCTATTATTGATCAGCATATGTAAATTATATTGTACTTCGTCGTTATAGTCAGTTACAGATTTCTAATATTGCTCAGCATATATAAATGATATTGTACTTCATCGTTATAGTCAGTTTCAGATTTCTATTATTGATCAGCATATGTAAATCATATAATAGTTCACTGTTATAGTCAGTTTCAAATTTCTATTATTGATCAGCATATGTAAATTATATTGTACTTCATCGTTATAGTCAGTTTCAGATTGCTATTATTGATCAGCATATGTAAATCATATAATAGTTCACTGTTATAGTCAGTTTCAGATTTCTAATATTGCTCAGCATATATAAATGATATTGTACCTCATCGTTATAGTCAGTTTCAAATTTCTATTATTGATCAGCATATGTAAATGTTATTGTACCTCATCGTTATAGTCAGTTTCAAATTTCTATTATTGATCAGCATATGTAAATTATATTGTACTTCGTCGCTATAGTCAGTTACAGATTTCTAATATTGCTCAGAATATGTAAATGATAGTGTACTTCGTCGTTATAGTCAGTTTCAGATTTCTAATATTGCTCAGCATATATAAATGATATTGTACCTCATCGTTATAGTCAGTTTCAAATTTCTATTATTGATCAGCATATGTAAATTATATTGTACTTCGTCGTTATAGTCAGTTACAGATTTCTAATATTGCTCAGAATATGTAAATGATAGTGTACTTCATCGTTATAGTCAGTTTCAGATTTCTAATAGTGCTCAGCATATATAAATGATATTGTACTTCATCGTTATAGTCAGTTTCAGATTTCTATTATTGATCAGCATATGTAAATTATATTGTAATTCATCGTTATAGTCAGTTTCAGATTGCTATTATTGATCAGCATATGTAAATCATATAATAGTTCACTGTTATAGTCAGTTTTAGATTTCTAATATTGATCAGCATATATAAATGATATTGTACTTCATCGTTATAGTCAGTTTCAAATTTCTATTATTGATCAGCATATGTAAATTATATTGTACTTCATCGTTATAGTCAGTTTTAGATTTCTATTATTGATCAGCATATGTAAAGCATAGCATATATCATTGTTGCAGCAAGTTTCAAATGTCTAGTGTTGCTCAGCACCTGTAAAACATAGTGTAGCTCACTGGGATAGTTATTAGTTTATATATATCTAGTCATTTTAGAAACAATAGTTAGTGGTTCGTTCATGTTGGCATCTGACAGCGAGCTCGTGCAACTATATAAGCTTGGTTGGTTAATCCGATAGAGCGAAACCCGACTCGATAATGACGATTGTAACTTCAGTGAATATATAACGTTAACTTATTGTGGACATTTATATTTGCATATGTTAGGTTGTGAAGGATTGTTTAGAGTGGCCATCATTACGTGGTGGTATATAGTGTTACAAGAATTAACAGCAGCGTTGCTTATTTTGGAGGATTTAAGATATAGTTTTATATAGCTTTATGTATATATACAGGAACTCACAGCTATAAAACCAGTACCCATAGTGCGTCGATTTAGGGCAGCGGAACATCATATTCACGTTTCAGACGAGTGTGGATGGTGCTAGAACACGGTTCATGTGAAGCAGTGTCATCAGTTTCAATAACAGATCTACAGGTATGTCAACTGGCATGTCGATGAACTACACTGCGGTTGGACAATCTACCCTGGATGATGGATACAACAGAACAAACAATTCATTCGTCACTAATTATTCCAATGATAATACCACCACCTTATCGCCTCTGTGTGAACTTAACACATACTGTGAACCTATGGATGACTATTTTGATCGTATTGAAGATTTCATCTTTCCAAAGCCCGGGGAATGGGTGTTGATTGTCATCTATACCTTCACGTTCATCGTTGGTCTTGTCGGCAACTTGCTGGTGTGTTTCGCGATATGGCGGAACAAGAGTATGAGGACGATTACGAACATGTTTATAGTGAATCTCTCCGTCGCTGATCTAGCCGTCATCATTATCTGTCTTCCGTCGGCGTTGTTGATTGACGTCACACAGACGTGGTTCCTGGGAGCAACATTCTGTAAGATTCACATATTTCTCTCGGTAAGCAACCTGTTTTGTCTTCTGACCTAGTCATATATTTTGTATGAAATAGACAATGCATAGCGGGGTAGGGGGCAATGATGTTAGCATGACAAAAAGCATTTAATGATGACAACGATGTGTGTTTATTTGCGGACGTAACTGCTGGGTTGAAATATGTTTCAACGCAATCAAGACATTAACGCGCTTGTTAATCTCTTAGATTCCATAGAGCGTCTGTAAATTTAGATTAAATAGACCGAACAATCACAGTTACACATAATTAATGTTTTTTTTATTTAGCTTTAATTTATTTCAAATTTATTAAATAGATTAGCATAGTTTATTTAATATTATTTACTTTGGTAATTCACTAAGCCTAAGCTAAATGAATCAATAAAATATAACGTCACGTCCGTTTGGATACAAACGCGTATACGTGAATGAGACGTGGTGGGCTGGATACGATGTCGGCTCTGTAGTCGCGAGGTTGTGAGTTCTAAACCCACCAGGACGGTTAGATCCACATTTCCAACTCTCTTTCTCTCGATGAATGAAGCTTCATGAGCAATTAACAATCGAGCTAATATAAATGTGTAACACATAATGCCAAGGTAACAAGAAGATCCAGTCGGCTGGACAATCAACAGTAGTTGTAGGCAGTTTAAAAAACCCAAAACAAAGCTTAGAAAAATCATGTAATACATTAAAAACAGCACGCCAATATGGAGATATAATGTAACTCAACATCATGTCATCCATTGTTGGCATTCACACATTTTTATATTAACATTTTGTATAAGTAAGTAAGTAAATATGTTATTATAGTGACATGTGCATCCGACATTATATATACTACAGATAATAAATATACAAAGAAGCACCCGGCCCAGTGGACCTATATGTCACCTAATATAAAATCGTGGTTATGTACAAAATTGATACATACATGAAATTCAAAATTAAGTACCTAGCTACTAAATCAATGCTTTATGTTTACAGTTTAATACATGTGTTCAACATTGAATCCCTGAAGGTTGCGTGTACAGTATACATACATTAATATGAACATAATTCAATGAGACAATACTGCCGCAAACATAACTCCAACCAGAACGAAAGCATCCACGCGACACACACTGAACATGACCACTATATATACTTAAACGCAATAGAAACGCAACCAGATACTGTTCTGGAAAGATAATGAAAATCGCGGGGAAATATTAGACAAGTCCACATAAGATCATTTAGGTGGATCGAAAATCCCGTGCATGTTGCATATTTTAGATTATGTTAAAGAAACTGGAAAAACAGGTATACGTATCGCCTGTATGATAAAAAATAATTACGAATCGAATGAGTATCGAACCCATGGCCTACGGTATACATGGATATCGGTCCTGACACCTGGGCTGTATAAACGTACCTATCCAGGTAAATACTATGGTCGAATGCAGATGTTTACAAATATCAAATTATCATTCGGCACTAGTATAAACACCGCACGATAATCACAACATTATTGGAAGAGTCCATTGACTTGTTATAGGTGATTTTATATTACGACGTCATATACAAATTGACTGTTGTGTAGTCTATACAATTGAATGGTAACGTTTGCCTATAACTAGTAATATAAAAACAGCTATAGCAAGTCAATGGACTCTTCCGATAATGTTGTGATTATCGTGCGGTGTTTATACATAAGAATATTTAATAATCAACATTGAATTTCAACGCATATAATTATTAATTTCATTGAGCCAGTCTATGCACTAGACAATCACCTAACACAATCTATTTCTCACAGTTGCATGCAATAATTCGCAGTTAAAGTGTATCGCTAGAAAAATAGTTGCGATATAGAGTATGTACATAGAAAATAAAATTCTAAAATGTTGACACTTTAATGCCGTCACGTATATATGACGTTTGTAGTCGTTTATGCATATATTAGAGATGGATTGCATATAGATTGCTGTTAATGACAAGCACACGCGGGGATTTTATACATGTAATTAGGTTATATAACAAATATGGTTTTCTTCATATATAAGCTGTTGGTACGAAATTACCCTGCCCCCCCCCTAAACGCCCAACAATTGATATGTATAATGAATATATTCATATACTTCACATAGTCCACCTCCGTGGTCGAGTGGTTTAGGTCACTGACTTGTATACCACTGTAACCTATCATCACTGATGGTCACGGGTTCGAGCCCCGCTCAGACCATGTCTCTTTATATGAAAAAAGTTGGCAGCTTCTTACGGAGGTTAGTGCGGTACTGGTACAGGTTAACCGCTGGAGCCTGCACAGGAAAGGTGTTATTAGGTAAACTGCCCGTTGCTCAAATGAGAAACCTGTAGCGACATAAAATATATATTATTTTAATATTTCGCATAGGTCGGACCCGGCGGCGCGCCCCTATATATGGCAGGTATAGGATTATTAATATTATGGTTGAATTGGCGACACGTATCATATCTATCTATCTATCTATGATATAATCAGAGGTAATTAAATGTCATATTTATTTCGTTCACGTTATTTATACAAACTGCAGATATTTATAAAATCACATTTTACCGTAAACAGTGTTAACATAATAAATACAATTTTAATTAGCGGGTACATTCTACTTTACGAACAATCACTGGCGGCGACGTGGAGGTCGTGATAGCGCAGTGGATACGCGTTCGCTTCAGGTGCGAAAGGTCCGGAGTTCGAGCCCCGCTGGAGCCGTTACGATTGTGCCCTTAGGCAAGGCATTTAAATTCCACGTTGCCTCTTCTCTCTCCCTCGTGGCGATGGATTCCATCAGGAATGAGATCTCGAGAGTGATTAATATAAGCTGACATAACTTGTTTCGCAATCGAGCTAAAATAAATTTGTATAAACTAATGGCGGCGAAGTATTTGAAAATCCAAACAACTTTTTTTCCGTCGGAAAATATTATTAAAGGTCAATAGACTATTAGCGTCCTATCATAATCCTGGCATCATCCGTTAATGAAATGATTTCCACATTCCCAGCATAACCATATAACCATATCACCTTTCATGGGCAGGCTCCAGCGGTTAACCAGTACTTGGTTGCACCAACCTCCGTAAGAAACTGCCAACATTTTCATATAAATGAGACACGGCCTCAGTGAGCGGGGCTCGAACCCGTGGATATGTAGAAGAGAATAAGCGAAAAATAGCCGGATAATACCGCACCAAAGCTAAAGATTCCCGCACTACCGTGGGTAATACAATATGCTTAAAGCGACACTACATCAATGAAAACGCAAATGTCTGCAGAATGTAATTTGCTATTATATGGTATAATTATTTTCCAAATATTTACCTCAATAACTGAGTATTTCAACAAATAAACAAACGTTGTATACGCTGTTTGTTAACATAACAAAATAAGGTAAATAGGGTCAACATCCATGCGTAATACAACGCCTTTATCCTGAATAACACGAGGTGTGATACATATTTACCGTGATATTTCACATGTGTGCATATTTAAGTGTCGCGATTTAACTTCAATGACAATAAACGTCAAGTTTGTATACCACAAAACACTATTAAACTGATTCAATGTTAGTGTTCGATGTATTCAGAAGAATTTGCAGCAGCAATGCATTTGTACGTGAAAAACGTTCGTGCATTTTATTTGCTTTTTGCGATGTAATGTCGCTTTCAACTAGTATTAGTTTATAGAAATTTGTTTTAGCTCGATTGCAATACAAGCTCTTACAACTTATATTAATCACCCTCGAGACCTCATTCCTGATGGAATCCATCGTCACGAGGGGGAGAGAAGATGCAACGTGGAATTTAAATACCTTGCCTAAGGGCACAATCGTAACGGCTCCAGCGGGGTTCGAACTCCGGATCGTTCGCACCTGAAGCGAACGCGCATCCACTGAGCTAGCACGACTTCTACAATCTAGTATTATGATCGAGTGAAAGGCACCGAATGTTTCAAGGTAAGTTAAATGTTCTTTTTCCGTACACAAATATCATTGTCATTCAACACCAAGTAACTGACATGGACTGGTTCATGATATTCTTAGACCAATACATTAATAAGAAAATTACATTTGGGCCAGTTCATTTATCATAATGGGTAAGTATATCTAAACATGGAAATATTACTGGCATAAAGTGCAGATCCTGATGAGACGGCCCGTCACGATCCGGCTCATCTGGGTCTACACTTTGTGTAAGCCTATTTAGAGGTATGTGGTGTTGAAAGTGTTAACATGGACTGTCAATATGTTTTACCTAATTTAAAATATTGCTATCATAAGTCAGAAATACGATCCTTCTCAACTTCATTCCATTAACAGCAATGCTTTCCTGATTTGTAGTAGATTACTATTTGATTCCAGTGTTTTCGCATTACATTTTGAACAATAGAGATGAATGGTATCTTTAGAAATTACCTTATTACTAGTGAAAATTGCTAATTAGTTTCCTTACTCCAAAGTACGCACAGCTTAACCTTTTCACCTGCACGTTGAAAGATAGATAGATACTTTTATTTCCTCCATTGCTGAAGAGCATAACATATTTACAAATCATATTAATATATATGTACAAACAGTATAATATCAATGCACAAATAACAGGGTTAAATGTCAGTTGAGTAATCGCAGCACATATAACCTTGTATTTAGTCAATTGGCCTCGACTATGGACAAATACATAATTAGCAATATATAACAGTTATGATGTCCGAACATAACAATGTGCACCAGTAAAACATAGAATCAGTTTGCTTTCAACTACCCGGAAACATTCTACATATTAGCTTCAATAGCAACACGTTCCTTGGAACAAGATTATCATCTACCTGTAATGCTAACGATAGTAATGCACTGCACTGGTCCATTGGTGATAAATGCATGAATTCTATATAATCTTTAGTACTAACAATGTCAGCTAAAATGTTCAACACTTTACACCTTATGTGATCAATTGCATGGCAATAACACATTATATGTTCAACATTGTTGACAGCCAATAGCGAGCATTTGTAACATGTACTTAAGAATTGTCTCGATACCAATTGACCCACGACTGACGCCGCTATTTTACACAGGGGAAGTAACTCATGCCTCATTCTACACGCCGACCAGCGTACACATGGGCTGTCCGATTTAATAATGTGCGGTATGGTTAATTGTGCTTGAATTCTGACGAACCATTCATGCTTGTTAGCTGCTGATACACTCTTCTTGAGTACACTTTTCCAAGTTAATTGTGCAGGGAAATATCCCGTTGTGATATAACATTCAAGGAAATGTAGCAACCTGTACTTTCCAAGCAATCTATATATATCCTGCATGAATCCCGAATACTGTCTATCATGATTAATATATCGTACTAGTCTATGTGTAAATAGTTGCTTGGCTAATAGATTGCATGGTAATCTACACAATTGACCAAAGAAAATTGTTTTCGCAAATCAACGATTCCTTCAATGCAGTCGATGTTGAGCGTACACAATGTATAGTCAGTGTTCGTATATTTATTGAAGCCTTGTGTTAATTTCACACAGAAACGATGAGCTGTTTCTAACCTAGATAAGTCGGGTTTGCATGTCATGTTCCATAGTTCGCATCCATTTAAGGCCTTAGGTAGCACTATAGATGAGTAAATAATGTTCATCGACAATGGATTCAATGTTGATGGATGAAGCCCACTGTTCATTACACTCAGCAGGGTCCCACGTAGTTTAACAGCGGCATTATGCATCATCTTGCTCGCCGACAGGTACTTATCGCATACTATTCCCAGATGGGTGTACTCATGTGCCTCTTCGATACACTGTTTACCAATAACCCAACGTCTTTGCCTAGAGTCATGCTTTTCACCGGCATTGAACACAATAACTGCACATTTGTTAATGTTATACACAAACCGCCATCTGCACGAGTATCTGTAGCAGATATCAAGCATTCGATCAAGTCCAGATTTAGACAAAGAAATTAATATCATATCATCAGCAACTGTTGGTGACGACACATTGTTATTAAAGATACAATATCCCATGCCACTGTTCTCAAGCTCTAATATTAAACCATTTATGAAGAGGAGGTACAAATGAGGCGAACTTTTACCTCCCTGTCTGGTTCCTTGGTGTACACTGAATGCTTCTGAGTATAGGCCTTGGTGTCGCACACGACTTGACACATTTTTATATAAATTATTGAAGGCTATAAATGAAGTCTCATCTACTGTGTTCTTCAGTTTATATAACAGACCAGAAGTCCATACTCTGTCAAACGCCTGTCGGCCATCCAAGAAGCAGATGTAGAGTTTGGAATGTTGTTCCCTCGCATATAATATACTCTCCCGAACTACGAATGACGTCATCAAGCATCCTAGTTTTTCTTGGAATCCACCTTGCTGAATACTGAGATGACGGAGCATTTGTGATTTACATCTATTCAGGAGAATCACGTGCAGTTATTTATAGCACTAACATAGTGTACATTTCCAGAACATTAAGTTTAAACTTTATTTATTATACAACGATTGCGAAGCAAGTTCTAACAACTTATATTAATCACTCCCGTTGGCGCCGATGAAAGCGTAAATGTGGTCATTCGTGTGGGAGGAAACAGGAGTACACGGAGAAAACCCACCTGTCCGATCTGGTGTCCACCGTACCATCTCACATACTTCCCGATCCGAGGATCGAACCCGGATTGCATTGGTGAGAAGCGAGCGCGCTAACCACTGCGCTAATCGGACAGCTAACATTAAACTCGAGTGAAGCTGGTTTGACTTAGTTCAGGATTAGACCTCCCTCCCCCCATCCTTTATGAGTATTTTATCTAGCTATATTTTATATTGATTGTAACGTCATATTATTTGTTTTCTGCATGTAGTGTCTCCCTCATAACAAATACAGATTATTGTTGTTGTTGTTGTCCTCGTTGCCGTTGTCGTTGCCGCTGTCGTTGCCATTGCCGTTGTTGTTGTTGTCGTCGTTGTCGTTGCCGCTGCCGTTGTTGTTATCGTTGCCGCTGCCGTTGTCGTTGCCGCTGCCGTTGTTGTTATCGTTGCCGCTGCTGTTGTTGTTGCTGTCGTCGTTGCCGTTGTTGTTGTTGTCGTCGTTGCCGTTGTCGCTGCCGTTGTTGTTATCGTTGCCGTTGCCGTTGTTGTTGTTGTCGTCGTTGCCGTTGTCGCTGTCGTTATCGTTGCCGCTGCCGTCGTCGTTGCCGTTGTCGTTATCGTTGCCGTTGTTGTTGTTGTCGTCGTTGCCGTTGTTGTTGTCGTTGCCGTTGCCGTTGTTGTTGTTGTTGTTGTCGTTGTCGTCGTCGTCGTCGTTGTAAGACAGTAACCTAATATTCTATTTATCCTATCTTCTGATTAAAAACAAAGTTTTAGGGAGGACAGATTACCGAATATTCATGACTTGAAGTTTATCATACTATATGTGAACATATGACGTCATACACACCGCGTTGGCGTCACCAAAGGCTTATTAGTTTAAACATATTTTATTTCCCCAATATGATACATATTGAACAACCACACATAATCAGAATACAGAAACAGGATTAGAATGGAAGATAGAGTCTTATATAATTCTTCTCCTCTGCAAGGGTTGTATGTATTTCGCTTGGATTTTGCAATTGTGTTATAGGAAAGTTTAAACATGAATACATGCGAAAATAACTACATGTTAAACATTAATAAAGAATATCATAATATAATGGATTGTGAGTGAGAGAGCGAGTGAGTGAGCGAGTGAGTGAGAGAGCGAGAGAAAAAAGAATGTAGTGAGAAGAAGGTGATAAGAAGATAAGAGAGGAGAGAATGTATGTCTCATGTCACAATAATCATTATTAATACTATTATTCAAATCTCTTGCTATCAGATATGTAGGTATGCACATACATGTGTGAATATGAAGGCTTATTAGGCCCTGCCTAATAAAGCAAAGTGTATTAGACAGGCCGTTTTGGCGTTTTTTACCATTATTACGCATGAAGGTTGGATAAAAATCTATAAAATGATAAAACAATTATTAAAATTAAGCTTCAACGTTTGGGTAAAGTTAGTGATATTAATTTACACCGCTACCGCACATTGGTGGGCATACCACCGTACATACCACCGTACATTTGATAGCCGGAAACGGTGCGTTTATTTAGGCACAGCCTAACTGGTGTTTGTTTTGTTCGTGCCATCAGACAAAGAGACCTGACTTGGGAAACTTCTATGAGAGATACATAATTATGTAAATTTACTGTATTGTAAAGACAATTATTGGAAACACATCAACAAGAATGGATTAACCAAGTCACGTGACTTAGATCAATCAAATTATACTCATTTCATTAAAACAAATATTAAAGTTAACATTTCTATGAAAAGCTGCATGTAAAAATGTGTTTATTTATGCGTCAGTTGAATATGTTGTGCAAAATATATGAAAAACAAACAATATTTCCAAGAAATGTTATTATTGTCATATCTATAAATAGTAATGTATTATATAAATGCATTAATCTATTTAATATACGACATCATTGATTTACCATGTACTATATATATTTGTCGTATGCATATCGTCTTGATATTTTATGGGCGAAAATGATAGCAATCTATTTTTTCACGGGAATTACTAATTATAGGGACAGATTGCACAAGTGGCCAGTTGTGTAATTTTAAAATGCCGAATCCGCGCCACAATGTTTTCATTATTTTGTGTAACAGTAAGTATTGTTTTCATGTCGCTATGATTTGTCATAACTTATGTTATATTTATATTTCGTGTGTTACACCTGCATCAGCACCATTTTGGGCTATATCGCCGGCGGGCAGTTTACCTAACAATACCTTTCCTGGGCAGGCTCCAGCGGTTAACCAGTACTTGGGTGCACCAACCTCCGTAAGAAACTGCCAACTTTTTCATATAAATGAGACACGGCCTGAGCGGGGCTCGAACCCGTGATCATCAGTGATGATAGGTTACAGTGGTTGTATACAAGTCAGCGACCTTAACCACTCGACCACGGAGGCGGACGTGTCATAACTAACCGGATATTTCAAAATGGCCATCAATTTTTTTAATAAATAGTGTTTAAGTCAGAAAACAGTTTTTTTCATCAAACATCTTGTACCCATTTCACGGAACTATCATAGCTAAAATATGACGTCAGTTCATTTGGTTTCATACGTCAAAGCACTATATATTACAGGTGGTGAAACGAACAGACCGTTAACCTAATACATTATAATTATACATGTAAATAAGTATTAGTTCTTGCACCGTATATCTTATTTCCCATGAAAGTCTTACTGGTCACTGTTTACATGTTTCATTATGCAAGTTGATGTTTTAATTTGTTGAGGATCTCATGGTAGATTTACTTAATTGTTCAAATGAGTGCTCTCGTGCTCTCGTTAAATAATGTGTCTTAACTGAATCACATACAAAACTCAAACTCTGTTTGCAATTGACAATACTTGCGATAGCAATGGGCAAGACTTGCGATAGCAATGGGCAAGACTTGCGATAGCAATGGGTAAGACTTGCGATAGCAATTGGCAATGGGCAAGACTTGCGATAGCAATGGGCAAGACTTGCGATAGCAATGGGCAGGGCTTGCGATAACAATGGGCAAGACTTACGATATCGATGGGCAAGGCTTGCGATAGCAATGGGCAAGGCTTGCGATAGCAATTGGCAATGGGCAAGACTTGCGATAGCAATGGACAAGACTTGCGATATCAATGGGCAATACTTGCGATATCAATGGTCAAGACTTGCGATAGCAATGGGCAAGACTTGCGATAACAATGGGCAAGACTTGCGATAGCAATGGGCAAGACATGCGATAGCAATGGGTAAGACTTGCGATAGCAATGGGCAAGACTTGCGATAGCAATGGGCAAGACTTGCGATATCAATGGGCAAGACTTGCGATAGCAATGGGCAAGACATGCGATAGCAATGGGCAAGGCTTGAGATATCAATGGGCAAGGCTTGCGATATCAATGGGCAAGACATGCGATAGCAATGGGCAAGGCTTGCGATATCAATGGGCAAGGCTTGCGATATCAATGGGCAAGACTTGCGATATCAATGGGCAAGGCTTGCGATAGCAATGGGCAAGAGTTGCGATAGCAATGGGCAAGGCTTGCGATAGCAATGCACAAGACTTGCCATAGAAATGGGCAAGAATTGCGATAATAATGGGCAAGACTTGCAATAGCAATGGGCAAGGCTTGCGATAGCAATGGGCAAGGCTTGCGATATCAATGGGCAAGACTTGAGATAGCAATCGGCATGGCTTGCGATAGCAATGGGCAAGACTTGCGATAGCAATGGGCAAGTCTTGCAATATCAATGGGCAAGTCTTGCGATAGCAATGGGCAAGGCTTGCGATATCAATGGGCAAGGCTTGCGATATCAATGGGCAAGACTTGCGATATCAATGGGCAAGGCTTGCGATAGCAATAGGCAAGGCTTGCGGTAGCAATGGGCAAGAGTTGCGATAGCAATGGGCAAGGCTTGCGATTAGCAATGCACAAGACTTGCCATAGAAATGGGCAAGAATTGCGATAATAATGGGCAAGACTTGCAATAGCAATGGGCAAGGCTTGCGATAGCAATGGGCAAGGCTTGCGATATCAATGGGCAAGACTTGAGATAGCAATCGGCATGGCTTGCGATAGCAATGGGCAAGACTTGCGATAGCAATGGGCAAGTCTTGCAATATCAATGGGCAAGTCTTGCGATAGCAATGGGCTAGACTTGCGATAGCAATGGGCAAGACCTGCGATAGCAATGGGAAAGGCTTGCGATATCAATGGGCAAGACTTGCGATAGCAATGGGCAAGACATGCGATAGCAATGGGCAAGGCTTGCGATATCAATGGGCAAGACTTGCGATAGGATTGGGCAAGACATGCGATAGCAATGGGCAAGGCTTGCGATATCAATGGGCAAGGCTTGCGATATCAATGGGCAAGACTTGCGATAGCAATGGGCAAGGCTTGCGATATCAATGGGCAAGACTTGCGATAGCAATGGGCAAGACTTGCGATAGCAATGGGCAAGGCTTGCGATATCAATGGGCAAGACTTGCGATAGCAATGGGCAAGATATGCGATAGCAATGGGCAAGGCTTGCGATATCAATGGGCAAGACTTGCGATAGCAATGGGCAAGACATGCGATAGCAATGGGCAAGGCTTGCGATATCAATGGGCAAGGCTTGCGATATCAATGGGCAAGACTTGCGATAGCAATGGGCAAGGCTTGCGATAGCAATGGGCAAGACTTGCGATAGCAATGGACAAGGCTTGCGATATCAATGGGCAAGACTTGCGATAGCAATGGGCAAGTCTTACGATATCGATGGGCAAGGCTTGCGATAGCAATGGGCAAGGCTTGCGATAGCAATTGGCAATGGGCAAGACTTGCGATATCAATGGGCAAGACTTGCGATATCAATGGTCAATACTTGCGATATCAATGGGCAATACGTGCGATATCAATGGTCAAGAATTGCGATAGCAATGGGCAAGACTTGCGATAACAATTGGCAAGACTTGCGATAGCAATGGGCAAGACTTGCGATAGCAATGGGCAAGACTTGCGATAGCAATGGGCAAGACTTGCGATAACAATGGGCAAGACTTGCGATAGCAATTGCCAATGGGCAGGACTTACGATAACAATGGGCAAGACTTGCGATATCAATGGGCAAGACTTGCGATAGCAATTGGCAAGACTTACGATAGCAATGGGCAAGACTTGCGATAGCAATGGGTAGGACTTGCGATAGCAATGGGCAAGACTTGCGATATCAATGGGCAAGACTTGCGATAGCAATGGGCAAGACTTGCGATAGCAATGGGTAAGACTTGCGATAGCAATGGGCTAGACTTGCGATAGCAATTGGCAATGGGCAAGACTTGCGATAACAATGGGCAAGACTTACGATATCAATGGTCAAGACTTGCGATAGCAATGGGCAAGACTTGCGATAGCAATGGGCTAGACTTGCGATAGCAATGGGCAATGCTTGCGATATCAATGGGCAAGACTTGCGATAGCAATGGGCAAGACTTGCGATAGCAATGGGCAAGGCTTGCGATATCAATGGGCAAGGCTTGCGATATCAATGGGCAAGAGTTGCGATAGCAATGCGCAAGGCTTGCGATAGCAATGCGCAAGACTTGCGATAGCAATGGGCAAGGCTTGCGATATCAATGGGCAAGAATTGCGATAATAATGGGCAAGACATGCAATAGCAATGGGCAAGGCTTGCGATAGCAATGGGCATGGCTTGCGATATCAATGGGCAAGACTTGCGATAGCAATGGGCATGGCTTGCGATAGCAATGGGCAAGACTTGCGATAGCAATGGGCAAGGCTTTCGATATCAATGGGCAAGTCTTGCGATAGCAATGGGCTAGACTTGCGATAGCAATGGGCAAGACTTGCGATAGCAATGGGCAAGGCTTGCGATAGCAATAGGCAAGGCTTGCGGTAGCAATGGGCAAGAGTTGCGATAGCAATGGGCAAGGCTTGCGATTAGCAATGCACAAGACTTGCCATAGAAATGGGCAAGAATTGCGATAATAATGGGCAAGACTTGCAATAGCAATGGGCAAGGCTTGCGATAGCAATGGGCAAGGCTTGCGATATCAATGGGCAAGACTTGAGATAGCAATCGGCATGGCTTGCGATAGCAATGGGCAAGACTTGCGATAGCAATGGGCAAGTCTTGCAATATCAATGGGCAAGTCTTGCGATAGCAATGGGCTAGACTTGCGATAGCAATGGGCAAGACTTGCGATAGCAATGGGAAAGGCTTGCGATATCAATGGGCAAGACTTGCGATAGCAATGGGCAAGACATGCGATAGCAATGGGCAAGGCTTGCGATATCAATGGGCAAGACTTGCGATAGGATTGGGCAAGACATGCGATAGCAATGGGCAAGGCTTGCGATATCAATGGGCAAGGCTTGCGATATCAATGGGCAAGACTTGCGATAGCAATGGGCAAGGCTTGCGATATCAATGGGCAAGACTTGCGATAGCAATGGGCAAGACTTGCGATAGCAATGGGCAAGGCTTGCGATATCAATGGGCAAGACTTGCGATAGCAATGGGCAAGATATGCGATAGCAATGGGCAAGGCTTGCGATATCAATGGGCAAGACTTGCGATAGCAATGGGCAAGACATGCGATAGCAATGGGCAAGGCTTGCGATATCAATGGGCAAGGCTTGCGATATCAATGGGCAAGACTTGCGATAGCAATGGGCAAGGCTTGCGATAGCAATGGGCAAGACTTGCGATAGCAATGGACAAGGCTTGCGATATCAATGGGCAAGACTTGCGATAGCAATGGGCAAGTCTTACGATATCGATGGGCAAGGCTTGCGATAGCAATGGGCAAGGCTTGCGATAGCAATTGGCAATGGGCAAGACTTGCGATATCAATGGGCAAGACTTGCGATATCAATGGTCAATACTTGCGATATCAATGGGCAATACGTGCGATATCAATGGTCAAGAATTGCGATAGCAATGGGCAAGACTTGCGATAACAATTGGCAAGACTTGCGATAGCAATGGGCAAGACTTGCGATAGCAATGGGCAAGACTTGCGATAGCAATGGGCAAGACTTGCGATAACAATGGGCAAGACTTGCGATAGCAATTGCCAATGGGCAGGACTTACGATAACAATGGGCAAGACTTGCGATATCAATGGGCAAGACTTGCGATAGCAATTGGCAAGACTTACGATAGCAATGGGCAAGACTTGCGATAGCAATGGGTAGGACTTGCGATAGCAATGGGCAAGACTTGCGATATCAATGGGCAAGACTTGCGATAGCAATGGGCAAGACTTGCGATAGCAATGGGTAAGACTTGCGATAGCAATGGGCTAGACTTGCGATAGCAATTGGCAATGGGCAAGACTTGCGATAACAATGGGCAAGACTTACGATATCAATGGTCAAGACTTGCGATAGCAATGGGCAAGACTTGCGATAGCAATGGGCTAGACTTGCGATAGCAATGGGCAATGCTTGCGATATCAATGGGCAAGACTTGCGATAGCAATGGGCAAGACTTGCGATAGCAATGGGCAAGGCTTGCGATATCAATGGGCAAGGCTTGCGATATCAATGGGCAAGAGTTGCGATAGCAATGCGCAAGGCTTGCGATAGCAATGCGCAAGACTTGCGATAGCAATGGGCAAGGCTTGCGATATCAATGGGCAAGAATTGCGATAATAATGGGCAAGACATGCAATAGCAATGGGCAAGGCTTGCGATAGCAATGGGCATGGCTTGCGATATCAATGGGCAAGACTTGCGATAGCAATGGGCATGGCTTGCGATAGCAATGGGCAAGACTTGCGATAGCAATGGGCAAGGCTTTCGATATCAATGGGCAAGTCTTGCGATAGCAATGGGCTAGACTTGCGATAGCAATGGGCAAGACTTGCGATAGCAATGGGCAAGGCTTGCGATATCAATGGGCAAGACTTGCGATAGCAATGGGCAAGGCTTGCGATATCAATGGGCAAGACTTGCGATAGCAATGGGCAAGACTTGCGATAGCAATGGGCAAGGCTTGCGATAGCAATGGGCAAGCCATTCGATAGCAATGGGCATGGCTTGCGATAGCAATGGGCAAGACTTGCGATAGCAATGGGCAAGGCTTGCGATATCAATGGGCAAGTCTTGCGATAGCAATTGGCAATGGGCAAGACTTGCGATAACAATGGGCAAGACTTGCGATATCAATGTTCAAGACTTGCGATAGCAATGGACAATGGGCAAGACTTGCGATAACAATGGGCAAGACTTGCGATATCAATGGTCAAGACTTGCGATAGCAATGGGCAAGACTTGCGATAGCAATGGGCTAGACTTGCGATAGCAATGGGCAATGCTTGCGATATCAATGGACAATACTTGCGATAGCAATGGGCAAGACTTGCGATAGCAATGGGCAAGGCTTGCGTTATCAATGGGCAAGGCTTGCGATATCAATGGGCAAGAGTTGCGATAGCAATGCGCAAGACTTGCGATAGCAATGGGCAAGGCTTGCGGTAGCAATGGGCAAGAGTTGCGATATCAATGCACAAGAGTTGCGATAGCAATGGGCAAGGCTTGCGATATCAATGGGCAAGAATTGCGATAGCAATGGGCAAGGCTTTCGATATCAATGGGCAAGTCTTGCTATAGCAATGTGCTAGACTTGCGATAGCAATGTGCAAGACTTGCGATAGCAATGGGCAAGGCTTGCGATAGCAATGGGCAATACTTGCGATAGCAATGGGCAAGGCTTGCGATAGCAATGGGCAAGACGTGCGATAGCAATGGACAAGGCTTGCGATATCAATGGGCAAGACTTGCGATAGCAATGGGCAAGACTTGCGATAGCAATGGGCAAGACTTGCGATAGCAATGGGCAAGACTTGCGATAGCAATGGACAAGACTTGCGATAGCAATGGGCAAGGCTTGCGATATCAATGGGCAAGAATTGCGATAACAATGGGCAAGACTTGCGATAGCAATGGGCAAGGCTTGCGATAGCAATGGGCAAGACTTGCGATAGCAATGGGCAGGACTTGCGATAGCAATGGGCAAGGCTTGCGATAGCAATGGGAAATACATGCGATAGCAATGGGCTAGACTTGCGATAGCAATTGGCAATGGGCAAGACTTGCGATAGCAATGTGCAAGACTTGCGATATCAATGGTCAATACTTGCGATAGCAATGGGCAAGACTTGCGATAGCAATGGGCTAGACTTGCGATAGCAATTGGCAAGAGGCAAGACTTGCGATAGCAATGGGCAATACTTGCGATATCAATGGTCAGGACTTGCGATAGCAATGGGCAAGACTTGCGATAGCAATGGGCAAGACTTGCGATAGCAATGGTCAAGACTTGCGATATCAATGGTCAAGACGTTCGATAGCAATAGGCAAGACTTGCGATAGCAATGGGCTAGACTTGCGATATCAATGGTCAGGACTTGCGATAGCAATGGGCAAGACTTGCGATAGCAATGGGCAAGACTTGCGATAGCAATGGTCAAGACTTGCGATATCAATGGTCAAGACTTTCGATAGCAATAGGCAAGACTTGCGATAGCAATGGGCTAGACTTGCGATAGCAATGGGCAAGGCTTGCGATATCAATGGGCAAGACTTGCGAAAGCAATGGGCAAAGCTTGCGATAGCAATGGGCAAGGCTTGCGATAGCAATGGGCAATACATGCGATAGCAATGGGCTAGACTTGCGATAGCAATTGGCAATGGGCAAGACTTGCGATAGCAATGGGCAAGGCTTGCGATAGCAATGGGCAAGACTTGAGATAGCAATGGGCAAGACTTGCGATAGCAATGGGCAAGGCTTGCGATAGCAATGGGCAATACATGCGATAGCAATGGGCTAGACTTGCGATAGCAATTGGCAATGGGCAAGACTTGCGATAGCAATGGGCAAGGCTTGCGATAGCAATGGGCAAGACTTGAGATAGCAATGGGCAAGACTTGCGATAGCAATGGGCAAGGCTTGCGATAGCAATGGGCAATACATGCGATAGCAATGGGCTAGACTTGCGATAGCAATTGGCAATGGGCAAGACTTGCGATAGCAATGGGCAAGGCTTGCGATAGCAATGGGCAAGACTTGAGATAGCAATGGGCAAGACTTGCGATAGCAATGGGCAAGGCTTGCGATAGCAATGGGCAATACATGCGATAGCAATGGGCTAGACTTGCGATAGCAATTGGCAATGGGCAAGACTTGCGATAGCAATGTGCAAGACTTGCGATATCAATGGTCAATACTTGCGATAGCAATGGGCAAGACTTGCGATAGCAATGGGCTAGACTTGCGATAGCAATTGGCAAGAGGCAAGACTTGCGATAGCAATTGGCAATACCTGCGATATCGATGGTCAAGACTTGCGATAGCAATGGGCAAGACTTGCGATAGCAATGGGCAAGACTTGCGATAGCAATGGTCAAGACTTGCGATATCAATGGTCAAGACTTGCGATAGCAATAGGCAAGACTTGCGATAGCAATGGGCAAGACTTGCGATAGCAATGGGCAAGACGTGCGATAGCAATGGGCAATGGGCAAGACTTGCGATAGCAATGGGAAAGACTTGCGATAGCAATGGTCAAGACTTGCGATAGCAATGGGCAAGACGTGCGATAGCAATGGGCAAAGGTTGCGATAGCAATGGGCAAGAATTGCGATAACAATGGGCAAGACTTGCGATAGCAATGGGCAAGGCTTGCGATAGCAATGGGCAAGACTTGCGATAGCAATGGGCAAGACTTGCGATAGCAATGGGCAAGGCTTGCGATAGCAATGGGCAATACATGCGATAGCAATGGGCTAGACTTGCGATAGCAATTGGCAATGGGCAAGACTTGCGATAGCAATGTGCAAGACTTGCGATATCAATGGTCAATACTTGCGATAGCAATGGGCAAGACTTGCGATAGCAATGGGCTAGACTTGCGATAGCAATTGGCAAGAGGCAAGACTTGCGATAGCAATTGGCAATACTTGCGATATCGATGGTCAAGACTTGCGATAGCAATGGGCAAGACTTGCGATAGCAATGGGCAAGACTTGCGATAGCAATGGTCAAGACTTGCGATATCAATGGTCAAGACTTGCGATAGCAATAGGCAAGACTTGCGATAGCAATGGGCAAGACTTGCGATAGCAATGGGCAAGACGTGCGATAGCAATGGGCAATGGGCAAGACTTGCGATAGCAATGGGCAAGACTTGCGATAGCAATGGTCAAGACTTGCGATAGCAATGGGCAAGACGTGCGATAGCAATGGGCAAAGGTTGCGATAGCAATGGGCTAGACTTGCGATAGCAATGGGCAAATGTTGCGATAGCAATGTTCAAGACTTGCGATACCAATGGGCAAGAGTTGCGATAGCAATGGGCAATGGGCAAGACTTGCGATTGCAATGGGCAAGACTTGCGATAGCAATGGTCAAGACTTGCGATAGCAATGGGCAAGACGTGCGATAGCAATGGGCAAAGGTTGCGATAGCAATGGGCTAGACTTGCGATAGCAATGGGCAAAAGTTGCGATAGCAATGAGCTAGACTTGTGTTAGCAATGGGCAAAAGTTGCGATAGCAATAGGCAAAAGTTGCGATAGCAATGGGCAAGACTTGCGATAGCAATGGGCAAAAGTTGCGATAGCAATGGGCTAGACTTGCGATAGCAATGGGCAGGACTTGCGATAGCAATGGGCAATACTTGCGATAGCAATGGGCTAGACTTGCGATAGCAATGGGCAAATGTTGCGATAGCAATGGGCAATACTTGCGATAGCAATGGGCAATACTTGCGATAGCAATGGGCTGGACTTGCGATAGCAATGGGCAAAAGTTGCGATAGCAATGGGCAAGACTTGCGATAGCAATGGGCATGACTTGCGATAGCAATGGGCAATACTTGCGATAGCAATGGGTTAGACTTGCGATAGCAATGGGCAAGACTTGCGATAGCAATGGGCAAGACTTGCGATAGCAATGGGCAAGACTTGCGATAGCAATGGGCAAGACTTGCGATAGCAATGGGCAAGACTTGCGATCGTTTATTCAATGTAATGACGATGTTAATTACAAGTACAAAACAAATGTTTTCAAGTCTCTTTGACTGTACTACGTACATATAGTCGAATACATCAAACATAGCCTCGGCGCAGACCGAGATACACGGGACGAGGGTAAATTCCAGTGGTAAAAATCCATTAATGATAATGTAAAAAAACCTCTGGAAAACTGCATCCAATGCACCTCAGGGATGGTTCATATATTTTACTAACAGTGGAAACTGTATACAATGTACCTCAGGGAAATTTCATATATTTTACTAATCTTTGATTGTTTGTAGATTAAAATATTTTCCAAACGATAACATATTCATACTCGGTTTTACGATATAATGCATGCTACTCATAACGATAACAAATCTGAATTCAATTCGATTTAAACATTTAAATGAATATGGAATCGTGTTTATAGATCCCATTCCCGAAACAATTCGAATTTGAATAGCGAAATTGCTTGCAAAACGATCTAGACCTAGCGTAGAACTGACGATCAATCGAACCATATCACATGATCAAACACGCACTCACAGTCATGTGGTCATCTTTATATGCACCAATAATTCGCACACACAATGTTATGCCAAGTAATGTTAAGACACTCGTTCTGAGCTATACTATCGTAACGCACAGAGCTTGAAATTACATGTCTCATTGCGCTATTTATAATTTGATGTTTTAATTTGTTGAGGGCCTCCTTGTAGATTTACTTAATTGTTCAAATGATTGCTCTCGTAAAATAAAGTATTGTTAGTAGTATTAGTATTAGTATTATTTATTTAGTAGTATTAGTATTATTTATTTAGTAGTATTAGTATTATTTATTTAGTAGTATTAGTATTATTTATTTAGTAGTATTAGTATTATTAGTAATATTAGTATTATTAGTATTATTAGTATTAGTATTATTTATTTAGTATTAGTATTATTAGTAGTATTAGTATTAGTACTATTTATTTAGTATTAGTATTAGTACTATTTATTTAGTAGTATTAGTATTAATAGTATTATTAGTAGTATTAGTAGTATTAGTATTAGTATTAGTAGTATTAGTATTATTATTAATAGTATTAGTATTATTATTAGTATTAATAGTATTAGTATTATTAGTATTAGTATTAATAGTATTATTTATTTAGTATTATTAGTATTAACGAGAAGTGCACTATTAGATGAAACTGACTAATGTTGTTCCCAGCCGGATAATAATAATAATAATAATAATAACAATAATAACGGTTAGTAATAATAATAGCAGCTAATCTGCGAACACCGACACATGGCAACATATATATACGTAGATAATGCTTACTAGTATATGCTTAACTTAATACATCGTCAGGTTATATGATGAATATTATTATTGAACATGAAATTTATTAACTTTGAAGAATTAATTTAGCAACTGCCTGTGGCATAATATACTTCCATCGGACGAGTTAGCTCCGCTCAACCCCCGTTAATCTAATAAACCTTAGACAAAATCAACACATTTGTGAGTACTCTCAATAAGGCTGTAGAATGGTGAATATCTTATAGCATGTTTATTTAACTTCGTAAACTAGTATTGTTTCATGTAGGTGATTATGAATGTGTTACCTAGCAACCAGTTTTGTGTATGTACTCCACAACTTCGCATGTACGTCACTGTTTCCATACATGAATGAAATACATTTGTCAGTTACTGCCCCAGAATATTCACTAAAAGTAATTTGGTCCTCTTACTTGGCTGCCTCTGTTTTTATCGTTTTTTCCTTCTTTTCTCCCATTTTCTCATCTTATTCTTTTTAAATTGCTAAATCTCCACCGTCATTCTACAGTATAACCAATTGGTATTTGGCTGTAAAAGATAGTAAGCAATTAATTAACATGGTTTTGATAAAATCAAAATCACATTTTATCATACCGCAAAATCTGGTTAAAGCGACATTACATCGCAAAAAGCAAATAAAATGCATGTTTTCACGTATAAATGCATTGCTATTACAAATTCTTCTGAGTACATTCGAACACTAACATTGAATCAATAAACAGTGTGTTTGTGGTCTACACACTTTCAAACGTGAAAGTAGGATTTCGTATAACGATCATCCACGCTCCTGAAATGACGTTTGTTTGTAATTGGAGTCAATACTAAACGCGCGGTACTTTCGTTTAGAGATAATTTTACTAAGATTAGTCTACAAATAAATATGCATAGGCACAAATGTGAGATATAACGTTAAATCAGTACGATAACTCATGTTATTCAGGATACACGCATTGTATTAGTTTAGTTTAAACAATATTTTATTCAATGAATATACATAGTATAATGATCACAATAAGAAAATACATGAAGGATTGAGGAGAAAGCATTGTATTACGCATGAATGTTGACCCTATTTACATTAGTTTGTTATGTCAACAAACCGCGTATACGACGCTTGTTTATTTGTTGAAATACTCAGTTTTTGAGGCAAATATTGGGAAACAAATTATACCATATAATAGGAAATTACAGTCTCCAGACATTTGCGTTTTCACCGATGTAATGTCACTTTAATTGATAGTAAAAATAAACTATATATTGTTCGGGATAAATCGGACTTTATCTGTCAATGGAGGCAATATAAAAGCCAGCGATGACTCTCATTGCAGGTTCGATCCCCCGTCTGACCCTAATAAAATTAACAGTCTTTCAGATGGGACGTTAAACCGAGGTCTCGTGTCGGTGCTTTACGCCGTGCACGTAAAAGAACCAGAGGAGACTCTGGAATGGGTCTCTCTCTGTATCATTGCACTATCCTCCAAAAATCTAAAATGACTAATCTCTTCAGGAGGCGTCGCTCATATGGGCAACCGGTAGCGAAGATAAATAAACGTAAACACACACTCATTGTTATAGTACAGACGGGTCTGTAGTCCAGCGGTAACACGCTGGACTGGTAATCCAGGGATCGCAAGTTCGACCGCCACCCGTCTGACCCTAATAAAATTAACAGTCTTTCGGATGAGACATTAAGCCGAGGTCTCGTGTCGGTGCTGTATACCGTGCACGTAAAGGAACCAGAGGAGATTCTGGAAAACGTCTCTGTCTGTACCATTGCACTATCCTCCAAATATCTAAAATGACTAATATCTTCAGTAGGCGTCGCTCATATGGGCAACCGGTAGCGACGATAAATAAACGTAGAACACACACACACACACATTGTTATTGACCAGGTTGATCCTCGTGTAGGCATGACATGAGGAGAACAGTCCGGGGATGCCTTGACACGACGAATACCATTGAAGAAGATATCTGAGCCAGTTTCTGCTACTGCGGGATAACGGTGTGGAGGATGTGGCCCTAACAAGGACACGTTGTTTGAAGGAAGCAATCACCACCCATGACATGTCACCCTGGAAGAAGAAGCTTCAACGGGATGTATGCATAAGCAACGTGGCAACACTATCTTCTTAGAGAAACCAGTCGCCCACATCCCTCGGCGGAGGCGACTATGCACAAAGCTACACGATCAGATTGTTATAGAAAGCATTAAGTTGTACTAGTAAATGGTGGAACTTAGCTTTGCACATGATGTGCATACCTTCCCAGAAATACCTTTACCTTACTTACACGTATACATCTTTCTTCTATTTAAAATATTAAAACAGGTTTTGGCACGCGTTCTATTAACTAGGGCTTAGCAACAAGTTAATTGCGTAGCAATCTTTACTGTAACACGAGTTGAGCAAAAGAAGATATGTATCTAAATAATTGTTTTCGTTTACGGGAAGTTGTTGTTGCCGGAAAGAGCTTTGTTTACGCATATTTAATTGAATTCATCATGATATAATATACAACACAATGTTCGTATGAGCTAGATTAAATAAAATATAACCAGGTCATCTCAAATCAAGAAATGAAAACGAGGCATATTGGGGTTTCCTTTTTTAATTATACATTTTGGCTCGAATCGTTGCAGACTATCCACAATACATGGTACAGTGTAAACATGTGTTCGGGAAATACAATACATGCCAATTGAATGAACGTAATATTACATCGTTGGAAATAGTTTATTTTCGATAATCACAATGGAAAGCAACTTAGTTAATTTCGAATCGAGAGAAAAATGGCTGCCATTTTTATTGTGTTTACAGAACACATAGCAATCACGCGCGCGCACATTCAAACCTGACGACTATAATAAAATAATAATTGTTGTCATCAGTCTAATTCCTGTTAAACATCTAAACTTAGATGCAGTCATATTCCTCCTATGGTGTCTAGTTCAGTGATTGATAATGACGTCAACATTGTATTGGCTTTCCCCGTTGATATATAGTGCCTGCCATAGTGCCTGTCATAGTGTTTAGATACGTTGTAACTTCTCCAAGCGACTATATCTCAATTAAATTCAATATTTATTGCATTAAATACGGTAACATATTTATAGCAAACAATACATAAACAAAGCTCTTACAACTTATATTAATCACTCTCAAGACCTCATTCCTGATGGAATCCATCGCCACAAGGGTGAGAGAAGAGGAATTTAAATGGCACAATTGTAACGGCTACAACTGGGCGCGAACTCGGGGGCCTTTCGCACCAGTAATTTAAATGGCACAATCGTAACGCCTACAACTGGTCGCGAACTCGGTGGCCTTTCGCACCAGTAATTTAAATGGCACAATCGTAACGGCTACAACTGGGCGCGAACTCGGTGGCCTTTCGCACCAGTAATTTAAATGGCACAATCGTAACGGCTACAACTGAGCGCGAACGTGGGGGCCTTTCGCACCAGTAATTTAAATGGCACAATCGTAACGGCTACAGCTGGGCGCGAACTCGGGGGCCTTTCGCATCAGAAGCATATTACTCTACCAGTAATTTAAATTGCACAATCGTAACGGCTACAGCTGGGCGCGAACTCGGGGGCCTTTCGCACCTGAAGCATATTACTCTACCAGTAATTTAAATGGCACAATCGTAACGGCTACAGCTGGGGGCGAACTCGGGGGCCTTTCGCACCAGAAGCATATTACTCTACCAGTAATTTAAATGGCACAATCGTAACGGCTACAGCTGGGCGCGAAGTCGGGGGCCTTTCGCACCTGAAGCATATTACTCTACCAGTAATTTAAATGGCACAATCGTAACGGCTACAGCTGGGGGCGAACTCGGGGGCCTTTCGCACCAGAAGCATATTACTCTACCAGTAATTTAAATGGCACAATCGTAACGGCTACAGCTGGGCGCGAAGTCGGGGGCCTTTCGCACCTGAAGCATATTACTCTACCAGTAATTTAAATGGCACAATCGTAACGGCTACAGCTGGGCGCGAACTCGCACTACCACGACTTCCACAACTGACAATATGTAAATCGGCATATAGCAAATCCAACCAGTATATGAAGAATCTACACTGTTGCACATGTCATCAAGCATTTTGATCACCCACAGTTTATTTGCTTTTGTTTCGGATAAGAATCAACTTCTGTGTTTCAGAATTTGCACCAGCCAAGTGGGACTAGCTTTGGACAAATCCTACCGAATGCTTACTCTCCATGTCAGGTGGAATTTCTGACCACTGCTATATTCAATTCAATTCAATATATTTATTGCATTAAATATGATAACATATTTATAGCAAACAATACATAAACAAAGTACAATGGAAAGACATGGATACATTTTCAGAATAGCATAGATGGGTGTGGTGTCTAAAATTCTTAATTTCTTGCTAAATTTGCGTAATATATAAATTTGGATAGGTTTTGAACAATTTTCCTAGTATACCTTGTTCTATTGTTAGTTCATGGGATGATGTCCGAAATTTGGTTAACGATATTCTAAATTTAGGTTCTAGTATAATGTCAAGATATTTTTCTAATGAAAGTCATGTTTAAACAAGTGTGAGCTCGTGGGCTCGCTTTGAGGTGTTGCCATATTAATATGTTGTAAGTAGGGCATATGCAGTATGTAGGATCTTACTCTCGTGATGATTTCATACCATATGTTATGTTTTGCCAAAGGGCTCGCTCAATAGCAAAATTCCAAAACGAATTTCATAGAATATAGTATGAAAACACCACGAGTGTAAGATCATTTTTAATCACTTTACCACAGTAACACCAACCATATATTTGAATACTGCAATCATATAATTATATATTAAGATTTGTTCTTAGTATTGTATGTATAAATGTAATGTATTGTATGAAAAAATGCAATAAAATATTATTTAAAAAAAAAATTGAAGATACAATACGTATTTGTTTGCCAGTATATTTTTGAGCCTTATTACATTAAGCTGCATCCGTACGCCGTAGTAAATAGTCCCTGATAATCAAACAACTTCACGCAAATAATCGACACAATATTGTTAATCACTCTATTCCGCTAGTTCACATGTAACATTTTATTAAATAAATAGAGATTAAATAAAGCGTGAACACAAACAATGTGTAATGTGTATTGCAAGCTGTCAATGTCATACCGCGACCAATCAGAATCCTTCCAGGTGTTATTAAACGTGTGGTCATATAATAATTATGAGATGACTGTATTACACCGAGAAGAGAACAGAACGATGATTTATTAAACTTGTAATTTAATATTAATTTAGAAATATTTTTAAAATGTATTTAACAAAAGCAAAGTTATGTGATAAGTACCGATATGGGACGCTTCATTTAAGTCGCCACCGCCGAGGCATACTCTAGAAGATAAGCAAGTATGATGCGAATACAGAATGTAGCAGAAACGGGCGATACAGAAATAGTTTAAAAATATGGTTGTCCGAATACCGCTGTAGTTAGCGCGCTCGCTTCTCACCAATGCAACCCGGGTTAGATCCTCGGATCGGGAAGTATGTGAGATGGTACGGTTGTCGCCCGATCGGACATGTGGTTTTCTCCGGGTACCCCGTTTTCTCCCACAAGAATGACCACATTTACGCTTTCAACCGCGCCAACAAGAGTGATTAATATAAGTTGTTAGAACTTGCTTCGCAATCGTTGTAAAATGAACAAAGTTTAAATTTAGTTAGAAATATAATCAACAATCTGTCTTTTACTTAGCATTACATACAGACAAAAACACAATACAAGGAAACGTTCAGCGTGGAATTATTTAAAGTAACTTAATGGCGAATACTGGCCATGGCTGGTGGAATACATGTCATGTAAATATAAAGAGATAGTATACTGTAATATATTATGTAATGGAAATTCAGCGATTTTTCCTTCGGTATTGGTAGCAAATACACTTGTTAACGGGAACAAATCACAATTGTTAACGGTAGAAAATCACAATTGCTAACGGTAGAAAATCACAATTGTTAACGGTAGCAAATTACAATTGTTAACGGTAGCAAAGCACAATTGTTAACGGTAGCAAAGCACAATTGTTAACACTAGCAAAGCACAATTTGTAACGATAGCAAAGCACAATTGTTAACGGTAGAAAATCACAATTGTTAAAGGTAGCAAAGCACAATTGTTAACGGTAGCAAAGCACAATTGTTAATGGTAGAATATCACAATTGTTAACGGTAGCAAAGCACAATTGTTAACGGTAGCAAATCACACTTGTTACAGGTAGCAGAGCACAATTGTTAACGGTAGCAAAGCACAATTTATAACGGTAGCAAAGCACAATTGTTAACGGTAGCAAAGCACAATTGTTAACGGTAGCAAATCACACTTGTTAACGGTAGCAAAGCACACTTATCAACGGTAGCAAAGCACAATTGTTAACGGTAGCAAATCACACGTGTTAACGGTAGCAAAGCACAATTGTTAACGGTAGCAAAGCACAATTGTTAACACTAGCAAAGCACAATTTGTAACGATAGCAAAGCACAATTGTTAACGGTAGAAAATCACAATTGTTAAAGGTAGCAAAGCACAATTGTTAACGGTAGCAAAGCACAATTGTTAATGGTAGAATATCACAATTGTTAACGGTAGCAAAGCACAATTGTTAACGGTAGCAAATCACACTTGTTACAGGTAGCAAAGCACAATTGATAACGGTAGCAAAGCACAATTTATAACGGTAGCAAAGCACAATTGTTAACGGTAGCAAAGCACAATTGTTAACGGTAGCAAATCACACTTGTTAACGGTAGCAAAGCACACTTATCAACGGTAGCAAAGCACAATTGTTAACGGTAGCAAATCACACGTGTTAACGGTAGCAAAGCACAATTGTTAACGGTAGCAAATCACACTTGTTAACGGTAGCAAAGCACAATTGTCAACGGTAGCAAATCACACTTATTAGCGGTAGCAAAGCACAATTGTTAACGGTAGCAAAGCACAATTGTTAACGGTAGCAAAGCACAATTGTTAACGGTAGCAAAGCACAATTGTTAACGGTAGCAAAGCACAATTGTTAACGGTAGCAACGCACACTTGTTAACGGTAGCAAAGCACAATTGTTAACGGTAGCAAAGCACAATTGTTAACGGTAGCAAAGCACAATTGTTAACGGTAGCAACGCACACTTGTTAACGGTAGCAAAGCACAATTGTTAACGGTAGCAAAGCACACCTGTTAACGGTAGCAAGCACACTTGTTAACGGTAGCAAAGCACAATTGTTAACGGTAGCAAAGCACACTTGTTAACGGTAGCAAAGCACACTTGTTAACGGTAGCAAAGCACAATTGTTAACGGTAGCAAAGCACAATTGTTAACGGTAGCAAAGCACACTTGTTAACGGTAGCAAAGCACACTTGTTAACGGTAGTAAAGCACAATTGTTACGGTAGCAAAGCACACTTGTTAACGGTAGCAAAGCACACTTGTTAACGGTAGCAAAGCACACTTGTTAACGGTAGCAAATCACACTTGTTAACGGTAGCAAAGCACACTTGTTAACGGTAGCAAAGCACACTTGTTAACGGTAGCAAATCACACTTGTTAACGGTAGCAAAGCACACTTGTTAACGGGAACAAATCACACCTGTTAACGGTAGCAAATCACACTTGTTAACGGTAGCAAAGCACACTTGTTAACGGTTGCAAAGCACACTTGTTAACGGTAGCAAAGCACACTTGTTAACGGTAGCAAAGCACAATTGTTAACGGTAGCAAAGCACAATTGTTAACGGTAGCAAAGCACAATTTGTAACGGTAGCAAAGCACACTTGTTAACGGTAGCAAAGCACAATTGTTAACGGTAGCAAAGCACACTTGTTAACGGTAGCAAAGCACACTTGTTAACGGTAGCAAATCACAATTGTTAACGGTAGCAAAGCACAATTGTTAACGGTAGCAAAGCACAATTGTTAACGGTAGCAAAGCACACTTGTTAACCGTAGCAAATCACACAAGTGTTAACGGTAGCAAAGCACAATTGTTAACGGTAGCAAAGCACAATTGTTAACGGTAGCAAAGCACAATTGTTATCGGTAGCAAATCACACTTGTTAACGGTAGCAAAGCACACTTCTTAACGGTAGCAAAGCACACTTGTTAACGGTAGCAAAGCATACTTGTTAACGGTAGCAAATCACACTTGTTAACGGTAGCAAATCACACTTGTTAACGGTAGCAAAGCACACTTGTTAACGGTAGCAAAGCACACTTGTTAACGGTAGCAGAGCACAATTGTTAACGGTAGCAAAGCACAATTGTTAACGGTAGCAAAGCACGATTGTTAACGGTAGCAAAGCACAATTGTTAACGGTAGCAAAGCACAATTGTTAACGGTAGCAAATCACAATTGTTAACGGTAGCAAAGTACAATTGTTAACGGTAGCAAAGCACAATTGTTAACGGTAGCAAATCACACAAGTGTTAACGGTAGCAAAGCACAATTGTTAACGGTAGCAAAGCACAATTGTTAACGGTAGCAAAGCACAATTGTTATCGGTAGCAAATCACACTTGTTAACGGTAGCAAAGCACACTTGTTAACGGTAGCAAAGCACACTTGTTAACGGTAGCAAAGCACAATTGTTAACGGTAGCAAAGCACAATTGTTAACGGTAGCAAAGCACGATTGTTAACGGTAGCAAAGCACAATTGTTAACGGTAGCAAAGCACAATTGTTAACGGTAGAAAATCACAATTGTTAACGGTAGCAAAGCACAATTGTTAACGGTAGCAAAGCACACTTGTTAACGGTAGCAAATCACACAAGTGTTAACGGTAGCAAAGCACAATTGTTAACGGTAGCAAAGCACAATTGTTAACGGTAGCAAAGCACAATTGTTATCGGTAGCAAATCACACTTGTTAACGGTAGCAAAGCACACTTTTTAACGGTAGCAAAGCACACTTGTTAACGGTACCAAAGCACGATTGTTAACGGTACCAAAGCACGATTGTTAACGGTAGCAAAGCACAATTGTTAACGGTAGCAAAGCACAATTGTTAACGGTAGCAAAGCACAATTTGTAAAGGTAGGAAAGCACGATTGATAACGGTAGCAAAGCACAATTGTTAACGGTAGCAAAGCACACTTGTTAACGGTAGCAAATCACAATTGTTAACGGTAGCAAAGCACGACTGTTAACGATAGCAAAGCACAATTGTTAACGGTAGCAAAGCACAATTGTTAACGGTAGCAAAGCACAATTTTTAACGGTAGCAAATCACACTTGTTAACGGTAGCAAAGCACACTTATTAACGGTAGCAAAGCACAATTGTTAACGGTAGCAAATCACACTTGTTAACGGTAGCAAAGCACGATTGTTAGCGGTAGCAAATCACACTTGTTAACGGTAGCAAAGCACAATTGTTAACGGTAGCAAAGCACAATTGTTAACGGTACCAAAGCACGATTGTTAACGTTAGCAAAGCACGATTGTTAACGGTAGCAAAGCACAATTGTTATAGGTGTGCGGGTATATTTTTATGCTTTAAAAATGTAGTTTGAAGGAGTTTTAAAGAAATAGTCAAAACGTGCTACCTCTGCCAGTACAAGTCGAGAACAGAAAGACTCGGGGTGATGATTGAGCTCATTTACCGTCGCCGCCAACGAACCATGTGGGCTAGCGAAAAAGAAAGAATAATTTGTATTATGTGTATTTTACGTTTATTTATTGTCGCTACCCGTTGCCCATATGAGCGACGCCTCCTGAAGAGATTAGTCATTTCAGATTTTAGGAGAATAGTGCAATGATACAGACAGAGACCCATTCCAGGGTCTCCTCTGGTTCTTTTACGTGCATGGTGTAAAGCATCGACACGAAACCTCGGTTTAATGTCCCATCTGAATGTTTGTTATTTTATTAGGGTCAGACGGGGGATCGAATACAGATCCGGCTGATTCATCCCTTTATAGTGTGCGCATTGTCTGAAAGTAGTACCGGAACTATTTTATGAGCTAGGAGTGTGTTTGCGAGACGTAATAAATGTAATCGTTTAGGTGATTAAACTAGAAACATTATATTTGAATAAAGGAATGATGCTTTACTCAATAACAGCTATTTTTGTACAGATATATTAGTATTATTACGCTAGGCATATTGTTACGGTCGTCAATATCACGTGTTGATTATCTGCAATCACGTCACATTTCACATCATCCCGAGTATATCTGTTTCTATTGCTCAAGGAATTCTGTAGAAATCAGACGGACGATGATCTCTACTGGGACATTGACGTGGTTGTGATATATTTGTATTTATTATTTATTTTCGTGGCGTTAAATGGAATATTGACTAGATAATAGTTCCTGCAAATTAAACTGTCAGTTTGTGAGATCATATTCATTTAGTGGAAGTAAAAGTGCACATGTTTTTGCAGTGTAAAGTAATGGCCAATTTCTCTCTCTATATATATATATATATCTTTCTCTCTCTCTCTCTCTCTCTCTCT
>CM026389.1:40192733-40362733 GCA_014843695.1 Archivesica marissinica | reverse complement strand
ATATTACAAAATGTGTTTTCTGTAGTAGTGTTTTCTGTAGGAGTGTTTTTTGTTCTTGCTTTTAGCATATTACAAAATGTGTTTTCTGTAGTAGTGTTTTCTGTAGTAGTGTTTTCTGTTCTTGCTTTTAGCATATTACAAAATGTGTTTTCTGTAGTAGTGTTTTCTGTAGTAGTGTTTTCTGTAGTAGTGGTTTCTGTAGTATTGTTTTCTGTAGTAGTGTTTTCTGTTCTTGCTTTTAGCATATTACAAAATGTGTTTTCTGTAGTAGTGTTTTCTGTAGTAGTGTTTTCTGTAGTAGTGTTTTCTGTTCTTGCTTTTAGCATATTACAAAATGTGTTTTCTGTAGTAGTGTTTTCTGTAGTAGTGTTTTCTGTTCTTGCCTTTAGCATATTACAAAATGTGTTTTCTGTCGTAGTGTTTTCTGTAGGAGTGTTTTTGTTCTTGCTTTTAGCATATTACAAAATGTGTTTTCTGTAGTAGTGTTTTCTGTAGTAGTGTTTTTTGTTCTTGCTTTTAGCATATTACAAAATGTGTTTTCTGTAGTAATGTTTTCTGTAGTAGTGTTTTCTGTAGTAGTGTTTTCTGTTCTTGCTTTTAGCATATTACAAAATGTGTTTTCTGTAGTAGTGTTTTCTGTAGGAGTGTTTTTTGTTCTTCCTTTTAGCATATTACAATATGTGTTTTCTGTAGTAGTGTTTTCTGTAGTAGTGTTTTCTGTTCTTGCTTTTAGCATATTACAAAATGTGTTTTCTGTAGTAGTGTTTTCTGTTCTTGCTTTTAGCATATTACAAAATGTGTTTTCTGTAGTAGTGTTTTCCGTAGTAGTGTTTTCTGTTCTTGCTTTTAGCATATTACAAAATGTGTTTTCTGCAGTAGTGTTTTCCGTAGTAGTGTTTTCTGTTCTTGCTTTTAACATATTACAAAATGTGTTTTCTGTAGTAGTGTTTTCTGTTCTTGCTTTTAGCATATTACAAAATGTGTTTTCTGTAGTAGTGTTTTCTGTTCTTGCTTTAGCATATTACAAAATGTGTTTTCCGTAGTAGTGTTTTCTGTTCCTGCTTTTAGCATATTACAAAATGTGTTTTCTGTAGTAGTGTTTTCAGTAGTAGTGTTTTCTGTAGTAGTGTTTTCTGTAGTAGTGTTTTCTGTTCTTGCTTTTAGCATATTACAAAATGTGTTTTCTGTAGTAGTGTTTTCTGTAGTAGTGTTTTCTGTTCTTGCTTTTAGCATATTACAAAATGTGTTTTCTGTAGTAGTGTTTTCTGTAGGAGTGTTTTTGTTCTTGCTTTTAGCATATTACAAAATGTGTTTTCTGTAGTAGTGTTTTCTGTAGTAGTGTTTTCTGTTCTTGTTTTGAGCATGACGTTTGTGTCTTGCTTTACAGTACCTTTCAAAATCATTTTGAAATCAATTTAGAGTTTTGCCTGTTGTCTTCTTCTCAGTATCTTCCACAGTGTTACGTTCTATCTTGTGTTTCAGTAGCCATGCTTCCACAGTGTTACGTTCTATCGTGTGTTTCAGTAGCCATGCTTCCACAGTGTTACGTTCTATCGTGTGTTTCAGTAGCCATGCTTCCACAGTGTTACGTTCTATCGTGTGTTTCAGTAGCCATGCTTCCACAGTGTTACGTTCTATCGTGTGTTTCAGTAGCCATGCTTCCACAGTGTTACGTTCTATCTTGTGTTTCAGTAGCCATGCTTCCACAGTGTTACGTTCTATCGTGTGTTTCAGTAGCCATGCTTCCACAGTGTTACGTTCTATCTTGTGTTTCAGTAGCCATGCTTCCACAGTGTTACGTTCTATCTTGTGTTTCAGTAGCCATGCTTCCACAGTGTTACGTTCTATCTTGTGTTTCAGTAGCCATGCTTCCACAGTGTTACGTTCTATCTTGTGTTTCAGTAGCCATGCTTCCACAGTGTTACGTTCTATCTTGTGTTTCAGTAGCCATGCTTCCACAGTGTTACGTTCTATCCAGTGTTTCAGTAGCCATGCTTCCACAGTGTTACGTTCTATCCTGTTTTTCAGTAGCTATATAGAAGTGAAATGGTGTCAACTGGATGACGGAAACTAGGTAACCACCCTAGGCATTATGTGTCTAGCTGTGGGCTAATCATATTAAACCGTACGCTATGCTTGTCATTTCAGCTCACTGTTATTCACTTCAAATTCACGTCTCTAGATGTCTAGCGCTTTGTAAATGAACTAATAAAATAGAACCCGATTCTTCTTTTTGTATACATATTTAATCATATTTCGGTTTGCAGTTTGCAGTTTTGCACCAATAGTCTGAATCGTATATTCTTACCGTTTTTATTAGATTACAAGCTTAACTTAATGCTCAAACATACAAAATACCGCGTGACACAAGACCATATCAATTTGTTTCAAAGACAAGGAAAATGGGATTCGCTTGTACTCATCATTTGTGGCGGACATAACCAATAACAGTAACTGGTAAATACTGTATGTTGGATTGTAACACGATAGTTCATTGTAATGTAAAGTACAGTGTCGCTTTGGTCACGTTAGTGTGAAGCAAGCGTTATAAGGCGACCTTTAGGAGGATCTATGTTGAGTGGAATATATCATGTATGGTCGTTTCTCAAAATGACATTCAAACCTGTGTTAGTGGTCACCTCTATTATGCAGCCAACATGCATCAAGCTATTCCCACTATATTGTTTTGTAATATATTTGACCTATAAAGCAGCCACCTGTGCTAAGCAGCCACGTTCTAAGATTCCCTGGATGGCTGCTTAAAACAGGTTTGAATGTATGTCAATGATTGAATGCAAGGAGTAACCGTGGCCGAGTGGTTGCGATCGATGATTTAAAATCGCTTGCCTCTCACGGCCGTGGGTTCGAGTGGCCGAGTGGTTGCGATCGTTGATTTCAAATCGCTTGCCTCTCACGGCCGTGGGTTCGAGTGGCCGAGTGGTTGCGATCGTTGATTTCAAATCGCTTGCCTCTCACGGCCGTGGGTTCGAGTGGCCGAGTGGTTGCGATCGTTGATTTCAAATCGCTTGCCTCTCACGGCCGTGGGTTCGAGTGGCCGAGTGGTTGCGATCGTTGATTTCAAATCGCTTGCCTCTCACGGCCGTGGATTCGAGTGGCCGAGTGGTTGCGATCGTTGATTTCAAATCGCTTGCCTCTCACGGCCGTGGGTTCGAGTGGCCGAGTGGTTGCGATCGTTGATTTCAAATCGCTTGCCTCTCACGGCCGTGGGATCGAGTGGCCGAGTGGTTGCGATCGTTGATTTCAAATCGCTTGCCTCTCACGGCCGTGGGTTCGAGTGGTTGCGATCGTTGATTTCAAATCGCTTGCCTCTCACGGCCGTGGGTTCGAATCCAATTGGGATATCGAATTGTTTCAAAAGTCGAGGCTATCCAGCTGGTGTGTGGTCGGTGGTTCTATCCAGGTACCCGTGTGCCTGATATACGGATTTCGAAGGGACACCCGGGGTCATCCTCCACTAAAAGTAGCTTGAGCGTCGCCATATGACCTCAGCTGTATGTAAGTAACAAACAAAACTGAACTAGTCAATGCGAGAATAAAACATCGTTTCATGAAACAGCTCTCGTCCACAGACGCTTGGGGTCTGGACAAATGTTTGTGGGTTCAAAACCACAAAACTAAGAAACTTTTTGTTTTTGTTTTTAAGAACACTATGATACACTATAGACTTGACACTATACATAAGCATGTTTTACACCATTCCAAACAAGTTTTAAAATGACACCCCATCACCATGAAGGCAATACAGTAAATTATTTATGTATAGTGTCAAGCCTGTAGTGTAGCATAGTAGTCTTAAAAACCAATAAAATAAAATAAAAAGTTTCTTAATTTTTGTGGTTTTGAACCCGCAAGCGTCATTGCTCTCGTCATATCTGTTTCCTCCTCATAAAATGAATGGGTATTAGAACAGGAGCCCAGGGGGGTCAGCCTAGCTGGAAAGTTAACCAATTTTCATGTATATAGCAATGGTCCATGTGCATGCCCATGTAAGGAAATGGACGTCTGGCATGTTCATTCTGGTGGGTGTGGTCAGGAGGGCCATGAGAAAGGAACCCCAACATTGAGCTAGATCAGCTCATGAGCTAACCTGGTGAAACTTATTGTAACATGTCCGTCATAGTTCCAGGTATCAAAAATGGCCATTGCCAGACATTTTCAGTGGTGGGTTGTGTAACTCGGCTTCTGTGATTGTTCCTGTCTGGAAGGACTCAAGCTTTTTCAGCAATGCTGATTTCTCACTTTTCACATGCACCCCATCACAGTGTGCGAGTGACAGTGGGTATGGCGTAATTGGGCAGGAGAGAACATTCCGAAGGTCAAATGCTGTCTTCTCTGCAACGACTACGATCATACGGACACACGTGTCCCTCAGGCTCTCATCATTTGTCTTCTGTGAGGAGGGCAGCTTTGCCATCGTCTTCATGTTCTGAGCAGCAAAGTTCTGTACACGCGTACGTTTCACAGGTTGAAGAAATCGATGGCTGTTGCTGTCCCATTCATCTTGAAATTGATCCCTTTCATCCTGACCCCTTTTCATCATATTGAGTAGATATAATTCAGTAGCCTTATATGCTGCTTGACCGGTTGCAACATTCACCAAGGAAGTTGGAGCATCATCTGTAAATGGATTGCAGAATTCGTCAATTGTTCCACTCAGTTCCGCTATCTGACTGTTTTTATGATTCTTGAGGGACGGCATTGAGCTGTTGCATTTTCCCCCAGTTCAAGTCCAGTGAATGTTCTAAGCTCGGTGATTGCCATAGCTCGCTGGGTCATAGTCAATGACCATCGGCGCATTGCGTTCTCAGAATGTTGGTGTGATGCCACAAAGGAGACATCTGAAGAAGCAGTCCAGCTGTACTGGTATCTCCGGGGCGCATTCTTTCAAATTGTGGACTGTTGCAGGGTTTGGGGTCTTGGTCTTTGGGAGCTGCACAATCTTAGATCTAAGATGTAAGGCAACGCATCTTGACTTATTATCCTGCTCATACCTTTTAGCATCCTCATGAAGGTTAGCCTTGGTATCCTCTTCTGCAAGAGCAGAACTATAGATAAAATTGCCACGCCGATGGTCCGCTAGTTTTACTGCGATTTTTTTATTCAGATGGTCCTTTATCTTCCTGGTAAGATTTTGAGATGTGTAGGCCTGGATGTCTGCCCCATCTCCTCCGACATTGGTGTACTCCTCTACGTACATGGCAAGCAGATCACTGACTAATACAGATCGTTGCTTTCCTACCACCTCATTCTGGATATAGGAAAGCAGAGATGCAAATGCCTTCCTGTGGTAGGACTGAGATGAGCTCCCTTCTGTAGGCCTGTCTTGATCATTAGTCTCCCTCTGGAACTGGGCACGGCAGGATTTGTGGTATTCTGCTTCCTTTGCAATCAGGTCAACACCACTTCGAATGAGACTCTTGATACGTTCGTTTTGAGAATACTTTGCCCGCTGGCTAAGTGACTCACAACCATCCCGTGTTGCTATCTTAAGTCTTGGCTCCTCTTTTCCATTCTTTTTTTTTTCGGCTTTTGCTACAGAAAATACAAATCCCTTTCAACAGGCCCTGCTTATCTGATTTGGGAAGGACACTGATGCGTCTTGTCTCAATACAAGCCTTTTTGGTGGTGGGTTCATCATCAGGTGGCAGGGGTTCTTTTGGATGCTTCACTGCTGTGTAATTCTTATAGCAAGAAGGGTAATAGCTGAGGGTAGATTCATGATCACTGCTTACCAATATCTTTTGTGTGACCTCAAAGTATTTGTCAGCCTTCAATTTTTCACGCAAGGCAGCAGCATTCTTTACTGTTGTCCATGTCCTGTCACAGAACTTTCTCAGCTGTCCGTCCTCTTCTGGGGACTTCTGACAGATGTAACAACTTGAAATACCCTCGGCATCATTGTTCTGGAATGAAAATAGGGTTTGTTGTAACGGAATAAAATATTTAATGGTCCAAGGACCATTTGATCACATGTGGATTTTAATAACTGTCAACTACAGACATTCGACTCTGTTTAATCAAGAAATATGCCTCCGTCTGCAGGGTTACCACATCTGCTTGAATCAATAATGTGTGCCAAAACATTAACCTGTAAGATATCGCCATGGATTTTCTAAGATACATAAATTGACATTTGACCCCAACATGCAATCTCTTCCTCCAAGAGAATACAGGTACAAAGTTTGAAGAAAATCTGTCCAAGTATGCTAACTCAGTAGCAAGATGTCTCTGGGCTAAGAGGTGGCTTGGTGAGTAATATACTCTCAGTACTTTGGAAGGTGAAAATTAAGTTTCATTACACATACCTCTTGATTGACAATAGTGGATGAACGATTTGATCCTGTCGCTGGCTCTCCCAAACATTGTTCTTCTGAAGTCACACATATTTCTCCTGGATCCATCCTTCTGGTTGATGTCAATACTACAAAGTAAAAACAATAGTATAATGCATTGTATTAAAAACATCCACAGAGCCACACTTTTGCTAAAACATATTATATAAAAAAAAAGACTACAGTAATATTAATTGTGAGGAGTCAAAAAATACATTTATCGCAGTATGGGCATTAGCTTACCTTCATTGAAATGGGCAGCCCCATTGATTATCATATAATATTATATATGGTTTCCACACTTTTAATATAAGAGGCTGTCCCACCTGTCACCAATGCAACACAGGTTCGATCCTCGGACCGGTAAGTATAAAGACTCCGGTTTCCTCCCACACGAATGACTACATTTACACTCTCATCCGAGCCAACGAGAGTGATTAATATAAGTTGTTATGGCTTGTTTCGCAATCGTTGTAAAATAAATAAGTTTAAAAACAATAAATATATATATATATAAGACCAGCTTTTAAATCATTATTAGTCTTGATTATCAATATTACCACAATAAGTTAATAACCTACCATGGACTGGTTCATCTGTGAACTCTGTTTCTTGATTGGAACGATGTCTTGGAATCCCAGCTAGAAATATTGCCTGTGTAGTTGTTTTCAAGCCACCCGTAAAGTTATAGCTGACCTAATATCTGCCCTCCTGAGAGCCAGTATGCTGCTAATTTTACATCAGTGCTAAAAATAGCCACCCATCTTGTCAAGCAGCATCCCTTCTTACCATGTACAGGTCACCCCATTCAGTCATTACAAATTGACCCTGTACTTTCTATTTCTATTATTTAACAGGGTTTTCATTATTATGAATAAAGAATGTGATCTACACTGCTGAGAAATGACACCCTGCTGATATTTAGTACTTTAGATTTTGTTCCCAGCACCATGTTCAGAAAGATTTCTTGTGAGACCTATTATATTATTGTATTCTGTAACTGCCATCTATATACATGATAAACATCAACATGTTTTTACTGAGACTTATATTAACAATAAATTATGGCTGACCCCTATGATATGGAAAACATGTTATTTATTAGTGGAGGCCATCTTTAAATGGTAGAAATAAATATCAGAGCTGGTCAAAAGTAGAATATTTTAAATTATTGCCCCCCCCCCCCATATATTTTGACACCAAAATTATGACTATGTGAATTAGGACTTGAGATATAAGAAAAATAGGTTTTCATGGCGGCCACCTTTAAAACTGTTGGGGTGGGGTGCATTTGGTGGGTGTCTGGCAGGCACACCCCACCACTGCAAATATCTGGCAGTGGTCAATCAAGATGCCTGGGACTATGTTGAACATTTTCCAGTAGGCTTCATCAGGTTAACTCATGAGCTGATCTAGCTCAATGTTGGGGGTAGGGCATTTGGGGGTGTCTGGCGAGCACAACCCACCACTGAAAATGTCTGGCAATGGCTATTCATGATACCTGGAACTATGCCAAACATTTTCCAGTATGTTTCATCAGGTTAACTCATGAGCTGATCTAGCTCAATTTTGGGGGTAGGGGCATTTGGGGGTGTCTGGCGGGCACAACCCACCACTGAAAATGTCTGGCAATGGCTATTCATGATACCTGGAACTATGCCGAACATTTTCCAGTAGGTTTCATCAGGTTACCTCACGAGCTGATCTAGGGGTAATTTTGGGGTACCGGTTATAGAAGTCTGGCGGGCACAACCCACCACTGAAAATGTCTGGCAATGGCCATGTGTGATACCTGGAACTATGACGGACATGTTACAATAAGTTTCACCAGGTTAGCTCATGAGCTGATCTAGCTCAATGTTGGGGTTCCTTTCTCATGGCCCTCCTGACCACACCCACCAGAATGAACATGCCAGACGTCCATTTCCTTACATGGGAATGCACATGGACCATTGCTATATACATGAAAATTGGTTAACTTTTCAGCTAGGCTGACCCCCTGGGCTCCTGGTCTATATCCATCACGTGTAAGAAATGCGGCAAATATATAAACCAGAGATGCTAATGTATCTTAAATCCAGTTTTATTACAATAAGCTCTTTAATATAGATCTGATTGCATGCACATATGACGTAGCACGTGGCACGTGGCACGTGGAATATCATTGTTAATTACAAAATGATGTTCTGCCATCTTGTAGCATCGGTCGCTCTTGTAATTAATAGAAAAGTTACAAATAAAACATATATATCAATTAGAGAACACGTGAGTATAATTAATAAATGTCATGTCATGTAAGTAGTTACAAGTATTGATACTCTGTGGAATCTCCATAAACATGAGTGTGTTTTACGTTTTTTTATCGTCGCTACCGGTTGCCCATATGAGCGACGCCTCCTGAAGAGATTAGTCATTTTAGATTGTTGGAGGATAGTGCAATGATACAGATGATAGAGACCCATTCCAGAGTCTCCGCTGGTTCTTTTACGTGCACGGTGTAAAGCACTGACACGAGACCTCGGTTTAACGTCCCATCTGAAAGAGTGTTAATTTTATTAAGGTCAGACGGGGGAACCATAAACATGAGGAATGTAAAGTTCATTATGTATAGGATATAAGCCGAAAACCATCCAATATCAGTTTGAGGCTTATATCTTACTTAAAACACACACTTATACAACAAGGTCCTACTAATTAAAATTGTTAATTTCGTACATTTACACTTATAATTTAATACAGTTTGACAGTTTATTTTATTAAATTCCAATAGGCTGTCAAGCCCATGAGGACATACATACATATTATATACAGTTAGCGAACAGTGCAAACATAATGCATACATTTTATACAAATGAGCTCCCACAGCCATTTATATTTATATCTATGTGTAAATACATGTAATATTTATCTGATATGTGTCTTATAATTAAAGCAAAATAGTTTTTTATTTCTAACAAGGAGACTGTCAAAAGACGCAACAAAACACAAAACCAAACATACATAATTGAAGTTGTTGCAAAGTTGTATAACATTGCTAAATGTTAAATATTATAAATTTAAATTTACATGTGGTTATATTTGTAAATTTGTAATATAATACTCTGGCCTTTTGACACCAGTCCAATATTAATAATAATGGAGTGCAAGTACAAAGGTATATGACGTCACGACAGTGTTTTAATATTGGATATAAAATTGAACATAAACACAATATTTAGATATAAATATAATCCCGAATATTATTACTTTTTCTACATATATGTCTTATATTTTAAGCAATAAGAGAACCGTTTCCTTTCCTATCTCGTTACCTTTTTTTATAATGAACTAAAGATTTTTACAGACCTATGTAATCACAATATTATATCTATACTAGAGGACGCACGTTCGTTTTCTATGTACGTTCGTTTTCTATGTCCTCTAGTATACATTTATAAAACGATTTATGTCGCAAGTAGAGCGAAACTTTACTCATGTTTTGTTTATACATATTTAGTTTAGCTCGATTGCGAAACAAGTTCCTACAACCTATATATAGGGAGAGATAAGAGTGGAATTTAAGTGACAGACGGATCTGTAGTCAAGTGGTAACACGCTGGACTGGTAATCCAGGGATCGCAGGTTCGATCCCCCGTCTGACCATAATAAAATTAACAAAATCTAAAATGACTAATCTCTTTAGGAGGCGTCGCTCATATGGGCAACCGGTAGCGACGATAAATAAACGTAAAACACACACTGGAATTTAAGTGCCTTGCCTAAGGACACAATCGTAACTACCTAAGCGGGTCTAGCACTCCATGCATTTCGCACCTGAAGCGAACACACTACGACTGCGCTATCACGACTTCTACCAATGATCATGGTTGACCGTATCATTTATGATATTGCTGTAATTAGAATTTATTTCAAATTATCAAAACTACATCTCTACCAAAATATATTTCATTTTGTAAATGGGGATCGATCATTATGTACCGTTGTGTATAATAGCATATATGTAATGTCAAATAACTACACGAATGAGGCACTTAAGAAAAAATCTCCATGGCTTTTTAATGTCAGAAATATATTGTATAAATGCGGTCTAAACAACATTTGGTATGACCATTACCCTCAAAACACTAAATGGCTTAGATTTGACAGTTATGCAAAAACTGCATGACCTGTTCATAAATGAGTGGTACTCACAAGTTGACAACTCGAGCAATAGTACCTTCTATAGGATTTTCAAAAAGGAGTTGAAATTTGAAAGTTATTTGTCATCTACTCCTAAGGCAGTTCTACCGTATGTAATTAGATATAGGACTAGAAATCACCGTCTTCCAATTGAAACAGGAAATTGGGCCAGAATCCCTATTAACCTTAGAACTTAGAATTTTTGTAATGACAAGATTGGAGACGAATTACATTATTTATTAGAATGTCCGAATTTAATTGATAACAGGAAAAAGTATATAAAGCCATATTATTACCGTCGTCCAAACACATTTAAGATGGAACAGCTCATAAATACTACGAACGGATCAGAATTTCTGAAACTGTGCAAATTCATGAAAACAATTTTGCTTGGGATATGATATTGGGATAATTCCTTTGTACTTATATTTGCATTACATGTAATATGCTACTGTAAATCAGTGTGTTTTATATAGTGTTTGTAATGTCGTTCAAAGAGCCTCTTGTAACATATTTACATGTATAACCTCATGTGTTCATGCTAACATGAATTGAGAGAAATAAAGGATTTTGACTTGACTTGACTTGACTTGACTTGACTTGACTTGTAATTATTGGGATCGATCATTATGTAATTATTGGGATCGATCATTATGTAATTATTGGGATCGATCATTATGTAATTATTGGGATCGATCATTATGTAATTATTGGGGTCGATCATTATGTAATTATTGGGATCGATCATTATGTAATTATTGGGGTCGATCATTATGTAATTATTGGGGTCGATCATTATGTAATTATTGGGGTCGATCATTATGTAATTATTGGGGTCGATCATTATGTAATTATTGGGATCGATCATTATGTAATTATTGGGGTCGATCATTATGTAATTATTGGGATCGATCATTATGTAATTATTGGGGTCGATCATTATGTAATTATTGGGATCGATCATTATGTAATTATTGGCGTCGAACATTATGTAATTACTGGGGTCGATCATTATGTAATTATTGGGATCGATCATTATGTATTTACTATTATTTAATTGCAAAAAGTTTGATTTAAAACCGAAAATATTATGCCAGTTATTTGATGCATTTGTTGGATCTATACTGAATTACGCAGCAGAGATATGGGGCTATACCAAATCCAAGGAAATCGAAAGAATTCATTTGAAGTTCTGTAAACGTATATTGAATGTTAGATTAAATACATGTACAGCGGAGTATATGGCGAACTCGATCGTTATCCTTTGTATATTTAGCGCTATGTTAAAATAATAAAATATTGGTGTAAAATTAAAGATTCGAACAATATTTTAATCAGAATATTGTACCAACAAGGATTATATGACTGTAATAGAGGTTGTAAAAACTGGGTGTACAATGTAAAGTCTCTGCTGAACAACTATGGATTTCCCAATGTGTTTTGTAATAATAGTGATATTGATATGAAGGCATTTTGTTATATATTCAAACATCGAGTTATTGATGCGTTCACCCAGGAATGGTTTGTGACTTTAGATAGAAGTTCAGTCCTTGATAATTATAGATTGTTTAAAAATACTCTCTGTTATGAGAGATACCTCGACGTTGTGCCACGAAACCTTAGGTTGTTTATTAGTAGGTTGAGATTATCTGTTCATCCTTTAAGAATCCAAACTGGCCGATACGCACTAAATAGAATACCGAGAGATCAAAGACACTGTAACTGCTGTAATACATTAGACATAGAAGACGAATATCATTTTATATGTATATGTTCATGCTTTAGCAATATACGTAAAAAGTACTTACATAAATATTACCATTCTAACCATCGATGTATAAGTATTTAGAATTGATAAAGTCAACTGATAAAAAATGTATATGTAACTTGTCCAAATATGTTAAAGAAGCAATATCCATAAGAAACACGTTGTTGAATAACCAAACTCTTATTTAGTATACTATATGTTCACCCTCTTTACCGTAACTTGTAATCAGTAATATACTGATTAACTTTCTTATTAGAATGATAGAAATTATATTAATATTATTGTACTATTAACTATTGTTATACACTTGAATGGAGATTAATACAGACAAAACGAAAGTTCTATTTATGATGACAGCCCAGCGAAAATGTGCTTTCCCTAACGCTACACTCTCTCTTAAATATGAAAATATATTATTGAAAACCAGCAAATCAGAGAAGTTGCTTGGAGTACACATTCAGGATTCATTAAAATGGGACTCACATATCAAATATATTGTGAAAAAGATTTCAACTAACATTTGGCTATTAGGTAAAATACGGTATATTGTGAATCTGAACTACAGAATACTTTATTACAAGGCATATATCCAACCACATTTTGATTATTGTTGTATCATATGGGGAAACACCACACAACAAAATATCAACACATTATTAAGATTGCAGAGACGAGCTTGTAAATTCATTCTGGGCCAAGATTATATTTCTTTGCGTGAATCAATGTCTGAAATTAATATAATGACTTGACCAACGGATTATTTTTCAAAAAGCAGTAACAATGTACAAAATTATTAACAATCTTGTACCGAATTATTTGAATGAACATTTTCAATTAAGACATTGCAATTCAGTTACTTCAGATATGACATTGAGAAATGTTTCAAATATGGATCTCTATATTCCAAGACCTAGATGTGAAATGTATAAGAAATCATTAGAATACTCTGGTCCAAAGATATGGAATTGTCTACCATTTGAAATTAAGACATCCAGATCTTTAAATATATTCAAGACAAAATGTAAAGTATGGATACAACGTTTTAATTGGTAGACACTAGACAGTTATATATATATAATGATTGTAAATCAATATGCTTATGTCGTTTTGTATTTCTATCAAAGTACCTGATTTACTTAGGCTGTTGTTTAAGTTACATTGTACAACATTATGCATGTATATTGTACGGCATAACTATGTTATAATTATTGTATATGTACATTTATTCTATAGTGTTAACAAATTGAAGAGGGCCCTAAGGAGGATTAGTTCAAAACTAATTAGGTCACCCTCTATAAATAAAGAAATCTATCTCTATCTATCTACCATCCTTACATCACATGACAATAACTATGCATACTATATTGTATACTTTTCGACGATGTACTATGTACAAGTCTTGAAAATAAAAAATCTGTTCTGTTCTGTTCTATGTAATTATTGGCGTCGAACATTATGTAATTAGTGGCGTCGAACATTATACAATTATTGGCGTCGAACATTACGTAATTATTGACGTCGAACATTACGTAATTATTGGCGTCGAACATTACGTAATTATTGGCGTCGAACATTACGTAATTATTGACGTCGAACATTACGTAATTATTGACGTCGAACATTATGTAATTAGTGGCGTCGAACATTATGTAATTAGTGGCGTCGAACATTATGTAATTATTGGCGTCGAACATTATGTAATTAGTGGCGTCGAACATTATGTAATTAGTGGCGTCGAACATTATGTAATTAGTGGCGTCGAACATTATGTAATTATGGGGGTCGATCATTATGTAATTATTGACGTCGAACATTATGTAATTATTGGCGTCGAACATTATGTAAGTAGTGGCGTCGAACATTATGTAATTGTTGACGTCGAACATTATGTAATTGTTGGCGTCGAACATTATGTAATTATTGGCGTCGAACATTATGTAATTATTGACGTCGAACACTATGTAATTATTGACGTCGAACATTATGTAATTACTGGGATCGAACATTATGTAATTATTGGCGTCGAACATTATGTAATTATTGGCGTCGAACATTATATAATTACTGGGGTCGAACATTATGTAATTACTGGGGTCGAACATTATGTAATTACTGGGGTCGAACATTATGTAATTATTGGCGTCGATCATTATGTAATTATTGGCGTCGATCATTATGTAATTATTGGCGTCGAACATTATGTAATTATTGGCGTCGAACATTATGTAATTATTGGCGTCGAACATTATGTAATTACTGGGGTCGATCATTATGTAATTACTGGGGTCGATCATTATGTAATTACTGGGGTCGATCATTATGTAATTACTGTATGAAATTGAAATAAACCAAGCCGTAATGTATCACAAAGAAACCATGTATGGATATACTTTGACATTTAGCTTAGTTTACATGTTTGGCAGTCTTGATAGCGCAGTCATAGAGCGTTCCCTTCAGATGTGAATTGTCCGGAGTTTGGTCCGCCTGAGCCGGTACGATTGTGCCCTTAGTTCCACGTTGCCTCTTCTCTCTCCCTCGTGGCGATGGAATCCACCAGGAATGAGGTCTCGAGAGTGATTAATATAAGGTGTATGAACTTGTTTCGCAGTGGAAATAAAATAAATGTGTATAAACTAATTTGACAATTGACACGTGAGTTGCAGAATGAAAAGTTAGTAATCCATGCCTAGAATAACATTACTAACTAGAGAATAGCACTGGAAGAGATGCAAACCCTTGCACTGCTAAATAAAACAAGAACAACATTTAATGCTTGCTTTCGATTAGCGCAGTGGTTAGCCCGCTCGCTTCTCACCAATGCAACCCGGGTTCGATCCTCGGACCGGGAAGTATGTGAGATGGTACGGTGGTCGCCGGATTGGACGTGTGGGTTTTCTCCGGATACTCCGGTTTCCTCCCACACGAATGACCACATATACGCTTTCATCCGCGCCAACGACAGTAATTAATATAAGTTGTTAAAACTTGCTTTGCAATCGTTGTAAAATAAATAAAGTTTAAAAACAATGCTTGCTTTCATATGACCTTGATTTGAACTTGAAAGGTCAGTATCAAGGTCATTGGGGAACATGCCCCCGGACCTCTAGATTTCCTCGGTTGAGATTTTCATCTGGCTACGGTATTGAAATGTCTTTGTTTAAATGTTCACTTTAAAGCAGTGTTCCGGACCAACATTTCTGGTGGCTATCACAACAACTTACGTGTGGTGGCTATCACAACAACGTACATGTGGTGGATATCACAACAACTTACGTGTGGTGGCTATCACAACAACGTACGTATGGTGGCTATCACAACAACTTACTTGTGGTGGCTATCACAACAACGTACGTGTGGTGGCTATCACAACAACTTACGTGTGGTGGCTATCACAACAACTTACGTGTGGTGGCTATCACAACAACTTACGTGTGGTGGCTATCACAACAACCTACGTGTGGTGGCTATCACAACAACTTACGTGTGGTGGCTATCACAACAACTTACGTATGGTGGCTATCACAACAACTTACGTGTGGTGGCTATCACAACAACTTACGTGTGGTGGCTATCACAACAACTTACGTGTGGTGGCTATCACAACAACTTACGTGTGGTGGCTATCACAACAACTTACGTGTGGTGGCTATCACAACAACGTACGTGTGGTGGATATCACAACAACTTACGTGTGGTGGCTACCACAACAACTTACGTGTGATGGCTATCACAACAACTTACGTGTGATGGCTATCACAACAACGTGCGTGTGGTGGCTATCACAACAACTTACGTGTGGTGGCTATCACAACAACGTACGTGTTTTATATTGTACCTCAACAACATGTATTCTCTTGTGTAATATTTGTCTCTTTGTGGAACAGAAATGTGTGTTCATAGTTTCAACAGTTTCGTCTGCAGATTATACCATTTCTCGGAAACAATTCATGTCTAATTCATTGAAAAAATCTTCGTAGAACAACTTGAACCAATACCTCGTGGAACGAATACCTCGTGGGAAATTAAGTCGTGCTAAGGAGATTCTCTTTATGATATACATCATTATTGTTTTTGAATGAGGACATGATTTGGACATTGATATCAGAAATGCATTAGTTGAGAAATGACGGCAACTAAATAATAATTCGATGTGGTTATCGTCTAGCATTGGCTTCAGTGACGGGTTTTTCTGACATATCATGGTACAGCTTGATAGACAACGTTATTATGTTTTGTTGCATTAATCTGGAAACAAAAACTATATTACTAGCTTGAATTTACTTGATACATCTGTATATTCAGTCGACCTACGTCACAGTAAAGTCACAATAGCTATTATATAGCTTTGACATTAGAGGTAGTGAAATTTGTGGAAGTCGTGATAGCGCAGTGGCTGCGCGTTCGCTTCAGGTGCGAAAGGTCCGGAGTTCGAGCCCTGCTGGAGCCGTTACGAGTGTGCCCTTAGGCAAGGCATTTAAATTCCACGTTGCCTCTTCTCTCTCCCTCATGGCGATGGATTCCATCAGGAATGAGGTGTCGAGAGTGATTAATATAAGTTGAAAGAACTTGTTTCGCAATCGAGCTAAAATAAATTTGTATAAACTAAGGTAGTGAAATGCATCAGTCTCGTTGGTATAGTGGTAATATAGAATGTGTGTTGCGTTGAAGGTACATGGTTCGAGCCTCAATGAGGGTATTGTTTTGTTGTCTTTTTTAATATTTAAAATTTATATAAATATGCAACAAACATCATGAAAGTCTTACGATTGATGAGTGCATGCGGCAGCTCAATGGATACTGTCAGTGAAGACGGAATGCAGATTTAAATTGCTAAGCATTGACATGAAATGAAATGTAATAGTATTACATGTATAGACTGCATAAAATAAAAGGCATGAAATAAACAATAAAGTAAATACAAATGAATAAATATAAAACTTTTAACAACCCCAAATTTGGAAAATATCTTTTATTCAGTAATAACTCGATATCATTTTAGATAACAAACTTGTTTTGTACCTAATAAAATGATCATTATAGTTAACTAAATGTAGACCCATGATTGTATTCATTGTACAATGTTTCGAACTCACACGGAACTGCGGTATTGTATCGCAGTGCGGAGTACTAGCACCTTATACCGCTCGACTATTACCACCTTGAGTTGCGAAATCAATTTTATTCAATTAACCCATTCAACCCCAAGTAACTGACATGGACTGGTGCCTGATATTTTCAGACCAATAAATTAATAAGTAAATTACCTTTGGACCAGTTCATTTATCAAAATGGGTAATTTTATCCAAAAATAGTAATAATTATTACTGGCAAAAAAGTGCAGATCCTGATGAGACGGCTCGTCACGAGCCGGCTCATCTGGATCTACACTTTTCATAAGCCTATTTAGAGGCCTGTGGGGTTGAAAGGGTTAAACTGCAAAAATCCATTGCAAATGAAGCGTTGAATTATGATAATGTCTCAAGTAAATTAACCTTGCAATATTAGGTAGGGATTGACCCAATACCTGGACCGGCTACATTATGTGATAAACTTGCTGGAAATAATAGTCTTTTCGACACATTCGGAAAATCGAAAGAAATAAAGATTATATTGCAATTCATTAGGTCAGATAACAGTCAACAATGCACAATTCACATGTATACATATTAGTAGCTGTCTTGTTTTTCGTTTCGGCAAGATAGCATTACCTCAAGTATGTATACCTCAAGCTCAACATATGGAGACATTGAGTGTTCTTAGCACAACTATTATATAAAGTAAGGACACGCTTAATGGGTTTACCGTAAACTAATTGTTTTCTGTTATCTTGGATGCATCAGGATGTTTGTGCATTGATTCATTGAGTACCACAACTGTGCTTGCAATGTTTCTAATGCACTTATAGTTCAGCTGCAAGTACTCTACTGACAATTAACAGGGTTATTTGTGCATTTATATTATACTGTTTGTACATACATATTAATAATGATTTGTAAATATGTCATGCTCTTCAGAAATGGAGGAAATAAAAGTATCTATCTATCTATCTATCTATCTATCTATCTATCTATCTATCTATCTATCTATCTATCTATCTATCTATCTATCTATCTATCTATCTATCTATCTATCTATCTATCTATCTATCTGTCGTCTGTCTGTCTGTCTGTCTGTCTGCTGTCTGTCTGTCTGTCTGTTGTCTGTCTGTCTGTCTGTCTGTCTGTCTGTCTGTCTGTCTGTCTGTCTGTCTGTCTGTCTGTCTGTCTGTCTGTCTGTCTGTCTGTCTGTCTGTCTGTCTGCTGTCTGTCTGTCTGTCTGTCTGTCTGTCTGTCTGTCTGTCTGTCTGTCTGTCTGTCTGTCTGTCTGTCTGTCTGTCTGTCTGTCTGTCTGTCCTGTCGTCTGTCTGTCTGTCTGTCTGTCTGTCTGTCTGTCTGTCTGTCTGTCTGTCTGTCTGTCTGTCTGTCTGTCTGTCTGTCTGTCTGTCTGTCTGTCTGTCTGTCTGTCTGTCTGTCTGTCTGTCTGTCTGTCTGTCTGTCTGTCTGTCTGTCTGTCTGTCTGTCTGTCTGTCTGTCTGTCTGTCTGTCTGTCTGTCTGTCTGTCTGTCTGTCTGTCTGTCTGTCTGTCTGTCTGTCTGTCTGTCTGTCTGTCTGTCTGTCTGTCTGTCTGTCTGTCTGTCTGTCTGTCTGTCTCGTAAATAGTGGTCAAACAAACGCTTACGAAACATACCAATTCATTTATATGTAAATTTATGCACACATATTTGCCTTTATGGGATCTCGAGGGGATGAGTTTAATGAATATTCGATGCATTAATCTATATGTGGATGATGACGTTTATGTATTCACTACTGGCTATGTATCCTGGCTCTCTGTCCAAAATAGTCATCTATAATTGTTAATGAAATATGCCCAAAATTGCGATTTATCTTTGATTGACATGGAAGTGACCTACTATAGTGATTGGTTAGAATAATTTATTATTATGTCACGTGTAAATTGTTAATATGACCATCTATAAATACATTCTGAAGTGGGCCTACGATATACCTAAATATGGAACGCCACAATGGACATAATATACGGCGGTAAATAGAATAAAACTGAATATTGCCATGTAACGTGTATTAATGATTTATTGACGAGTTCGATTATGGTTACGATTTAATTCCACCCTATAACAAATAGCACTTAAATTACAAAACATTTAAAGCGACATTACATCGCAAAAAGCAAATAAAATGCATGTTTTCAAGTATAAATACATTGCTATTACAAATTCTTCTGAGTACATTCGAACACTAACATTGAATCAATAAACAGTGTTTTTGTGGTCTACACACTTTCAAACGTGAAAGTAGGATTTCGTATAACGACCATCCACGCTCCTGAAATGACGTTTGTTTGTAATTGGAGTCAATACTAAACGCGCGGTACTTTCGTTTAGAGATAATTTAACTAAGATTAGTCTACAAATAAATATGCATAGGCACAAATGTGAGATATAACGCTAAATATGTACGATAAATCGTGTTATTCAGGATACACACATTGTATTACGCATGAATGTTGACCCTATTTACATTAGTTTGTTATGTCAACAAACCGCGTATACGACGCTTGTTTATTTGTTGAAATACTCAGTTTTTGAGGCAAATATTGGGAAACAAATGATACCATATAATAGGAAATTACATTCTCCAGACATTTGCATTTTCACTGATGTAATGTCACTATAAAGCAACAGCAATAAATATGTGGAGAGAATTACTATAAGCTCTAGACAGCTTTATATTCAATCCACTTGTCTTCATAGTTGTATTGAATGTATGACATATGTTTATACAAATTTATTTTAGCTCGATTGCGAAACAAGTTCTTTCAACTTATATTTAATCACTCTCGAGACCTCATTCCTGATGGAATCCATCGCCACGAGGGCGAGAGAAGAGGCAACGTGGAATTTAAATGCCTTGCCTAAGGGCACAATCGTAACGGCTCCAGAGGGGCTCGAACTCCGGACCTTTCGCACCTGAAGCGAACGCGCATCCACTGCGCTATCACGACTTCCAGACATATGACATATGTACGAATGTTATATGTGATGTTTACCTTGATAAATAAATATGCTTAAACCAAAAACAATAGTAGCAGGGGCATACGTATGTGTAATTAAAGATTCTCTTATATATTCGCATAACTTAAATAGCAAACTTTTCTTTTTTGTTAACAGCATGATGAAAATTTACGTAACAACGGCCATGCAAGTGGTGCAAATATTTATTACGAATATCGTTATATCCATTACAGCACAACTGATAGAATGATACTCTGATTCAACAACGATTTGGTTACAAAGCTTACACAAACGACTTTCTCTAATAAAACCACTGTACCTACCACGTTCTACCTCAAGTGAATGTGAACAGTCTTAAACAACTTAAGTCTATCCGAACGTTATCATTCAATTTGTTACTAATTAAGCTAAAATTAATTTGTATAAACTAATACAAATTATTCTATCGGTGTATTGAACGAAAGGTCTGTGGGTACCTTGCTTACACTACAGAATGTGATTTATGTTTTACATTAATTGGTAAATGCAAACAGTTAACTTGTAGTTACAATTTGATGTTGTTCGTTCTATTTTCAGTCACTAAGTATATCTATATCCGTGCTAACACTGAGCTCCATCGCCATCGAGCGCTGGTACGCCATCTGTCATCCACTACGCTTCCACAGCACTGTCAGCCGCGCTCGTTACATCATCATCACAATCTGGATCGTGTCAACAGCTGTTGCCTTACCGGAGTTGATAGTTTCCACCGTAGATCCATTTAGGTCGGACACAGTATTACTATCAAAGTGTTCACCATCACTATGGGTAGCCAAGGCCCAAGTAGTGTATCAAGTTTGTTTGATGGTGCTTATGTACCTTCTTCCCTTGTGTCTGATGGCGTTTACTTACACAAGCATTGCTTTGGTATTGTGGAATGGTAACATTCCTGGAGTAGCTGCACCACGTAAGTACGAATAAGATGATCGTGTTTGTTTCAGTGTATGATCGAATTGACGTTACTGACAGCTTGAGTCTAAAAACACGTTTGCGTTGATACAATATCAACTTGCAGCTGCTAGGTACCACACGTGCAAAGCAGTGAGACATAAAATGTGTTATTCCACTGCTTTCAACCAGTGAAATGGCACCTTTTATTTTACTGGTACATTTCTAGATTTCATTGGAAAGCATAGAATAAATAATGTTACAATAATATTCCGATTACTCTTACAGCAAACCACCAATACATCTAGGTCGCAGTGGGATTAGTATACAGTCAAACCTGTCTTAAGCAGCCAGCGAAGGGAATCACAGAAAGTGGCTGCTTAGCACAGGTGGCTGCTTAATAGAGGTCAAATGTCTAATAAAACTACATATTGGGAATCTGGAAACTGACTGCTTACTACAGGTTGGCTGCTTAATAGAGGTGACCACTAACACAGGTTTGACTGTAGTCAATCGCCCTATTTCCGGACACCACCTGTTTTCGAATTTGTTTGCAAATGACGTCATTGCTGTCAGTAGCAGGTACTTGGATTATATGATAGGCGCTAAAACTACCAAATACGAAAATGAGCAAAAAGAGATCAATATTCACCTTTTGTTCGAAAATATGTAAATGTTGATGTTTTGATTAGTCTCATTCACGTGTACCCTAAACATCCCTTACACAGAGATATATGCAAACAAAATATGTGTTTATTTTTGTAACGGAAGAAGTCTGATACTTCATGTTACAATGTCACTCGTCAATGTGACAATATCGTGACAATATCGTGACAATATCGTGACAATATCGTGACAATATCGTGACAATATCGTGACAATATCGTGACAATATCGGAAAACATATTTCTGGTATATGAAATTTGATTGGTGTCCAAAACTTAGGTCATTTTTGACGCCATGTTAAATTCACATGTGAGAGAAATTGTGGTTTTATTTTAAAAGATGCTATGCAATCTGAGTTTAGTCACTCATATTGAATGCAAGAATGATTAAGTTGCATAGTAATATTATTTCATCTACTATAAAAGAGACTGACTAGAAGTTATTCACAGTCAAACCTTAGGTGACCGAACACCGAGTTTCGACATTTTCTAAGAAATTTAAGTTCATTTGTGTGTGGATATTTCTCCATATATATATGCGCACAGGGAACCTATGTGGCAGAGTGGTTGCCACTCACAGATATAGGTTCAAATCCAATTGAGGGCGTCGAATTATTTCATGTGAGGAAGCTATCTTGCTGGTTTGCGGAAGGACACTTGCTTTACCTAGGTCCTGGTCCGTGCCAGAAATACTGAAATACTACTGCTGGGAGATTCACCCTGGGTATATTCCTTTCCCACCAATAACAGCCAGAGAGTGTCCATATGACCAAAGCTGTTTGTGCGAATTTGAACGCCAAACACAAACAAAGAATTGATGGGCACAGTCGATATCGGCCACACTTTTATTACATTGTAATCACTCTCGAAAGCTTATTCCATGGAATCCATCGCCACGAGGGAGAGAGAAGAGGCATGTTACATTAAATGCCTTGCCTAAGGGCAAAATCGTAACGGCTCCAGCTCGGCTCGAACTCCGGACCTTTCACACCTAAAGCGAACGCGCTACCACTGCGCTACCACGACTTCCTGCATTTGATGTGTGTGCTTAGAGCCAAGCAAGCATTCATAAGGCGAATTTCCAGATAGTAGTGGTGAAGGAAGACTCCAGTATTTCAAGCACGGACGGACACGGGATAGCCAACGACCTTCCACAAGCCAGCTGGATAGCTTCCTCGCGTGAATGAATTCCACACACCCATTGTGATTCGAAGCGACGGCGGATATGAGCAAGTGATATGACGTCAATTTCCTTACCAACTCGGCCACTGGCGCGCCTGCTAGCAGACAAACAATGCACACTATTGTGGATTTAGCTCAGCTAGTGCATATTCACAATTGATCAATTGGCATGCAACATTTGTAGATACTATTGCAATAAAAAGGTTTAAAGTTCAGTATTGGCAACTGATCCGAGCGATCGATCCAATGGACGGACGACCCCCCCCCCTCATAATTCATCGAGGTGCACTCTATCAGAATGTTTACACAGTTCCTATAATAATATTGATGCAAGCAACTCCTGGGAATGGTTTATAAGAGGCTTTCTCTGAATGGACTGTCTCTATATGCTGTCGCTTTTTAACTATGTAGCCTACAATGCAGAAAATGGCGCTTCAGACCATCTAGATTTCAAAATGTTCTGGGGCATGTCCCCGGACCCCCTAGCGGCCTTGGTCCTCGATGTCCCTTCTGTACTTCGAAATGACCCCACTAAAAAGCTGGCTACGGGTCTGATGTAATTATTATATTATCTCACAAACGTTATACACCCAAACAAGCTATATACGCTGATATATGGTGTGGTTCACGTCCTTTCAATTATTAAATACAGCAACTCAGCCTAGGCTAATCTGCAGTCTGTCGATTGCTCATCTATTTTCTGGTAAATCGACAGATGCTATTTCAGAATGCTTATTATTATTAATGAGCGATGCGTCCAAGCTAATTATTACATAATTTGCATTGCAAACGGGTAATATCGCCATTACATTACATATTGTTCGTATTTCACTAGCGTAATAAATATGCAAATGTAGGCCTACATTGTATGTATGAATTCATACGCTCTTTCAAAATAAAAAAAAATCGAACGGCGTCGAAAATCCAGTGGCCCTGAACATCATAATCCCGCTATAAACACTACAAATCCTGCCCGATCTGCTGCAGTCATTTCCATCTACAGTAGCAATTACAATTGCAAAACTTGCTAAGTTGTGTAAACCGTCTGTATTAAAACGTTACAAATATTGACCGACTTTGTAAATATGTACTTATTGTGACGTCATAGTAGAGTAATTGTTGTGACGTCATAGTGACACACTGTTGTTTAGAATATATGTACTGGATTTTTAATTTCTAATAGTTTCATGAATTTAAACGCTGATTATGACGTAATCAAGTCACTAATTAATACGAGTAAAATTACAAATGAAACGTGGACTACTTTTTGTTCGGCTTGCAATTCATTTACAACCAACCGAATAACGCACTTCATTGATTGTAACTGAAGCACAGGCACGTGGAACTTTTTGCAAATCAATGAAATTACAGTTTTTTGAGCGATTATGTTGCAAATGAGATTTTATATTCGTGTTCATTCGCTATTTAATTATTTAACTCGTCTTGTAAAAATTATACACACTAGCCGGAGGCACGTTCTTATCATTTTTAGAAGACTCTTTAAATAAATGCAATAACAAAACCACTCATTTAATGTCCTATATATATATATAATATATATTTCACGGGCATAGTAACTGGTAATCCAGGGATCGCAGGTTCGACCCCCCGTCTGACCCTAATACAATTAACAGTCTTTCAGGTGGGACGTTAAACCGAGGTCTCGTATCGGTGCTTTACATCGTGCACGTAAAAGAACCAGAGGAGACTCTGCAATGGGTCTCTGTCTGTATCATTGCACTATCCTCCACAAATCTAAAATGACTAATCTCTTCAGGAGGCGTCGCTCATATGGGCAACCGGTAGCGACGATAAATAAACGTAAAACACACACGGGTATAGTAAAATATATCTTCATGTATTCCCAGGTAGTGTGGTAATACGTTGTGAACACAGAAATCCAAGATGGCGACCAATATGTCCGCTGTTTTGGTTAGGTAAAGAGACGAATTTGCATGTACAATATTAGTGAAATAATATTTAGAATAAAGTCAAATTTGATAGTCGTTTTTGAAATGTTTAATAATTGGGTCACATGTGAGTTGAAAGATTAAATTAGTGAGAGAAAAAATAATCTAAATTAACTGGACATCATTAACACACGTTGCTATACATACCAACATATTTGGTTTGGTCTCTGGTGTAATCTTTAGCAAGCAAAACATGTCAAAACTGATGGCATACAGAGAAATTCAAGATGGCGTCCAAAATGACCGAATTGTTCATTAAAATGAATAAAACGACCAATTTAGGTATATTTTCCAATATATATCATATAATGATATGATATAACAGTTATTGTAGCACATGCCTTTACTTATATCATGTTTGTTTCTTTTGTCATGTCAATGTATGTATAATATACATATGATAATCTCCCAAGAGGAGGAAATAAAGAATATATCTATAATTAAGTCAACTGATTCTTTTATAGATAATAACATGCATTAAATGTTATTCTAACACAACCCAGCTAATAACATACATACTTCATGAGTAAAATCTACCTCAGGTTATTCTGCGATATACCTACCTTGAACTATGCTCCACGCGCATCGTGTTTTGGCTATTCCATTTATACAATGCGTGTAAAGTTTTATGAAAGAAAGTCACGTGATGTTTGTAAATACTACCGTGGGAATTCGCGGAAGTGAGCTATTTTTAGAATCAGATAATATCTTGTCCGTCTTGTTTTTCTGTTAAGTAACGTTTCAGTTACTATTCTGTACAGTTTTATTTGACAAAATAAATAAAATTATTGATCAGTTACAACTTTTGCTCATTTATGCACGAGATTGATATTTTCCATAACAAATAACGTCATCACCCCTTACGTGGGAGGAAATTTCGAAAGCCAAATGCAGCGGAGTACCACGGCGTTTGAAGAAAATACTCCTTTGATTCTCGTCTAAAATTATTAGAAGTAAGTCGTGTTAGAATCGAAATAATAAGTATCAACCGTGGTATATCGCAGAATAACCCTTCGGCCTTCGTGATATATTTCTACTCATAAGAACCTCAAACTAGGGTTATTCTGCGATATACCACGGTTGATACTTATTATTTCTTAAATAGCAATTTCATTCTCAAGTAGTTACTAATGACGTCGGAATAAACGTCAACGTCTCTAGCTAGGACAAATTATGCATACCGTAAAACTGATATTATAACATCAAACATATAAGTATTAGTTTATGAAAATTACTTTTTGCTCAATTGCGAAACCAGTTCTTACAATATTAGCTTACTGGAATGGAAACGCCGCTCTCGAGACCTCATTCCTGGTGGAATCCATGGATCACACTAGTTGGGACAAGACACAACCATGGTTCTTGTTGAGTTTGAATTCTCGACATGTCAATTACGAAGCTGACACCGTATCCATAAACCGCGGATGGTCCACCATATCATTATTAATGGCATTCTTATCTAGCAAAGGGCTTTCTTTGGTAAACCGCGGATGGTCCACCATATAATTATTAATGGCATTCTTATCTAGCTAAGTGCTTTCTTTGGTAACAGCGTTAAGCAATATTTCTACAAAACTGAAGACATTCAAAATTGCGTCTAAAATTGCCACTATTTTCAAGGAATCTAGGAAAACTATTGCGAACGATTTTTTTCAGAACGGAATATTTCACTATATATATGTCAATGGTCGTTGCTCCCGATAACCAGACACCCCGTTATTCCGTAACCAGTTAATTCCAGTGTATATTGTTTTAAAGTCGGAATATTGTCAAGGAATAAATGTCATTATTTAATTTATAAATGTTATCAGTATTACCTATTCGAAATATCTTATACTGAGATCAATAGCGGGATCAAAGATTAAGCCGCTGCGTTTATAACGCATATAATTTGAATGAGGTCAACTACATGCATGTATACTAGAGGACATAGAAAACTCACACTTCGGATAAGTGTGTTTATACATGAACAACAATAACTATATAAATATAAAGTTTTAAACATTTTGGAATATTTTTAGTTGTTCAGTTTGTGTTTTGTAGTAAAGATGTGATATATCTTGGATGGAATCCTTCGTATTTCGTTTTCATGTAATAATACTCATATAATGTAGGTGTGTGTTTTCTATGTCCTCTAGTATATAATGTAGGTGTGCGTTTTCTATGTCCTCTAGTATATAATGTAGGTGTGTGTTTTCTATGTCCTCTAGTATATAATGTAGGTGTGCGTGTTCTATTTCCTCTAGTATATAATGTAGGTGTGCGTTTTCTATGTCCTCTAGTATACAATGTAGGTGTGCATTTTCTATGTCCTCTAGTATATAATGTAGGTGTGCGTTTTCTATGCCCTCTAGTATATAATGTAGGTGTGCGTTTTCTATGTCCTCTAGTATATAATGTAGATGTGCGTTTTCTATGTCCTCTAGTATATAATGTAGATGTGCGTTTTCTATGTCCTCTAGTATATAATGTAGGTGTGCGTGTTGTGTTCTATGTCATCTAGTATATAATGTAGGTGTGCGTGTTCTATGTCCTCTAGTATATAATGTAGATGTGCGTTTTCTATGTCCTCTAGTATATAATGTAGGTGTGCGTGTTCTATGTCCTCTAGTACATAATGTAGGTGTGCGTGTTCTATGTCCTCCAGTATATAATATAGATGTGCGTTGTCTATGTCCTCTAGTATATAATGTAGATGTGCATTTTCTATGTCCTCTAGTACATAATGTAGGTGTGCGTGTTCTATGTCCTCTAATATATAATGTAGGTGTGCGTTTTCTACGTCCTCTAGTATATAATGTAGATGTGCGTTTTCTATGTCCTCTAGTACATAATGTAGGTGTGCGTGTTCTATGTCCTCTAATATATAATGTAGGTGTGCGTTTTCTACATCCTCTAGTATATAATGTAGGTGTGCGTTTTCTATGTTCTCTAGTATATAATGTAGGTGTGCGTTTACTATGTCCTCTAGTACATAATGTAGGTGTGCGTTTTCTATGTCCTCTAGTATATAATGTAGGTGTGCGTTTTCTATGTCCTCTAGTATAGGTTTATCAACTATTAGTATTTATATACCAAAATTGTCACATTTCTCTGAACTTTAAGCATCCTCCAATATATAAATTCTCAGAAATGAACTTGTACAGACAACCTAAGATGGCACCCAAGATGTCAGCAGCAAATATCATGACATTTTAGTTTTCTATTCCCCCCCCCCCCCATTTTCAAGACAACGCAAAATATACCCTAAAAATGAAGCATCTCGTTTCGACGATTGTTCTTACAAGTAACCACGCTAGAACTTTAGCTCTGGGCTACACAAATTAAACACATTGAATCCTATTTTAGCAATCCCAGACGGCATCAAATATGAATTAAATACTGTTTTCATTATAATGGGTTAAAACGCTAAATCACATTTAAGCTTTCGGAGGAATAATAATTTGGAATTCTAGATTATTTTCCGATCATTGATAATTGCAAGTCTTAAACTCGATTCTTCAACAACTGGCATGATGGTACCTTAGTTGTAGACACTAATCTCTAAGTTCATGACGTTACAAGATTACGACTTTAAAATAATGAAACGTTTAATACATTCCGAACTTAATTCGGTCTCAATTTTAACGTAATCTATCTTCACTGCAATGAATTCCCGAGAGTACCTGACGTGTCACCAAAATATTCTAAATTGCATTTGTGAGACAAATATAATATTGATTCATTAACATTGAATGGCTATGCACTGTTCATTATTGTTTTGTTTTGTTTGTCCGATTCGGCAGTGGTTAGCGCGCTCGCTTAGTTTATACCAATTTATTTGAGCTCGATTGCGAAACATGTTTTTACAACTTATATATTAATCACTCTCGAGACCTCATTCCTGATGGAATCCATCGCCACGAAAGAGAGAGAAGAGACAACGTGTAATTTAAATGCCTTGCCTAAGGGCACAATCGTATCGGCTCTAGCGGGGCTCGAACTCCGGACCTTTCGCAGCGTTATGACGTCACGAAAGGTTTATTAGTCACTGACTAAGCACAGTTTATTAGACATGCCGATGTTGACCATTATTGCGCATGAAGGTAGAATAAATGTACATATATGATATGACGTTCAATAAATCAAAGACAACACAAACGGAATGGATACCTTTTACACCCAGAGGTATGGGGATCTCGAATTGAGTTTGTTTCATAGAAAATAACAATGTATTCAAATTTGTACATGTAACATGTTCACATATATATACATGTAGGCCTACACTCAAATACATGTACCTACTAGTTCACGTCTATAGGACAAAGCAGGGGGGGGGGGGGAATATGCATCCAAAGTCAAGGAATTCAGCTGCATGAAGCCTAGCATTTAAATGTCTTGCATGATGTCGACAGCAAATGCTAAACTGTACCCTAGCATTTAAATGTCTTGCATAATGTCGACAGCAAATGCTAAACTGTACCCTAGCATTTAAATGTCTTGCATGATGTCGACAGCAAATGCTAAACTGTACCCTAGCATTTAAATGTCTTGCATGATGTCGACAGCAAATGCTAAACTGTACCCTAGCATTTAAATGTCTTGCAGTGTGTCGACGACAGATGTTAAACTGTAATCTAACATTTAAATGTCTTGCAGGGTGTCGACGACAGATGTTAAACTGTAACCTAACAGTTCAATGTATTGCAGGATGTCGACAGCAAATGTTAAACTGTAATCTAACAGTTCAATGTCTTGCAGGGTGTCGACGACAGATGTTAAACTGTACCCTAGCATTTAAATGTCTTGCAGGGTGTCGACGACAGATGTTAAACTGTACCCTAGCATTTAAATGTCTTGCAGGGCGTCGACAGCAACTGTTAAACTGTAATCTAACATGTCAATGTCTTGCAGAGTGTCGACAGCAAATGTTAAACTGTAACCTAACATGTCAATGTATTGCAGGGTGTCGACAGAATATGTTAAACTGTAACCTAACATTTCAATGTCTTGCAGGGTGTCGACAGAATATGTTAAACTGTAACCTAACATTTCAATGTCTTGCAGGGTGTCGACAGCAGATGTTAAACTGTAACCTAACATTTCAATGTCTTGCAGGGTGTCGGCAGCAGATGTTAAACTGTAACCTAGCATTTCAATGTATTGCAGGGTGTCGACAGCAGATGTTAAGCTGTAACCTAGCATTTCAATGTATTGCAGGGTGTCGACAGCAGATGTTAAACTGTAATCTAACATTTCAATGTCTTGCAGGGTGTCGACGACAGATGGTACACTGTACCCTAGCATTTAAATGTCTTGCAGGGTGTCGACGACAGATGTTAAACTGTAATCTAACATTTCAATGTCTTGCAGGGTGTCGACAGAAGATGTTAAACTGTAACCTAACATTTCAATGTCTTGCAGGGTGTCGACAGCAGATGTTAAACTGCAATCTAACATTTCAATGTATTGCAGGGTGTCGACAGCAAATGTTTAACTGTAACCTAACATTTCAATGTCTTGCAGGGTGTCGACAGCAGATGTTAAACTGTAACCTAACATTTCAATGTCTTGCAGGGTGTCGACAGCAGATGTTAAACTGTAACCTAACATTTCAATGTATTGCAGGGTGTCGGCAGCAGATGCTAAACGATCGGCAACACACTACAACCGATAATGAAGAGCAGATAAAGAGTAGAAAAAAGGCCGCCAAAATGCTTGCAGCAGTCGTTGTGCTTTTCGGCATGTGCTTCTTCCCGATTCATCTGTTTAACATACTCACGTGAGTCGTACAGTGTACACTTACACTGAATGGAAATGACATTGCTATTCGATGTATATCACATTCATATTGCGCATACCTTATACGTATGGTGCTTTTCTGTAAACTTTGTATGCAACCGCCAATCATGTTTCCTGGCGATGGGCAGATATTATATGTGTATGTCTATAACCCTTTCATATGACTTGTTAAAAACTTAGTAATGTTTCCGTACGATAACTATTAAATAGAAAACTATTCATTCGACTATGAAGCTAATGTTATGAGAATTTCTTGTAAGTTACTTCAATGCGGTACAGAATTCGCTAGTGTACTCTAAATGCGGTACAGAATGGACTAGTGTACTATAAATGCGGTACATAATGGGGTAGTATACTCTAAATGCGATACAGAATGGACTAGTGTACTATAAATGCGGTACAGAATGGGCTAGTGTACTCTAAATGTGGTGCATAATGGACTAGTGTACTCTAAGTGTGGTACAGAATGGGCTAGTGTACTCTAACTGCGGTGCCTAATGGACTAGTGTACTCTAAATGCGGTACATAATGGACTAGTGTACTCTAAATGTGGCACATAATGGACTAGTGTACTCTAAATGTGGCACAGAATGGACTAGTGTACTCTAAATGTTGCACAGCATGGACTAGTGTACTCTAAATGTGGTACATAATGGACTAGTGTACTCTAAATGCGGTACATAATGGACTAGTGTACTCTAAATGCTGTACAGAATGGACTAGTGTACTCTAAATGCGGTACATAATGGACTAGTGTACTCTGTAAAATGTATATCCTTTTAGAAACATATATAGGGAAATTTGATATCAAAATGTGCGAAATATTGGGTAAATTAGTGCAATGTGTGAAAGATTATTTTCTTCACTCATTATAGTAAAATCCATAATTCTAATATTTGCAACGAAAAAGTAACGCTCAATATAAAAGTACACAGTTTGTATGGTGTAAATATATATATATAAATATATTACACTAATTGTACTGACATTATTCTTTCAGATACACAGATAACCTCCACATAATTCCCAATACTCCTATATTTGCTTTGATTACACATTGGGCGACATTCTTTAACAGCTGCATCAACCCGGTCATCTATAACTTCATGAGTGGTACGTTATATTCCGATATACACTTGTAATGCAATCTATTTTAAACGGATACTGATATCTATATTTTTTTTAACTTTATTTATTTTACAACGATTGTGAAGCAACTTTTAACAACTTATATTAATCACTCTCGTTGGCGCGGATGAAGGCGTAAATGTGGTCATTCGTGTAGGAGGTCCGATCTGGCGACCACCGTACCATCTCATATACTCCCCGGTCCGAGGATCGAACACGGGTTACATTGGTGAGAAGCGAGCGCGCTAACTGCTGCGCTAATCGGACAGCCTCTATTCATTTTACCTCTGACCTATGATACACCTTTTATTGACATCAGTACTTCCCGAATCATATCCTTGAAGGCCAGGCGCCTAGCAATCGTTAACCATTATTTAACTAGCTGACGGCTCACCAACCGGCCATATCAGATTACACGGGCCTGACGAGGTTCGAATATTCGACCTCCCGCTCCGTTGGCGGACTAACAAATACCTCAACATTGGAATAATTTAATGAACGTTGTTTTCTCAAATGAAAGGTGAGGTATATGAAAATGGTTATTATAGTAACAGGTTAATCGTCTTTTTCAGATAAATTTCGAAAAGAATTTAAAGTAGCGATGATGTTGTGTGTCCGTTGCAGGCGGACGTCACGTGCATGGGAACGAAGTGATGCGTATAAAGTGACGTTCAACAGTGCAAGAAACAGCAGTGTTCGATATACCAATCAATTTGTGCAGAGCAACGCAAGTAAAACGGATCACATCGAACTTAGAATGCAGAAGCTGTAGCTGTTGAATAACGTCTGCATAAGTATGGGGACTGCTTCTCAAAGCTTTCATGGCACAGATCTTATGACTAGGGTCAATATTAACATAACGTGAAGGCGAAATGTGGAAAACAAAACAGAAAATCAATTTTCATCAAATCACATTATTGTCAAATGTTTTGAAAATTGTACCAAATGTCATCAATGGAACCCTAAGCCGCAGTGAATTAAAATGTAAAATGCACACCTTTATAGGTTGAAAAAATGTCACTATCTTTAATAGTTGGCTCCTTTGTCCACACGTCACGGCTCCTGTAGATATTTAATATTTATTTTTGTCTTATCTAGGTACATATACAACTAATAAAACAGAATCTGGACAACATACAACAGTACATAGCCATTCATTTAACTAGAATTAGCCTGGGAACAGGCGTCGATATATTTTGCCTGGTCAGTCAAATAAATATATTATAACACCGAGTTTCTGATTTTGCAAGAAGTTAAAAAGTGAAAAATCGACAGATTGGAACCCAGGCTAAACTAGAATATCAGGAGACATAATTCAGAACATCACAGTCATACAAGCATGATCACATTGATATTATTACAATAAGATATGAAAGGGGGAAATATGAAATGAAACAAACCTTAATAATACATGGTAACACTGAGGAGTTGTTGTTGTCAAATTAGTAGTAGTTAGTTGTCAAATTAGATCAGATCAGATCGAGGGTGACGATCAGATCGCGGGTGATGATCAGATTGAGGGTGACGATCAGATCGAGGGTAACGATCAGATTGAGGGTGACGATCAGATCGAGGGTGACGATCAGAACGAGGGTGACGATCAGATCGAGGGTGACGATAAGATCGAGGGTGACGATCAGATCGAGGGTGACGATCAGATCGAGGGTGACGATCAGATCGAGGGTGACGATAAGATCGAGGGTGACGATCAGATCGAGGGTGACGATCAGATCGAGGGTGACGATCATATCAAGGGTGAACTTATTAGCACCTACTTCTCAGGATCTATAAAACAATACAATGAATTAAGACACATCAGCTCGCCCACATTGTTCGCCGGAGGCGAGGGTAAATAAGATCAATCATCATCAGACACATCAGCATCATTACTAAACAAAGATAAAAAGCACGTATTTGTAGTATGTTAAAACAGGTTTTGGCACATCACATACGGATCTATAGTCCAGTGGTTAACACGTTGGACTAGTAATCCAGGGATCGCAGTCTCGATCCCTCGTCCCGGCTGACCCTAATAAAATTAACAGTCTTTCAGATGGGACTTTAAACCGAGGTCTCGTGTCGGTGCTTTGCACCGTACACGTAAAACAACTAGGTGATACTCTAGAATGGGTCTGTATCATTGCACTATCCTCCAAAAATCTAAAATGACTAATCTCTTCCGATGCACACTAGTAATGCAGTCTAGTCGCTCATATGAGCAACCGGTAGCGACGATAAATAAACATAAAACACACATGTTGGCACATAACCTGATTAAACTATGGCTGTAAAACCAACTATTTAGTTGATGATCGTTTTTACACATATGTGTAGAATCGTTAACAAACAATGTGGCTTTGTTAATAAAATCGATTCGAACCAATGTTTACATGACGAAGATTTGGAATTTGCCCAGAGTGCAATTCGCTTATTTAATCTTGACGAGTCTATGCTAGCAAACGAGCCCAAACATTTACAATGGAACTCCGTTGGCTGATAAAAGTTGTACGCCAACCCATTTCCCCAGCAACGGAATCCATTGGCTGATAGAAGTGGTACGCCAACCCATTTCCCCAGCAACGGAACTCCATTGGCTGATATAAGTGGGACTCCAACCCATTTCCCCAGCAACGGAACTCCATTGGCTGATATAAGTGGGACTCCAACCCATTTCCACGGGCAACGGAACTCCATTGGCTGATAGAAGTGGTACTCCAACCTATTTCCCCAGCAACGGAATTCCATTGGCTGATAGAAGTGGTACGCCAACCCATTTCCCCAGCAACGGAACTCCATTGGCTGATAGAGGTGGTACGCCAATTCATTTCCCCAGCAACGGAACTCCATTGGCTGATAGACGTGGTACGCCAACTCATTTCCCCAGCAACGGAACTCCATTGGCTGATAGAAGTGGTACGCCAACCCATTTCCCCAGCAACGGAACTCCATTGGCTGATAAAAGTGGTACGCCAATCCATTTCCCCAGCAACAGCTGCATTTGGGGCGTATATTTACCGACCACAAGATCAAATCTCATGGCATTAGCATTTATACACGAGAATGTTTTGTGACCCTAAATGGCAGCACCATATGATATCACGGGATGAATCGTACAATTTAGTAAACACATTAAAGATTACACCACCAACAGATACACAATGATTAGACCCAACGCACGCCCTTCCCAGTAACATTCATATTTAAATGTGCTTGCAGTAACATTCATATTTAAATGTGCTTGCAGTAACATTCATATTTAAATGTGCTTGCAGTAACATTCATATTTAAATGTGCTTGCAGTAACATTCATATTTAAATGTGCTTGCAGTAACATTCATATTTAAATGTGCTTGCAGTAACATTCATATCTAAATGTGCTTGCAGTAACATTCATATTTAAATGTGCTTGCAGTAACATTCATATTTAAATGTGCTTGCAGTAACATTCATATTTAAATGTTCTTGCAGTTACATTCATATCTAAATGTGCTCGCAGTAACATTCATATTTAAATGTGCTTGCAGTAATATCCATATCTAAATGTGCTTGCAGTAATATTCATATCTAAATGTGATTGCAGTAACATTCATATCTAAATGTGCTTGCAGTAATATCCATATCTAAATGTGATTGCAGTAACATTCATATCTAAATGTGCTTGCAGTAACATTCATATCTAAATGTGATTGCAGTAACATTCATATCTAAATGTGATTGCAGTAACATTCATATCTAAATGTGATTGCAGTAACATTCATATCTAAATGTGATTGCAGTAACATTCATATCGAAGTGTTATTGCAGTAACATTCATATTTAAATGATATTGCAATAACATTCATATTTAAATGTGCTTGCAGTAACATTCATATTTAAATGATATTGCAATAACATTCATATTTAAATGTGCTTGCAGTAACATTCATATTTAAATGTGCTTGCAGTAACATTCATATTTAAATGTGCTTGCAGTAACATTCATATTTAAATGATATTGCAATAACATTCATATTTAAATGTGCTTGCAGTAACATTCATATTTAAATGATATTGCAATAACATTCATATTTAAATGTGCTCGCAGTAACATTCATATCTAAATGATCTTGCAGTAACATTCATATTTAAATGTGCTTGCAGTAACATTCATATCTAAATGTGCTTGCAGTAATATCCATATCTAAATGTTCTTGCAGTTACATTCATATCTAAATGTTCTTGCAGTAACATTCATATTTAAATGTGCTTGCAGTAACATTCATATTTAAATGTGCTTGCAGTAACATTCATATCTAAATGTGCTTGCAGTAATATCTATATCTAAATGTTCTTGCAGTTACATTCATATCTAAATGTTCTTGCAGTAACATTCATATTTAAATGTGCTTGCAGTAACATTCATATTTAAATGTGCTCGCAGTAACATTCATATTTAAATGATATTGCAGTAACATTCATATTTAAATGATATTGCAGTAACATTCATATTTAAATGATATTGCAGTAACATTCATATTTAAATAATATTGCAGTAACATTCATATTTAAATGATATTGCAGTAACATTCATATTTAAATGATATTGCAGTAACATTCATATTTAAATGATATTGCAGTAACATTCATATTTAAATGATATTGCAGTAACATTCATATTTAAATGTGCTCGCAGTAACATTCATATCTAAATGATCTTGCAGTAACATTCATATTTAAATGTGCTTGCAGTAACATTCATATCTAAATGTGCTTGCAGTAATATCCATATCTAAATGTTCTTGCAGTTACATTCATATCTAAATGTTCTTGCAGTAACATTCATATCTAAATGTTCTTGCAGTTACATTCATATCTAAATGTGCTTGCAGTAACATTCATATCTAAATGTGCTTGCAGTAATATCCATATCTAAATGTGCTTGCAGTAATATTCATATCTAAATGTGCTTGCAGTAACATTCATATCTAAATGTTCTTGCAGTAACAATCATATCTAAATGTTCTTGCAGTAACATTCATATCTAAATGTGATTGCAGTAACATTCATATCGAAGTGTTATTGCAGTAACATTCATATCTAAATGTGCTTGCAGTAACATTCATATCTAAATGTGATTGCAGTAACATTCATATCGAAGTGTTATTGCAGTAACATTCATATCTAAATGTGCTTGCAGTAACATTCATATCTAAATTTGATTGCAGTAATATCCATATCTAAATGTGCCTGCAGTAACATTCATATTTAAATGTGCTCGCAGTAACATTCATATCTAAATGTGCTTGCAGTAACATTCATATCTAAATGTGATTGCAGTAACATTCATATCTAAATGTGCTTGCAGTAATATCCATATCTAAATGATCTTGCAGTAACATTCATATCTAAATGTTCTTGCAGTAATATTCATATCTAAATGTGCTTGCAGTAACACTCATATCTAAATGTGCCTGCAGTAACATTCATATCTAAATGTGATTGCAGTAACATTCATATCTAAATGTGATTGCAGTAACATTCATATCGAAGTGTTATTGCAGTAACATTCATATCTAAATGTGCTTGCAGTAACATTCGTATCTAAATGTGATTGCAGTAACATTCATATCTAAATGTGATTGCAGTAACATTCATATCGAAGTGTTATTGCAGTAACATTCATATCTAAATGTGCTTGCAGTAATATTCATATCTAAATATTCTTGCAGTAACAATCATATCTAAATGTTCTTGCAGTAACATTCATATCTAAATATTCTTGCAGTGACATTCATATCTAAGGTTCTTGCAGTAACATTAATATCTAAATGATCTTGCAGTAACATTCATATCTAAATATTCTTGCAGTAACATTCATATCTAAATATTCTTGCAGTAACATTCATATCTAAATATTCTTGCAGTAACATTCATATCTAAATATGCTTGCAGTAACATTCATATCTAAATGTGCTTGCAGTAACATTCATATCTAAATATTCTTGCAGTAACATTCATATCTAAATATTCTTGCAGTGACATTCATATCTAAGGTTCTTGCAGTAACATTAATATCTAAATGTTATTGCAGTAACATTCATATCTAAGGTTCTTGCAGTAACATTCATATCTAAATGTTCTTGCAGTAATATTCATATCTAAATGATCTTGCAGTAACATTCATATCTAAATGTGCTTGCAGTAACATTCATATCTAAATGTGCTTGCAGTAATATCCATATCTAAATGTTCTTGCTGTAACATTCATATCTAAATGTGCTTGCAGTAATATCCATATCTAAATGTTCTTGCTGTAACATTCATATCTAAATGTGCTTGCAGTAATATCCATATCTAAATGATCTTGCAGTAATATCCATATCTAAATGTTCTTGCAGTAATATCCATATCTAAATGTGCTTGCAGTAATATCCATATCTAAATGTTCTTGCTGTAACATTCATATCTAAATGTGCTTGCAGTAATATCCATATCTAAATGTTCTTGCTGTAACATTCATATCTAAATGTGCTTGCAGTAATATCCATATCTAAATGATCTTGCAGTAATATCCATATCTAAATGTTCTTGCAGTAATATCCATATCTAAATGTGCTTGCAGTAATATCCATATCTAAATGTTCTTGCTGTAACATTCATATCTAAATGTGCTTGCAGTAATATCCATATCTAAATGTTCTTGCTGTAACATTCATATCTAAATGTGCTTGCAGTAATATTCATATCTAAATGTGCTTGCAGTAATATTCATATCTAAATGTGCTTGCAGTAATATTCATATCTAAATGTGCTTGCAGTAACATTCATATCTAAATGTGCTTGCAGTAACTTTCATATCTAAATGTGCTTGCAGTAACATACATATCTAAATGTTCTTGCAGTAACATTCATATCTAAATGTGCTTGCAGTAATATCCATATCTAAATGTTAATGCAGTAACATACATATCTAAGGTTCTTGCAGTAACATTCATATCTAAATGTGCTTGCAGTAACATTCATATCTAAATGTCCTTGCAGTAACATTCATATCTAAATGTGCTTGCAGTAACATTCATATCTAAATGTGCTCGCAGTAACATACATATCTAAATGTGCTTGCAGTAACATACATTTCTAAATGTGCTTGCAGTAACATTCATATCTAAATGTGCTTGCAGTAACATACATTTCTAAATGTGCTTGCAGTAACATACATATCTAAATGTGCTTGCAGTAACATACATTTCTAAATGTGATTGCAGTAACATTCATATCTAAATGTTCTTGCAGTAACATTCATATCTAAATATGCCTGCAGTAACATTCATATCTAAATGTGATTGCAGTAACATTCATATCGAAGTGTTATTGCAGTAACATTCATATCTAAATGTGCTTGCAGTAACATTCATATCTAAATGTGATTGCAGTAACATTCATATCTAAATGTGATTGCAGTAACATTCATATCGAAGTGTTATTGCAGTAACATTCATATCTAAATGTGCTTGCAGTATCATTCATATCTAAATATTCTTGCAGTAACAATCATATCTAAATGTTCTTGCAGTAACATTCATATCTAAATATTCTTGCAGTGACATTCATATCTAAGGTTCTTGCAGTAACATTCATATCTAAATGTTCTTGCAGTAACATTCATATCTAAATGAGCTTGCAGTAACATTCATATCTAAATGTGCTTGCAGTAATATCCATATCTAAATGTGATTGCAGTAACATTCATATCTAAATGTGCTTGCAGTAATATCCATATCTAAATGTGATTGCAGTAATATCCATATCTAAATGTGCTTGCAGTAATATCCATATCTAAATGTGATTGCACTAATATCCATATCTAAATGTGATTGCAGTAATATCCATATCTAAATGTGCTTGCAGTAATATCCATATCTAAATGATCTTGCAGTAACATTCATATCTAAATGATCTTACAGTAACATTCATATCTAAATGATCTTGCAGTAACAGTCATTTCTAAATGTTCGTGCAGGAACATGCATATCTAAATGTTCTTGCAGTAACATTCATATCTAAATGATCTTACAGTAACATTCATATCTAAATGATCTTGCAGTAACAGTCATTTCTAAATGTTCGTGCAGGAACATGCATATCTAAATGTTCTTGCAGTAACATTCATATCTAAATGATCTTACAGTAACATTCATATCTAAATGATCTTGCAGTAACAGTCATTTCTAAATGTTCGTGCAGGAACATGCATATCTAAATGTTCTTGCAGTAACATTCATATCTAAATGATCTTACAGTAACATTCATATCTAAATGATCTTGCAGTAACAGTCATTTCTAAATGTTCGTGCAGGAACATGCATATCTAAATGTTCTTGCAGTAACATTCATATCTAAATGATCTTACAGTAACATTCATATCTAAATGATCTTGCAGTAACAGTCATTTCTAAATGTTCGTGCAGGAACATGCATATCTAAATGTTCTTGCAGTAACATTCATATCTAAATGATCTTGCAGTAACAGTCATATCTAAATGTTCGTGCAGGAACATGCATATCTAAATGTTCTTGCAGTAACATTCATATCTAAATGATCTTGCAGTAACAGTCATATCTAAATGTGCTTGCAGTAATATCCATATCTAAATGTGCTTGCAGTAATATCCATATCTAAATGTGCTTGCAGTAACATTCATATCTAAATATTCTTGCAGGAACATGCATCTCTAAATGGGCTTGCATTAATATCCATATCTAAATGTGCTTGCAGTAATATCCATATCTAAATGTGCTTGCAGTAATATCCATATCTAAATGTGCTTGCAGTAACATTCATATCTAAATATTCTTGCAGGAACATGCATATCTAAATGTTCTTGCAGTAACATTCATATCTAAGGTTCTTGCAGTAACATTCATATCTAAGGTTCTTGCAATAACATCCATATATAAATGTGCTTGCAGTAATATCCATATCTAAGGTTCTTGCAGTAACATTCATATCTAAATGTTCTTGCAGTAACCTCCATATCTAAATGTTCTTGCAGTAACATTCATATCTAAATGTGCTTGCAGTAATATCCATATCTAAGGTTCTTGCAGGAACATTCCTATCTAAATGTGCTTGCAGTAACATTCATATCTAAATGTTCTTGCAGTAACATTCATATCTAAATGTGCTTGCAGTAACATTCATATCTAAATATTCTTGCAGTAACATTCATATCTAAATGATCTTGCAGTAACTTTCATATCTAAATGTGCTTGCAGTAATATCCATATCTAAGGTTCTTGCAGGAACATTCATATCTAAATGTGCTTGCAGTACAACTCCAAGATAGTATACTTGGCAACTATTTAGCACAATGTGTAATGCGTAGCAATATGCCAATGGGGGATGGAACCCTAATTGGTAGAAGCTGTATGTATATGTAGCAATACGCCAAGGGGGAATGGAACCCTAATTGGTAGAAGCTATATGTATATGTAGTAGTACGCCAAAGGGGGAATGGAACCCTAATTGGTAGAAGCTATATGTATATGTAGCAATACGCCAAGGGGGAATGGAACGCTAATTGGTAGAAGCTATATGTATATGTAGCAATACGCCAAGGGGGGATGGAACGCTAATTGGTAGAAGCTATATGTATATGTAGTAGTACGCCAAAGGGGGAATGGAACCCTAATTGGTAGAAGCTATATGTATATGTAGTAGTACGCCAAAGGGGGAATGGAACCCTAATTGGTAGAAGCTATATGTATATGTAGCAATACGCCAAGGGGGAATGGAACGCTAATTGGTAGAAGCTGTATGTATATGTAGCAATACGCCAAGGGGGGATGGAACCCTAATTGGTAGAAGCTGTATGTATATGTAGCAATACGCCAAGGGGGGAATGGAACCCTAATTGGTAGAAGCAGTATGTATATGTAGCAATACGCCATGGGGGAATGGAACGCTAATTGGTAGAAGCTGTATGTATATGTAGTAATACGCCAAGGGGGGATGGAACGCTAATTGGTAGAAGCTGTATGTATATGTAGCAGAAATTACGTTGGAAATATTATATGTACCATGTATGTATTTCAATAATTAAACTTGTCACGGTCTGTTTTCATGTTGTCTATTTCGTGGTTTATAATACCATGTTGCGAATATTTATCATCGGTATCATATATGTGCACAGGTAAATGGTCAAACAGCTACACAACCCGATATGCTTATCAGGCCAGAATGTCACACTAGCACGAATCTAGGTAGAACAACCGACCTTCTTTAATCCAGATGCTTTAGCAGTTTTCATTTTAATAATATTTTATTGAATTCATCATGATATAATATACAACACAATGTTACAAAAATATAGCATGATAATACAAATGGTTTGGGCCACACGTTTTAATAACTTTAGAAAACGGCTCGCACCAGAGGAAACGGCCCTGCACCAGAGGAAACAGCCCGCACCAGAGGAAACGGCCAGCACACGCATTAGCAGCATTACCTTCTTTTTTATATACTTTATTTATTTTACAACGATTGCGAAGCAAGTTTTAACAACTTATATTAATCACTCTCGTTGGCTCGGATGAAAGCGTGTATGTGGTCATTCATGTGGGAGGAAACCGGAGTACCCGGAAAAAACCCACATGTCCAATCTGGCGACCATCGTACCATCAGCATTACTTGAAACAGAACAACTCCAATAGGACTCGCACCTACAGAGGGGATGGTGGTGGTTAATTGACACGCCACTCGGATGCGAACATCCATTTACATAATTGATAACCATGTGTGGTTAATGGACATTTCCGCTGAAACAAAGCCACGTGTAACTTTTTAACTCATCGTCTTTCAACCCAGCTCCTCAACACAACCATTCCAAATTCTAAAAGGTGTGGAAAATAGAGATTGCTAAATGCCATTCTATCTTTTCCTCAGTCTGAAATGCCAAGTAATATCGCATTGGAAGTTGGTTAATTTCCCAGATGCTGGCAACAAACTTTAATGGAATAATTTATTAACATATTTTCTTTGGCCTTACTGGTTTAATTTTGTTTCATACAAAAATCATTAAATTTCATAATATTTTCTCCGGGTACTCCGGTTTCCTCCCACATGAATGACCACATTTACGCATTCATCCGAGCCAACGAGAGTGATTAATATAAGTTGTTCAAACTTGCTTCGCAATCGTTGTAAAATAAATAAAATTTATTAAAAGATCAAATCTTCGCCACGTACAGCATGTGCTAGTACCACTTATATAGATAGATAGGTTTGTCACGGAAAACTCAATTCAGCCAATATGCATGATATTTTGAAAAAAAGCCTATTTAAACATTTTTATTGACTACTTATTTGTTCAAATTGTTAATAATGATAATTTGATAAATATTTTTATCCGCATTTGAATGAAATATAAATGTTTTGGATTTCTCTAAATACAGACGCAGGTTCGATCCCCCGTCTGACCCTAATAAAATTAACAGACTTTCAGATGAGACGTTAAACCGAGGTCTCGTATCGGTGTTTTAAACCGTGCACGTAAAAGAACCAGAGGATATTCTGGAATGGGTCTCTCTCTGTATCATTGAACTATCCTCCAAAAATCTAAAATGACTAATCTCTTCAGGAGGCGTCGCTCATAAGGACAACCGGTAGCGACTATAAATAACGTAAAGCACACAAAATACTGATTTGATAATATTGTATTGCTCTATATATACTTGTATATAACAATAACAATCGTATAACCGGTACATAATTAGCAAATGGGTTGGGCCACAAGATCTGACAACATTAGTGATTGGCCCTCCCCATAACACACAAACTACAGACTGTATCTTATAATATAACACTTTATTTCACACGGTTGTCACCGATGTCAATTTAACTAATTTGTTGTTTTCTGTTTTTTCCCCATGAGCAAACATTAGAAACCAATATTATACTCATAAAGTAGAATGCAATAGAATACAGCATTGTAGTCAAAACTGATAAATAACCCAATATTATGGTGAAATTTAGATATATTTTGCATGTGTCAGCTGTCTATTCAATGGGACAGAGTGATATATATATACTGGTGCGGATTAAATTGTAGTTGTTGTTGAGCCGTGTTAACAAATGGGCCCCAAGCTGGGAAGATTCTACTATATACCATTAGTTTCCTGATATCCTCAGAATATGCTGAGAAGAAATTACTTGTCCTGTCCTCTTCGGAATGCCCAGTCGCGTACAAAACGCGAAATAATGAATTTGATTTATGAAATTCAATGAATGGGTGCATGAATTAGTCACATCAGTCTCACATACTTCCTTGTCCGAGGATCGAACCCGGGTTGAATTGATGAGAAGCGAGCACGCTAACCACTGTGCTAATCGGACAGCCAATGTCGATGGTCGCCAGATCGGACAGGTGGGTTTTCTCCGGGTACTCCGGTTTCCTCCCACACGAATTACCACATTTACGCTTTCAACCGCGCCAACGAGAGTGATTAATATAAGTTGTTAGAACTTGCTTTGCAATCGTTGTAAAATAAATAAAGTTTAAACTTAAGTCACATCAGTAAGATGCTACAAAATTGGATACATATCTTGGGTCATTCTTTCGCGATGAACGAAGAGACATCTATTACGTTTAATCATATTGTATTTGCATACAGTCTACATCCGCTATGTCAAAGTCGGTTATGTCGAATTCTCCGGTTATCTCGAAGCATCTTCGAAATATCCCGTTTCAGACACTATCATTTTACATATAATATATACATACATTTATAATATCGAATTTCGTTACGTCAAACTTCGGTTATGTCGAAGTATTTTGTTAGGTCCAATTCGACATAACGGATGTAGACTGTACATACATACGCATGACAAAAAGAAGCAAAATGGATTGGGCAACAAGTTCTAACAACATTAATAAACTGCGTTCCCAAAGAAGACTATTTGAATAATTGATAAATAAGCAAATAAAATGATTGCAGAAAAGAAGATGCGAGAGAACATCCAACGCATTAGTATAGAGAAGGGAATGAAGAAACAGAGTACTGTAAAACAAGTAAGAAAAAAGACGTTTCTGCCAGATCCATACACCATTGTCATCATGAAATGTAAATAATATCGCTTCTCTGCAATGTCACCCGGGTTCGATCCTCTGACCGGGAAATATGTGAGATGGTACGGTGGTCGCCAGATGTTGGTTTTCTCCGGGTACTCCACAGGAATGACCACATATACGCTTACATCAATCCGAGCCAACGAGAGTGATTAATATAAGTTGTTAGAACTTGCTTCGAAATCGTTGTAAAATAAATAATGTTTAAACTAAATAATATTTAAAAATCTATTTGAAATAAGATATCTATCAGACGGATCTGTAGTCCAGTGGTAACACGTTGGACTGGTAATCCAGGGATCGCAGGTTCGATCCCCCGTCTGACCCTAATACAATTAACAGTCTTTCAGATGAGACTTTAAACCGAGGTCTCGTGTCGGTGCTTTTACACCGTGCACGTAAAAGAACCAGAGGAGATTCTAGAATGGATATCTGTCTGTATCATTGCACTATCCTCAATGCTCTATGCTCAAATGGGCAACCAGTAACGACGATAAATAAACGTAACACAAACAGATATCTATCCGACTTAGTCCCCGTGAAACATAGTCAAAGTGACGTTAGAAGTGTTCAATTACCATGACAACTGATTGCTCAGTAACATTGTACACATAGTAGTAACATGTATTTATGTGATCCCTGGTACAGTGAATACTGTGAACCACGCAACCTAGGGGGTGTAAGTTCTAATCTCTTGCAAGAAAATTAAACTCAAATTGCATCTTTTGTCTCCCTCATGGCGATGGATTCCATCAGGAATGATATCTCAATGGGTGATTAAATTAATGTTGCAAGAACATGTTTCGCAATCGAGCTAACATAATTTTGTATAAACTAACAATTCTAGGAACTTCCTAGTTCTTGGAACAGATGTAAATATATGTTGCGTCATATTAATATATTTATTTGATACCTACACATTTATTTGATACCTACACATGTATTTGATACCTACACATTTATTTGATACCTACACACTTATTTGATACCTACACATTTATTTGATACCTACACATGTATTTGATACCTACACATTTATTTGATACCTACACATTTATTTGATACCTACACATTTATTTGATACCTACACACTTATTTGATACCTACACATGTATTTGATACCTACACATGTATTTGATACCTACACATTTATTTGATACCTACACATGTATTTGATACCTACACATTTATTTGATACCTACACATTTATTTGATACCTACACATTTATTTGATATCTACACATTTATTTGATACCTACACATTTATTTGATACCTACACATTTATTTGAGCTGCATATAATTTCTGATAATATCAACGTGTCGTTTTACCAGAAGTAAAAACATGAAAAATCGACAGACTGGAACTGGACAGGCTTCTTTGAAGGTACAGCAAGTACAAGACTTATAAAATGACTAATCTCATCAGGAGGCGTCGCTCATATGGGCAACCGATAGCGAAGATAAATAAACGTAAAACACACAAAATACAGACTGTATCTTATAATATAACAATTTATTTCACACGGTTGTCACCGATGTCAATTTAACCAATTGGCTGTTTTCTGTTTTTCTCAGTGAGCAAACATTAGAAACCAATATTATACTCATAAAGTAGAATGCAATAGAATACAGCATTGTAGTCAAAACTGATAAATAACCCAATATTACGGTGAAATTAATTTAGATATATTTTGCATGTGTCAGCTGTCTATTCAATGGGACAGAGGAGTTATAGAGAGATTTACTGGATGTTGGTGGGCCGTAACAACAAATGGTCCCCAAACTGGGAAGATTCAACTCTATATTAATACCCATTAGTCGCTCACATGGGTAACCGGTAGCAACGATAAATAAACGTAAAACACAAACGCGCAATTTAGTAATAGGCTCCACTGTGATATCAACTAACTCGAGCCCATTATACTGCAATATAATAACATGGCCCTTCCAGAAATAATTCATAGTGTATACAAGTGGAAGTGCCTACGAATTAGAGATAATTAGAAATGAGTGTTACACTCAAGCGGAAATTCCATGGTTAATGTGCCTGTTGAAAAAGCGAACAAGGTAAAACTTATAACAAGTTTAAAACTGAGCACTCACTATTTTTTTTAATTAAACCAATATACGTAAAACCGTCACGGACAAGAAACAAAGCAAGTTTGCCAATGTTCTACCCAGACTCTTCTTACCGATACAAGTATATTTCCTGTTGTCTGGCGACATTCTTTGCTCCCACCTAATGTGTTTATCTCTAAATAAAGACATACATTATACAATAGGCTAAATCATTTCTTTCATGGCCCAACACCACTTACATTGTTCCATCCAAGTGGTTGCTATGCAGAGTGCTTACTGTATATCTGTCATGCAAACCCAAATCCGTATTAATTTCTTTTTTACGCTTAAAGCAAATCAACACACACAGCCCTATATGTGTGTTTTGCTTCGAACTGGTAAATGATTGAAGCTTGACGACTAACATAGAACAGAATGGTATGGCGGTGTAATTTCCTGTAGACCGTGGTGTGTTGCTTCACGAAGTGTTTTACGATTATTTATCGTCGCTACCGGTTACCCATATGAGCGACGCCTCCTGAAGAGATTAGTCATTTTAGAGTTTTGGAAGATAGTTGATACAAGTCAAGTCAAGCATACATGAAAGAATGAGGCTTGTTCCAGGATTGTCACATTGATACATTTTCGTCCAGATTGAAATAATTCCTTCTCCAATATCAACCGATAATGCCATACAGCAGTTTCCCGCATAGCATGTAATTTGGTGTTGATCGTTTCATTTTTTAATATATGTTGGGCTCGTTCTAGAACGTCAATATTACCATATCCATATGATGGCTTTTATTGTGTTGTTATACATGTCTATTTGTAAATCAATAGGTAGGTTCAGTCTATTTGTTTTTCTTATTAAATAATACACTGCCCTGGTGACTTGCAACGCAAGGTGCGAATTTGCTTTGAGAAAAGATCTACTTTTGCTAAAGATGATTCCTAAGTATTTGAATTCCGAAACAATTTCCAATTGCTCATCTTTGAAAATAAAGGAATATGCAGGTGTCTGACTTTGAAAAATATAACAACTTTAGTTTTAGTTAGATTGAATGTCAGCTGCCCAATGTCACAATAGTGCTCTGGGTTTTAAGGGAATAACGAAAATCTTGTTCATTATCAGATATGATAACCGTATCATCAGTGTATATATAGAAGTATGTATATTTTAAGTAGCTGTGCAAGTTCTCGATCATTTGGTCATTTTGCATAGATACATCCTGTACTAGACTGTTTTGCGAAAAGTATTCGTGTAAATCAATTAGATAAAGGGGAAATAAAGAGGGGACATATTTTCTCCTTGTCTAACTCCGCTGGTACTTGTGTTTACAGACACACACGATTTTATGTTTTGATACATGTTTTGATAAGGTTAAAACATTTACCGTTAATGTTGGTGTTTAGCCCTCCAGATGGTGTCAAATGCTTGCTTAAGGTCAACAAAGGCGCAGTATAATTTCGTTTTACTATTATTAAGAATCTGAATAATATGTTGTTACACGAACATATTGCCTGATATCGAGTAGCCCTTTATAGAGACCCATTTCAGAGTCTCCTCTGATTCATTTACATGCACGACGCACCGACACGAGACCTCGGTTTAAAGTCCCGTGTGAAAGACTGTTTATATCTTCGCGAAGTCCTTTCAAGCCCTTTTTATATTATAATAGTTATTCACTCTTAAAGCGCACTGACAGATTCAAGCGTGAATAACTATTATAATATTCCAATATAAGAATCATTTCTGTCACTCAACTTTTATGACAGACGGATCTGTAGTCCAGTTGTAACACGCTGGACTGGTAATGCAGAGGTCGCAGGTTCGATCCCCCGTCTGACCCTAATAAAATTAACAGTCTTTCAGATGGGACGTTAAACCGAGGTCTCGTGTCGGTGCTTTACACCGTGCACGTAAAAGAACCAGAGGAGACCCTGGAATGTGTCTCTGTCTGTATCATTGCACTATCCTCCAAAAATCTAAAATGACTAATTTCTTCATGAGGCGTCGCTCATATGGGCAACCGGTAGCGACGATAAATAAACGTAAAACACACTCAACTTTTATTAAACGTGTATTAGTGGACACTTTAATATCAATAATGAGACTGATATTTAAAATCGAGACTGCTCATACTGTAGCATATATTGAGATATCTCTGTCTTTTTAACTTGGCCGATATTATTTTGAGGTTGGGGTTTCGGAAACAGTCAGTCAAGCAAATTATTAGGGCAGCTATTATACCTTTTTCAATTCTTCTTGTTCATTTTTAGTATTCACTTAAGCGTATCCCGTCATATTCTTATTCAATCCAAACAATAATTTTCTTGAAAAACTTACTTATGTTAGTACTACATACATCGGAACAAATTGATAGCAAAGTTGACCTTTTGGAAAGGGCTATTGCTAATGTTTTCAAAACTTGTAGCACAATCCTTTTGCACTTTGAAAATGCCATGTATATGTACAGTGTATATAGATATTATCAGGTTTTATGTAATATGTTATTAATGTGACAGTAATATTATTGTGATTTGTAAATTGTATTCTTCATTTTGGAAAACATTGCAATAAAATATTATTAAACTAAGCCCTTTTTGGAATGTGGTAACGATAGGGGTACAGGTCGTTGTGGTTTCTTATTGATAAACGTTCAAGCTCTGATGGCATACGTCCATAAACGCATATTAATGATCTGCTTCGATACATTAGTATGCTGCTACATATTGGTGTGACGTAGAAAAGTGGATATTTACATTTTATAATGACATGCAAGGTTGTGTATCACATAATGGATTTTTATCTGATTGAACGAGGTGTTCGCCAGGGATGTTCCCTCTCTCCTTATCTGTTTAGTTTAGGTATTGAAATTCTGTCATTAGCTGTTAGCAAGGGAAATGGTATAAAAGGAATTATTTTGACAACAACTGAAATAAAAAAAAAATTAAAAAAAATGATTAACCTTATAGAATTTAAAAATATTTCTGGACTGAAATTAAATTCAAACAAATGTACTTGTAGGAAAGAGGTAACCATATAAGCAAGTTGCTTTCTCCTCAATCCTACATGTATGTACATATTATGTATACTAGACTATGAATATTCAAAGAAATAAATATTGTTTCAACTAAACAAATGTACGGTCCTTAGAGCCGGGTCCCTTAAGAACACTGCTAAACTATTCTGTAAAATGAAGAAGTTTATCTGAACATCAGATCAAGCCACCACACTGGGAATCATTTTTACTAATAATAAGAAACCAAAAATTTGATCTTAATTTAAAACAAAAAATAGACGAATTATTTTCTTGTTTAAACAAATGGGGAAAAAACACAACTTAATACTTATTGGGAAAATTACAGTAATTAAAACACTTGCAATCCCAAAAATAATATATCCACTTACAGTCCGTGAACCCGCCCCCCCCCCCAGACAACACCATTAAGGTTATAACCAAACATTATTTTCTTTTTTGTGGGATGGGAAACCAGATAAAATTTAAAGGAACAAGACAACAGTAGTTTATCAAAAAGGTGATTTAAAAATGCTCGACATTAACGCATACGTCACTTCAGTTAAAGCCGGGCGGATAAAAAGGTTACTTAACATGGAACACAAAGGTAACTGGAAAGATTTGTATCTTGCAAACATAAATAAAGTTGGTGGACAACTACTATTTGAATCTAATATATCAGAAACAGATATAAAAATGAAAATAAAAACAAATTCCTAAATGATGTCCTCTGCAGCTGGTCAAATATCAACTACAATCCTAGCATTTAGAGTATATCACCAGAAATACCAGAAAAATAACTCCTCTATTAAAAACAGAACTATGTTTTATAAATCATGGTATGAAAAGGGCATCAAAAACATCCGAGATATATATGATTTTCAAAATCATAAATTTTATGATTTCATTACTCTGAAAAGTATATACGGCATTGCGAATGGAGACTTCCTGAAACATCATAAAAGTATATACGACATTGCGAATGGAGATCTCCTGAAACATCATAAAAGTATATACGACATTTCGAATGGAGACTTCCTGAAACATCATAAAAGTATATACGGCATTGCGAATGGAGACCTCATGAAACATCATAAAAGTATATATGGCATTGCGAATGGAGACCTCATGAAACATCATAAAAGTATATACGGCATTGCGAATGGAGACCTCATGAAACATCATAAAAGATATACGGCATTGCGAATGGAGACCTCATGAAACATCATAAAAGTATAACGGCATTGCGAATGGAGACCTCATGAAACATCATAAAAGTATATACGACATTGCGAATGGAGACTTCCTGAAACATCATAAAAGTATATACGGCATTGCGAATGGAGACTTCCTGAAACATCATAAAAGTATATACGGCATTGCGAATGGAGACCTCCTGAAACATCATAAAAGCATATACGGCATTGCGAATGGAGACTTCCTGAAACATCATAAAAGTATATACGGCATTGCGAATAGAGACTTCCTGAAACATCATAAAATAATCTCTAATAGTTATCATCAAATGAAAGAGAAGCCATTCCTGGAAACAGGGATGGAGGAAACATTAGAATCATTACTAAGAGGCACTACCTAACTTAAAAAACCAAATTAATTTCTATATAATTCATGCATGAACAAATATAACGTTCTTCCAAAGAATAAAGCTGAGAAAAATTGGAATAACTGTTACGGAAGAACATGTACATGGTTTCCAACAAATCTACGATTGATACAAAAATCAGAACCTTCCAGAACAAATATATAATGAGAATTGTTCCTACAAATAAACACCTACATAAATGTAAAATAGTTAACTCTAGTCCATGTGACCTATGTGATAGACATATTGAAACTGTGGAACATCTATTTTGGGAATGCAGTCAAATTCAACATTTCTGGTCAAATATGAATACGTTGTTCAAACAAAATAAAATAGATATACCTCTAGATTTTCCAACAATATCCTTCGGTTATGATGGGAATATCAGCTCCAATGATCTGATTAATTTTATTCTGGTACTTGGCAAATACTACATCAATAAATGTAAATTAAATAAAAGTGTCCTTGTCTTTACTCATTTTATAAATTATCTGAAAGAGAGAAATGAAATAAAAAAACATATAGCAATGATAAAAGACAAAATATGTATTCATAGCAAAAAAATGGGATCAGTTTATATCTTCGTACGTTGACGGCATTAAAATATATGAAACATTATGACAATGTTTGTGCATGGAGTGGCTGGAATTGTCCTCTATTTTCACGTCTCTCTACTTATCCTCCTCTATTCTGCTGTATATAAACTGTGATCTATATGTATATATAGTTTACTTATAAAAGTGTGCTATTTTATATATTCTAATCTGTTTCTCGTCCTCCTATGTGTACATACACAGATATATCTCTATACTGTTAGAACTATGTAGCTGTGCTTCAAGAGTATATCAATAATTATTGTTAAACTGCAATAAGGTGAACTTGTATTTATGTTTCTGTGTATGTAAATATGAAAAAACAAATAAACGGGTTGTTCCATGGCAACTCAAAAATGAACAAAATGTTACACCTCTTCATCTGTATGATAAATTCATTAGTTTTCACAATGCAGTCTACATCCGTTATGTCAAAGTCGGTTATGTCGAATTATCCAGTTATCTCGAAATCGGATCAAAGTCCTGTTTCAGACACCATCATATTACATATAACTGGCTCCGTTTATATAGAATTTCGTTAAGTCGAAGTATTTTGTTCGGTCCGACGGGGGGGGAATTCGACATAACGGATCATTTGGACAAACTATGTATTATGAATTTCAATGCATAACACATCACTATAAATTATAGTTACTAAAAATTCTACTACTGTCATCTGCAGAAATAACAAATAAATGTACACTTACTGCTTACTCTCGATCTACGAATGCTTGGTTCCTTAACAAAAATTGAAATTGGTTGCATTTTGAATAACACATGCCAAGTGATTTAAAGCGACACTACATCAATGAAAACGCAAATTTCTACAGAATGTATGGTATAGAGTAGTTCAACTAATAAACAAACGTCGTATACGCGGTTTGTTGACATACCAACATAATGTCGACATCCATGCGGAATACAACGAGTGTATCTTGAAAAACTCGATTTATGGTACAGATTTACCGTTATATCTCACATTTGTGTCTATGCATATTTATTTGTAGACTAATGTTAGTTGAATTATCTCTAGACGACAGTAGCATGCGTTACGTATTGACTCCAATAACAAACACACGTCAATTCAGGAGCGTGGATGACAGTTATATGAAATCCTACTGTCACTTTTGAAAATTTGTAGACAACAAAAGCACTGTTTATTGATTCAATGTTAGTGTTCGAATGTATTCAGAAGAATGTGTAGTAGCAATGCTTGTATATGTTAACAAATGCATTTGTTTGGCTTTTTGTGGTGTAATGTCGCTTTAAGCCTATAGTTGTATTTTCTATGAAGGTTTTACTACGACGAATCGGGGCAACGTAGAGAGCCACATTAAGAGACAACTATCCTAGTCATAAATGTAGGATTTCTTTATTTTAAAACGTGTATGATAATTGTATGAAATTGTGACAGTCCGTTTGAACAGGAATATACATGTATTGATGACGTAGAACACATATGTCGCTACACATGCTCGAATGGCGGCTATGCTAAATAAACGGCATTGTCAGAGCTGTCATCCACAGCCAGTCCTGTTTTAAATATATTATATACCCTATATCTAAGAGTGTGGGGTCATGTGCCGGGTATCTTCTAAAATATATCATGTGCCTACTTCCGGGTTCTGTCTAAAACCGCATAAAAAAAGCAGAATGTATATAGGAATATAGTTACTGTAATCAATGTCAATTTTAATTAGACACACTTTCCGTTTATATGAACATGCTACAAAGATGTCACTAAGAGAACAGGTAATGCAATTAAAACACAAACTACGGGACATAAAAAGCACAACTTGCAGATTTAGCCCAATATAATGACTGATTCTTTCTTCCTCCGTTATCTGAACATGCCTGGAATCTGAAGGGGATTTGTAATAAATGTCTGAAAAGCATTAGTTTGGTGATGTGTTTTACGAACAAATAATGAATTGGGAATTTTAAATTATACGACAATGTCCCGCCTCATAAATCAAGTTACTGCAGAACTCCTTTTCAGGCATTGAATATTAGCGACGTGTACACGCCAAATCTATTCCGCATTTGCTCGTGCATATGTCAATTGTACGATGAAATGATATCTTATCATTCCAATCGAGATATCTATAGCAGACGTTCCTGTCACAACAATGCATAATTAGTAGTTCTAGTGTCTGATAAAATGTGACCAACTGCGCGAAAATAAATGTTGAGATATAGTGCTTTTAAGTATGAATTTTATTTCTTTTACAATGATGGTGAACAAGCCTTAGCAACTTATATATCAATCAGTCACGTGGTCATTCGTGTAGGAGAAAACGGAGATACGCTGAGATAATCAAACTCCGAGTTGGCGATTTGTTTTTGGGTTTTTTACTTTTATTTATCGTCGCTACCGGTTGCCCATATGAGCGACGCCTCCTGAAGATATTAGTCATTTTAGATTTTGGAGGAGAGTGCAATGATACAGACAGAGACCCATTCCAGTGTCTCCTCTGGTTCTTTTACGTGCACGGTGTAAAGCACCGACACGAGACCTCGGCTTCACGTCCCATCTGAAAGACTGTTAATTGTATTAGGGTCAGACGGGGGATCGAACCTGCGATCCCTGTATTACCAGTCCAGCGTGTTACCACTGGGCTATTGATCCGTATGTCGAGTTGGCGACCGCCGTACGATCTCACATAGTTCCCGGTGAAATGATTGAATCCATGTTGCATTTATGAACCAGCCTAGGACGGGGAATCAAGTAGCATAGTAAACCAGCCTAGGACGGGGAATCAAGTAGCATAGTAAACCAGCCTAGGACGGAGAATCAAGTAGCATAATAAACCAGCCTAGGACGGAGAATCAAGTAGCATAATAAAACAGCCTAGGACGGAGAATCAAGTAGCATAATAAAACAGCCTAGGACGGAGAATCAAGTAGCATAATAAACCAGCCTAGGACGGAGAATCAAGTAGCAATTAACCAGCCTAGGACGGAGAATCAAGTAGCATAATAAACCAGCCTAGGACGGAGAATCAAGTAGCATAGTAAACCAGCCTAGGACGGAGAATCAAGTAGCATAGTAAACCAGCCTAGGACGGAGAATCAAGTAGCATAGTAAACCAGCCTAGGACGGAGAATCAAGTAGCATAGTAAACCAGCCTAGGACGGAGAATCAAGTAGCATAATTAACCAGCCTAGGACGGGGAATCAAGTAGCATAATTAGACAGCCTAGGACGGGGAATCAAGTAGCATAGTAAACCAGCCTAGGACACTAATCTGCAGAGCATTATAGTAGACGAAAATACAATGATATATTGCTAGTTTCGTATATTATATTCAATGTGTATCAAATTATTATCCAAATCGTACGGATCTGGTTATAGTGCATTAGCTCCGTGCACGCTGATATAGTGCCTTGATACTGTGTATATCAGTTAATTATCCAAATCGAAAAGGATCATTATTACATATAGCTTCCTGATTAAACCTGAACGTGATGACAAATGTACATGACAACTGTTGCCTGGTTTTACGTTCAGTATTTTCCCGGATACAATACTTATCAGTAATCAGTCCGCAGTTAGTTAATGGCAACAGTGACACTGATGGCATATCATATCAAACTCATTTATCTGAAAGCGTAATGCGTGCATGTATATCAGGTTTAGCGTGCCCATCTCAATTACGGAACGGCAGGTGAATGATGGACCGGGATTTAGTCTGTTGGGGAGGGAACCTTACTTATGCGTGTACAGTGCGCGAACAGGCCGCAAACGCTGCATCAAGCTCCGTTGGGAAGCACCGAAATGACACGCATCGCCACGACCAATTGCGTGGCACTGCGGGGGCAAAAATAGTACAAGTGTCAGGGTGGCATTATTGAGGTCACTTGCTTGCATCTCACCGTATTAGGTTCGAATCCTATTGTGGAGATTAGTTAATGTGTAAAAGCTATCCAAATGACTTGCGGAAGATCGGAAAATACTGTTTAACAGATAATTATCTGTTTTTACAAAGTGTGTTATTGCACAGGAACTTGAAATGTTATCCATAAGCCACCAAAGGTCTCGTACCTCTATCCTAGGACACCCCCCTCTATTAAAAAAAGATTTTTTTAATAGAGGGGGGTGTCCTAGGATAGAGATACGAGACCTTTGGTGGCTTATGGATAAAATTTCAAGTTCCTGTGGTTATTGTTTCGTGATTCACAACTATACATTCAACAGAAGCTCGGTCGTTCAGGTTCATGCTCGTGATAAATTGAAATCGAGTGCAACAAATCGGCTTATCCTCGCCAATGAATGTTCCAGTTCCCCCCGTACCAACTGTAATTAGAACGTTTTAATTAACCAAAGGATACACCACGTGCATACGATTACATGAACAACTGATTAATAGATAAATAACCGTACAAAGAATTTACATTTCTGAATATCTTCTTTCACTTAAAGCGAAACAACATCGGTGAAAATAATTAATTTCTACAGAAATTACCGCCCGTAATTTCATATTAAATTGTATAATTTTTATCCAAATATTTCGGGCAGAAACTGGGTATTTCAGCTAATAAAACAAGCGTCGTATACGACACGTCTATATACCAGTATGTATTGTACAGAGTTACCGTTATATATCACATTTGTATCTATCATAGACTGATCTGATTTAAATTATCTCTAACAGTATCACGAGCTAAGTGGAATCCAATAATAAAAAACGTCAATTCAGGAGCGTGGCTGACCATTATATGGAATCCTACTTTCACTTTTGAAAGTTTGTAGTGAGCAAAGACACTGTTTATTAATTGAAAATAAATTATTCAAATTATTTCAGATGAATGTGTAGTGGTAATGCTATGTATCTATGAAAGCATGCATTTTTAAAAAAATTTTTACTTTTATCCCGCTTTAAATTTAAATTCCTGTTCAAAATATATATGACAATCTCTATAAATCTGTTATCATATAATGTATTGACTGGTTCATTTTGTATGGTCTACTGAAACACTAAATGGTTACCGATACACATGTCTTGTTCCACATAGAGGAACGCGACATGTAGGGTGCGTAATTTAGCTGAGCAGCAACTCGCATGTAACTTTTACAGGAAGCGCCACCTACGCAAATTCATAATAACATGTATGTTTGCTACAAATAAGTTTATCTGTTTCTATGATAGAAAATGCATTCGTTGTTATTATGGTGTGCAACCTGTATCTCCCTCGCGAGATAACACGATATGATGATGATGATGATGATGATGATGATGATGATGATGACAAAGACAAATATTATTTCCTAATTATAACATATAATAAAGAATGATAAATACATTGATATTTACATAGATATTAGTAAAACGCGATAACTGTGGCCTTTATTTACCAATACTGGATTAACCCATAACAATGAAATAGGGAATTGGGATGGACATGGTATACGATTTATATCAAATGCGATTTGAATCAAGTAGCTACGTGGTCTAGTGGATAAAACATGCGTGTTGTAATATTGCTGTCCTGGATCGAATCCTGGACGATGCGTCATTTTTTATTTTTGACAACCAGATTTCTTTACCAGGAGAAGGAATGCACAAGTAAATATATGTGTAACATGACTTTCTCGTGCATTAATACCGAGTATATTTGAAATTGCTGTCATATTAGATTACAAATAGAATCTAGTAACATCGTGAATAAAAATGAATAAAGAAAATGCTTGCAATGAGAATGAAAAGAAAATTGTGATGGTTAAAAACGTTATGAAAGTTAATAATTATAATGTTATTTTAAACACACCAGCAGCATATTATATTGACAACGACTAAATTATTCAGTTTATGTACCAACACCGTCTGAATGGGATAACTGCTGCAGGCTTACAAGAGAGGCAGAGGAGCGATTTCGTAAGACCGATATTGCAGTGGAATACCGTTAAAATAAAATTATCCAGATCCATTAATATGTTTGCGATTTTGTCTCTATTTCTAGTATTTTTCAGCACATGTGCAACATACTGTAGCTCATTGTTATAGTGTGTAGCATTAGTTGTGTCCCTTGTTACTATTATACATCATCTCATTGGCCTAGTCATTAAGGCATGCGCATACGGAACCGGATGTCGAGGACTCTAACCTTCATTCTGATATGATCAGTTCAGTTGGTGGGTCCCAAGCTAGTTAAGCAAGTGCTAGCAATTGCGGCTGGCTTGCATTGATCAGATTCTGGAGTTGAAATACTTATGTTTAGTGGTGTGTCATATCTTAGAAGTTATTAGCCATTAATTTTCAATAGCGGTGACACAATAGTAGGCTAAGCAATGATTTTCCTTTACCAGTTACAAAACTGTATCACATCAGAAGAATGTATGAAGTTTTCATTCATTTTTGGCAACTGACAGCGAGCTCATATAGATATTTATAGCATAATTTGCGCTGCAGACGAGTAATATCTCCATTACGTGTTGTTCGTGTTTCACTAATTTAATAACTGTGCATTCTGTATTAATACGCTCTTTCAAAAAAAAGATAAACAAACAACATGGCGCCGAGAATCCAGTAGCACCGAACATCATCATCCTGATATAAACACTATCAATCCTGCACGACGAGCTATTAACATTACAAATATTACCCAATCGGGAGATTCGTCAACAGCCAAGTCCAGCTACAGTTGCAACCCCAATGTAAAACTTGCTGAACGCTGTGAAAATGACCGGTATTTGAACGTTACATAATGATGACCAACTTGGTAAATGCGTACTTAATTGCTGTCCAGTTATAGTAGAGTACTTGTTATGACGCCGTAGTCGCCGAGCTCCTTTCACAGGATTGATACAGAACGCACACGTGCCACTTAGAATACATAAACTAGTGTTTTGCTTTGTCGTTTCATGGAAGTGAATTTAGACAATTTAGTGGAAGTCGTGAGAGCACAGTGGATGCGCGTTCGCTTCAGGTGCGAAAGGTCCGGAGTTCGAACCCCGCTGGAGCCGTTACGATTGTGCCCTTAGGCAAGGCATTTAAATTCCACATTACCTCTTCTCTCTCCTTCATGGCGATGGATTTACATCAGGAATGAGGTCTCGAGAGTGATTCATATAAGTTGAAAGAACTTGCTTCGCAATCGAGCTAAAATAAATTTGTATAAACTATTGTTTGACAGGAATAAGTTGAAGTTGAAATTTAAAGGCTGTTTACCACGCAAGCAAAGTAATCTATACGAATTTCAATTGCAAATAATATGTAAACTACTTTTTGGTGCATTCACAATTCATTTACAACCGACTGTAAAACGCACTTCATTGGTGTAATTATTGCAGAAGTGCATGAAACTGTTGCAATACTATTATTCAGTGAATGTACAGCTGTTTGGACGATTATGTTATAAGTAGGATCTTATATTGTTTGTTCATTTGCTACTGAATGTATTTAACGAGTCTTCTAAATACGATAAAAAACGATGCTCGCTTTTAGAAGACTCGTTAAATAAATTCAATAACAAATGGTATGTGCGTGTTTTACGTTTATTTATCGTCGCTTCCGGCTGCCCATATGAGCGACGCGCGTCCTCCGGAAGAGATTCGCCATTTTAGATGTTTGAAGGATAGTGCAATGATACAGACAGAGACCCATTCCAGAATCTCCTCTGGTTCATTTACGTGCACGGTGTAAAGCACCGACACAAGACCTCGGTTTAAAGTCCCACTTGAAAATCTTGTTAATTTTACTAGGGTCAGACGGGGGAGGGCGGGGGGGACCGAACCTGCGATACCTGGATTACCAGTCCAGCGTGTTAACCACTGGACTACAGATCAGTCTGAATCATTTATCATGGTATAAGAGTCTAAAGAGTTTAAAGTCCCATCTGAAAAACTGTTAATTTTATTAGGGTCAGACGGGGGATCGAACCTGCCATCTCTGGATTACCAGTCCAGTGTGCTACCACTAGACTACAGATCCGTCTGTAGAACAAATGACCACTCATTTAATATCCTGTATATATGTTGAGCAGGAGTTCACTCATAGATAACACAATGTGATCAATCATTATAACCGGCATATCCAGACCAATGAACTACACCAACATGATCAATGCACTGCTTCCTTCTCTTCATATTTAATATATTTACAGATAAACCTATCCAACTTTCTTTCAAGACAAGCATGATGGATTCACAATTGAGTATTGGCAATCATTCACGAATGAAGTATAGCCAAGCATGGTTTGTACACCGAGATATGATCATGCAACAAGTCTACATATTGAGAGGGATTATATAGCGATGAATAGATCGCCGACAGTCAATGTTAACTAACAAGAGTGTGGGCACATCATCAATCATATGTCAAGGTCAAGGTCAAGGTCATGAGAATATTAAACAGCCTAGACCTAAACTATGATTAATGAGAGACATTAGTGAGTTACTGCCCCTGAATACTCCCTAAAAGTAGATAGGTCCTATTAAGTGTTTCCTCTGTTTGTATCGTTGTTTCCTTTGAACAGCATGCTAGCACTGTTATCCCACTATCGCTTCTTATGATTATTGAATTGCTATATCTCAACAGATCTCCTACAGTATATGCAATGGGTACTTATTTGTAAAATAATGTTATTACTTAATTAACACGTTTTTTTATCAAATCATGTTTATCTATCATACCGCAACATCTGGTTAGGGCACAACAGTAAAAACAAAGGATTCTAGCTATAAGAACCTATTCACATATTGGAATAAATCAGACTTTATATGCCAAGGGAGGTAATAGAAAATTACAGATGTCTCTCAGTAAGTGTGCAATATGGATATTTTAACGGTACCAAAACGACCTTGATTATTTGTATGATTATGTTAACAATGCGATGTTATGCTACAGTTGAACACTTGGAGCAAACTTATTAAAAACAACGACATAATAGAAACTAATTTAATCAGTAAGTCTTTATTCTAAGAATGTAGCTCATAAGGTTGAACAATCGTAACAATAGCACAATGCACAGCTTATTTCCAAAGAAGCATTCAGAGAAGATGTTAGTAACGATGGTGATAATGACGACGATGATGACAATGAATATGATGTCGATGAAATGCTAGTCATAAAAAGTATGCTGGGTGTAATAGTATTGCGATATTTCAAAGCAGCATTTACATGCACGTGTATGCCTCATCAAAATGCCAACACATGCGAAAGTGACAGACATATCTCAGAAAAGAACAGCGTTTAATTATAAAGCAGAGCTATCAGATCATGAATTAATATTGATATCTTATCAACATTACTAAACACGCATATGCGCATTTTAGGAATCAGTAAAGATTGGATTGGCGGGGTCATATTAACCATGAAAAAGAGATACAAGTCATATTCAATGTGCACATGTTTGACATTGTATATGTTAAATAACGGATACATTCTCCGAAGCTTCAAACGTCTCGTGCTAACAACAATGTTAGCGTAAACTCCTTCATACATCGAGTAATTAACAAATGGAATGAGCTACCAGAATACATAGCAAGTGCTGCTGAGCATGTTGTACAGTTGAAGACTGGACTAGACGGAATTTGGGCACCAGTGAGATTCGACACCAGTGATGCATAGACTACATCCGTTATGTCAAAGTCGGTTATGTCGAAGTCGGATCAAAGTCCAGTTTCATACACTATCATTTTACATATAACTGGATCTGTTTATATCGAATTTCGTTAAGTCAAACTTCGGTTATATCGAAGTATTTTGTTCGGTCCTACGGAATTCGACATAACGGATGAAGACTGTATACTAATATACATGTATACAGGAATACCACGCCATATCACCAACAAATCAACCAACAGGTAAATACAAAATACATGTATGTTTCTGAGTGTCCATAGCTACATATCATCCACAAAGCGTTTCGGGGCATCGTATGGCCTCCAGGGACGCGCTGGCTTTCCTGTTGATCGGTGTGTTGTTTCGATGTTTGAATGATTATTAAGTATTTTCATGTCCAACTGTCCCTTCTTAGAACAGTACTTCTTGCATAAATGTATATAGAATATCCGCCTCAAGTTACACTCGATTTTAGTATCATTCTTTATATCTACCGAAAACGTTGCAAATAGTTATTATGTACATTTCCATTGGAGAGGAATTAATATAAGTTTTCTGAAAACTTGTTTTCCAATCCAAACCATTCACAAGGTATGTAATTTGTAACATTTTTTTGTGTTATACATGTAAATTTATTGGAATAAATACTGTTTAAACCAAAAGGTAAATAAGTATATACCTTTACTTAGAATATGCTGCACACATCCATAGTCAGAGGAGAAACAGTTATATATTATAACATATTGATATACTTCCGCAACAACACGCATGCATATGATCGATTTATATCGATCAGTACCATAACCAGAGGCGAATTTCAATCTAGGGAGTCATGGGGGCATGTTCCCCCTTAACATTGTTGGGGCATAGAAGCGATTTCCTGCGTTTTCTGATTTAATGAGTTTAGACGTATAATTATGTACTGACCATTCAGCTCTCTAGCCGTCAACATTTTATATAGCAAATGAATATTTTTTACATTTTATTTATTTCATTTTCATTTTTTTATTTTTGCTTTGGACATTTTAAGAAATACTTTTGGAGAAATCCAAATGTTCCTAAATTTATTGAATTGATGAGCTCAAAAAATGTTATAATAATTAAAGATTTGGCTATGTATATATACAAATCATTTCAAGTCAGAATCAACCTGTTCTATGACTAGTGTTCATATCTCAGTATACGTTATACGCTAGCCAATCGTAAACGTTTTGTATTTGCACGTGTTTTTATTTGCATATTTGCTCTATATAATTATATTACATATTTACACAAGGCACGCAGCGCCAATGTTCACGTTTGAAAGTATGTAATGTGTATATAATGTGTACTCATGGGCATATTGCCCATTGTATTTCGAAATAAACTGTGCCTCAGTGTGACTACGGGCCAATGATTGGTGATTTAAATTATTAATTGTGCTGAGATGGATAATTGATTGCATAATATAATATGTGCAGGGTGTAATGGGTACAACTAGTACGTGATACGAAATCATAACGTTGTCTTTTAGATGATGAGTTCCCTCCGTCAATTGTACTAAATGATATATCATTTCAATTTTAGTTTATACAAATTAATTTTAGCTCGATTGCGAAACAAGTTCATACAACTTATATTAATTACTCCCGAGACCTCATTCCTGGTGGAATCTATCGCCACGATGGGGAGAAAAGAGGCAACATGGACTTTAAATACCTTGCCTCAGGGCACAATAGCGGGGCTCCAGACATTTCGCACCCGAAGCGAATGCGATACCACTGCGCTATCACGACTTCCACATAATTTCAATAAGATCTAACCAAAAGTTGACCATTAAGCTGCAAGTGTTTGGACAAGTAAATGTATTGTCAACAAATGTGTAACTATGTATATTAAGCATCAGCTGACTTGCAATGATAACGTGACATACCAAAGAGACCTGTCATACTCATGATGCTACCACATCATTGAATGTGGGCAACCGTGCTCGGCTGTGGTGTCTTGTGTCCAATAAACTTGGTACCAAGTAACGTTTAACTTTAAACTTTATTTATTTTACAACTATTGCGAAGTTCTAACAACTTATATTAATCACTCTCGTTGGCGCGGATGAAAGCGTATATGTGGTCATGCGTGTGGGAGGAAACCGGAGTACCCAGAGAAAACCCACATGTACGATCTTACGACCAGCGTACCATCTCACATACTTCCCGATCTGAGGATCGAACCCGGGTTGCATTGATGAGAAGCGAGTGTGAGAAGTGACCATAACATGTATCTGACTACTCTCAATTAATTAGAACGTGGATGCTTACAGTGCATTGGACATGACACAAACTATTGTGCTTATCTGTTCCAACTTTGATAGAAATACTGTGTTAAAGGGCATGTATCTGACTACTCTCAATTACTCAATTAATTAGAACGTGGATGCTTACAGTACAGTGGACATGACGCAAACTATTGTGCTTCTCTGTTCCAACTTTGAAAGAAATACTGTGTTAAGAATTCGGCTTCCGTTGTAGAATTTGGAATGGAAGGGTCCCGGGTTCGATACTCGATCACGTCACGTATGTAGTGTTCTTGAGCAAAATAGATCAGTGTGGCCTACTCTCCGCTACAACAGACTGACCTACCAATAATAATCAGAAAATGGTCGATTTGCATCATAAGAAGAAACAAGAAGGATAAAACACCTCACACGCACTGTTTATCCGCAAAGAAATTAAAAGTATGAGTAGTTAAACGCATAATTTAAGAAAGTAGTGAAAATAAGTTGTTGTAAAAGTTTAAAAGCAGCTGTGCAGAACAACTAGGGACTGACATGATCAATATGGCAAACTGCCGTATTGGATTGCTCTATGGTAGGGAGATGGACACTGTCAGGAGGGAGATGGTTCCAATGGTAGCTTGTTCTTGGAAAAAAGGAAAACTTGTAGTAGTCTGTAGTTGCTGTAATTAACCAATAGCGTAAGGAATGTCAATGGGCGAGCAGGGCGGGAGAAGGGAACTAGGTAATTTTCAATGGGAATAGCAACAAGATCTGTATGAATTTTATACATAATGGATAACCTATTGTCAATACGCCGTTGATCTAGTCTTACTACTGGTAACAGCTTTTTTTAAACATTATTTATTTTACAACGATTGCGAAGCAAGTTTTAACAACTTATATTAATCCCGCTTAGGTCGGCAAGGATATGGATAGGACATGTATAGGTTCCCGCAAGGGGTTTGACATCAAGTGGAGCATAAATCAAAGGAATGATACCACATAGCCTGGGAGCAGGCGTCGATATAGTTTGCCTGATCAGTCAAATAAATATATTTTAACACCGAGACTATTAATTGGGCCGTATTGAGTTTCTGATCATATCATGTCATTTTGCCAGAAGCTAAATAGTGAAAAATCGACAGACTGGCACCCAGGCTAGATACCCCTGAAAGATTAGTGTTTCTTAAAAAGGTGGAAGTCGTGATAGCGCAGTGGATACGCGTTCGCTTCAGGTGCGAAAGGTCCGGAGTTCGAGCCCCACTGGAGCCGTTACGATTGTGCCCTTAGGCAAGGCATTTAAATTCCACGTTGCCTCTTCTCTCTCCCTCGTGGCGATGGATTCCACCAGGAATGAGGTCTCGAGAGTGATTTATATAAGTTGAAATAACTTGTTTCGCAATCGAGCTAAAATAAATTTGTATAAAAAAAAGGTTACCCTCTACATACAGAATATTACTTACTTACTCGCGATAGTATCTTTTTGGTAATATTCGAAATGTTTGGTAGTTAAATTGCTCATAATTTGGCGCGCGTTTTGTCGTAACAAATAAATTTGGAGAAATAAAATGATTAAGTGAGTTTAGTTCATTTTGTGAGGAGCCGTAGGACTACATCAACTTTAATTTCCATTTATCTTGTTACCATGGATAGTCCAATGGATTCACGCGACGACAGGTGACGATATTGCTAATGATGTACTTGAGCAGTATTCGGATATTAGTTATTTATCAGTTTCATTTGGTTTCTAATGTAAATGTTGTAAATGTCGGTTTTTTTTAATTGAATAAGGCAAGGATAATAGTAAGGACATATCTGATAACAGTAGTTTAATTTCTGCCTATGGTAAATGTTTTGGAAATTGGAACAACTTCAAGTAGCAACATTCAATGATTTTATTAACAGCTATATCCTGGGTATACCGGTAACAGTCACATAAGCAATAGCCTGTGTATTTTTGTTCCAAAACGAGGCTGTACAAATAATGTTCACTCTCAATTAAGCATAATCATATTTATTTTATTGTATGCAATATTAGTTAGTAAGAAATAAATCATAATTAAATCAAAAACAAAAGTGAAAGCAACAGCACATGCCTCCATCTTTTATTCATGCGGTGATACCAATAACCGGTGACGATGTAAATTTCACCTCACAAGTTTATACTAGGAGCAATAAATGCCATATAAGGCAATCATGTGACGTCACATGAGTAGCGGGCACCTTACAAATGTCAAATGCAGCCGATAGATAACAAATCCATTGAAATTCAACTAAATATTGACAACATGAACAAAAACTTACGAGTGTAAGAGAAAAAAACAAGTTTTGAATAAATTACGGTAAATTTACCTGTAGAAATGACATTTCAGCTAGTTTTTGCTATGGACAGTTGTAGAAATCCTACGGAAATTGTCAATAGTAAGCACAAAATGAACATGTGCGGTTCATTTGGATTTATTCTGATATCACCGCTTATTAGTATTCACCGATATTAGGGTCACTGGGGATAATACATGTAAAACTATACATTTTCAAAAATGTATAGTTTAACTTTGTTACACCACAAATTTTGAAATTAATGGACTTGTAAATGATGAAACATTGCAGTCGGAAAAGGCTTGATTTTCAATTTCTTAAAAAAGTTGACCCCAGCTTATTACTTTATCATGAAACGGTATTCTACATAGTAGTCAGTGTTATTTTCTTCTATAAACATTTCTCACCTGTTCTGTAACAATTTTATGCACACAGTACTTACAACACACTTATAAATTAATATAGTTTTAATATACCGACTCGTAACCGAGTACGAATGAACGGTGTACGGTAACCGAGTACGAATGAACGGTGTACGAACAGCCATTTTGATTTAGAAAATTGCAAATACAAGCTAATTAATCTTCAATCAATGCAAATGCATATTTGCATTTATTCCAAACCACAATACCGTATCTATTTATACCTCAATCGAGCTTGAGAGAAGGACACACTTTGCAATATTTTAATGTTTTTTTTTACTCTGCATGAATTACGATTCGGGACGGCGGAAGTGGAATATTGGTAATGGTTAAGTTTGATTACCTCCCTTGTCCGGTGAGACTTGTCATGTCACTCGGATGCGAGCCAAATAAACAAGATATACGTCAAATTACATTCTTGGAAGTGCCCAGAATGAAAAGAATACTGATATATCTATCATAAAATACCAATTTCATTAGCGTATATGGCCGTTTTGGACAAATTTATGATATTTTAAATTTTCACTCGGTTTTGAACTGTAAATATATACTGCGTAACAGCCAAATGGGCATATACGCCATATTTGGTCATATCTCCTCCCACTTATGCAAATATTTCAATTGGAAAGCCTTTGCTCTGTTCATACAAGACCGTAATACACAGGACATATTTTGGGGTCAGTTTTTTATCGGAACACCGATTGCACAATAATGCGCAGTAAAGATGCGTGGTGGTTGCTACTTCGAGAAGTGAGCGAACATGACTCGTTGCTATCATCAGAGCCGCATGTTGAATGATATTCGGTCCCTATCAGGGACACGTGATAAAATTATATGTGAGAAAGTTGTCGCTCACTTGCGGAAGTACTTGTTTCTAGCCATGAATGACTATGTGGATGATCTAAAACACGATTTATGAAATAATTCTGTTTAATTTGTGCTATTAACCCATTTCATTCTGGATATATTAAAAGGCTTTTGCAAACAACATAGATCAGCCGCAGCGTGACGCTGCATGCTGATCAGGATCTATGTTGTTTGCTGCATAGCCAGTGTCTTATCAAGATCATCTAAATAGCAAAAACATCATAGAGCCTGATCAGATGGAACGTTCCGTTGCGGTTGATCTGGCTCTATGTTCTTTGCAAATACCGTTTGAACAGTATCCAGAATGAAATGGGTTAATTAATAGATTATATATTACTTAAACAAGCGCCTGTTCAGAAATCCATTTTGCAATATGCTGACATGAGACTTGTCGAAATCTATGTACACCGTTTGAGAGTTGTGGCGTATATTCTTGGACGGACTCCGGCCCTTCGATCGTATTTAACCTCACAATTAGGCATATTAGAACAAATGTCCTCGCTGAGAAAGTATTTGATAATGCTTGATCGAACATTGCCCCAGGTCAAAGTTGACACGCAAGGCATTTTCACCACAAGTCTAAACAAGCGTCTTCTTATATATTTTATTGTGTCAAAACCTGGGAGTTTTAGTCAAATCAACACCCTGGTATAAGGTGTATATGGAAAATGTTTACTACACAGCTCTTAAAATGCAGAGAAGTGGAGGCAGTTCTGGGAAACTATTCTCTTTAGTTTAGTCACATAGCTTTGGTTTAGCCCTGTGGCTTTATCGACAAGAATATTGTATCCACCCTGGTCACTTTCTCCTCATTCCGTTCTCTTTGGGGCAGCTCTGAATGATCTAAGTCTGACACAATGTATCTGATATTTCAGGGTAACTGTGGAAGTGCAGTTTGAGAGACTGACTGAATGCCTAGCCCTGCCTGCATATGTGAAGACGAGAGCATGGAATGTTTGGCAAGATTTCTCATCCAGAAAGGAGAGAAGCACCGTGAGTGGTCAGTTGGACTGGATCATGTTAGCTATATACGTGGCAGTCATTGATTCAAGGTTTGTTACCTGTATGTTGTAACCATGACTACGTGAAGATGATGTTCTGATATTGACCAATTTGGACAGTCATAAATTAATACTCGTTGGCCATTTCTATGCCGCTGGTAAATGATAAGTCGTGAATTATCAATACCATGGTTATTGAAAGAAATGCTGAAATTTGTAGGAAATAATAGTTTCTTCAGGGAGACATGGGCGAAATAGTCACCCTAGTGACCAGACCCTGACATCGCCCCCTGGGGGCCTCATTTTCGTAATTTTCATAAATAAGCACTCCTTCTATTCAAATAGTGTACATTTGTATTTAATGACGTCCGCCTCCGTGGTCGAGTTGTTATGGTCGCTGACTTGTATACCAATGTAACCTATCATCACTGATGGTCACGGGTTCGAGCCCCGCTCAGGCCGTGTCTCATTTATATGAAAAAGTTGGCAGTTTCTTATGGAGATTGGTGCACCCAAGTACTGGTTAACTGCTGGAGCCTGCCCCGGAAAGGTGTTGTTAAGTAAACTGCCCGTCGGCGATATAGCCCAAAATGGTGCTGATGCAGGCGTAAAACCCGAAATATAACATTTAATGGCCACATTGTGTATTATAACCCTAGTCTGTTGAAAATTATTAAATAACACCATATAAGGACTTAATCGCGCACTTTCTCACTTCTTCCAAACATTCTGATCTAGGATGAGCCCTGACTGGGTATATTGTAATTATAAATTGATCACCATTATTCCCGCATCTGTACCACAACTTGTTTAAATTACGTCTGTGAACCCACCCTGTGTCCATAAAGATTTTGATGAAACTTGGTCCAATCACCGTGGGAATGACCTCTAGTAAAGTAGGGCAGTCCATTAACAAACTAAATGTGGGTCAAATGTATCACTAAATCAAATGTTTTAAACAACATTTCATCTGTAATTATTGGACACAATTTGATCTGTATCCAGATAATGATCACTACTACTTTTTATATAAAACGTCTCCCTAGGATGAATAGAGAGAAGTGGTGCAGCTGAGTGAAACCATTTCTCCCATTCCACCCCTAGCTTGAGCTCTTAAGAGATGAGTGGGTGGGTGCATTAACACCCAAAATCTGTACCCTGCTTTTCTTTCAAAATTGCTGTACAGGCCCCGAGGTTATAAAACTTCTCAGATCTCAAGTGATCTGATTGGTTGATTCTGAGTGTTACTGTCAGCTGAACCAATCAGACGACTGAGTTTTGAGGTTGGAGAAAAGTTTTATAACCTCCAGGCCTGGTGTACATGTATCCTTTTGGGTGAGTTTAGAGACTATCACAATTTCATGTACATGTAGTGAAACTGTTTATAAATTTTTATACATTTTCATCATATATATATGTATTTCATTCATTTTCAATTTTTTTTGGACACAATTTCATCAATGTGTCGATTTTAATGTTCACACATTTGTATCGAGGAAAATGGCATGGTAGATACCAGTACTTATAATAAGAATGTTTTATTTATTTGATATAGTCTCGACTGTACATAGTATCTGTACAACATTTGAATAGAAGCTTCGTGAGTGCTTCAGAAAATGTATGAAAATTGCGGTTTAGATAGTTTAGAAAATAGTACAAGTCAACACTGTCATAATGATATCGCAATCGCATTAAATAAGGAGAAGACCTCTATATAGCTATAATAGCTTTCTGTTCTAATCCCTTTTCATTCATGTATCTAAATTTGTGTAATTTGTATATGCTGTATGGTTTGCAGGGTTCATTCTAGGTCAGAATTTTTGGGAGAAGTGAGAAAGCGCGTGATTGCTTCCTTAAATGGTGTTCTTTAATATACTTCTGCAAAATAGGGTTAAAATACACAGTACAACCATTAAATACAACATTTGAATAGAAGGAGTGCTTTATAATGGGCCAGTGTATCTTACTAGACAAAATATTGTTTGAAAATCGTAAAAACCAAAGAAAAAAATTTTTAGGGAGAAGTGGGGCCGGCCCCCAGAGGGTGAAGTCGGGTCCCTAGGACGACAATTTCGCCCACATCGCCCTCTAAACTGATCCCTGGTTTGAAATAAAACTATGTTTAAACTAAACTACATAGATGTATGTATCATTTCGTTGTATATTTTCCAGTATGCCATATGGCCCTGCAGATCCACATCTAGACAAACAGTCACCACCCTGTGTCTCTCTGACAGAACTTCTGAAGAAAACTGATAGCAAGTAAGTACACCTACTGTATTTACTATCAATTTGTTGTCAATTTTCCATTTAATAACATTTCAAATCTTACCCACCTTTAATCCAAGAGGAAAAATATTGATGAAGAAAACATGTGATCAAGTTTATGCTGTACACTTGTTGAGCAAATATTTACTCAGTCACCACATAACCAGTCTGTCATGATATCCTAGACTGTTGTATAAAACATATAACCGGTCTGCCATAATGTCACAGGTTATTGTGTAAAATGTATAACCGTTCTGTCATAATGTCACAGGTTGTTGTGTAAAATGTATAACCAGTCTGCCATAATGTCACAGATTGTTGTGTAAACTGTATAACCGGTCTGTCATAATGTCACAGGCTGTTGTGTAAACTGTATAACCGGTCTGCCATAATGTCACAGGTTGTTGTGTAAAATGTATAACCAGTCTGTCATAATGTCACAGGTTGTTGTGTAAAATGTATAACCAGTCTGTCATAATGTCACAGGTTGTTGTGTAAAATGTATAACCAGTCTGTCATAATGTCACAGGTTGTTGTGTAAAATGTATAACCAGTCTGTCATAATGTCACAGGTTGTTGTGTAAAATGTATAACCAGTCTGTCATAATGTCACAGGTTGTTGTGTAAAATGTATAACCAGTCTGTCATAATGTCACAGGTTGTTGTGTAAAATGTATAACCAGTCTGTCATAATGTCACAGGTTGTTGTGTAAAATGTATAACCAGTCTGTCATAATGTCACAGGTTGTTGTGTAAAATGTATAACCAGTCTGTCATAATGTCACAGGTTGTTGTGTAAAATGTATAACCAGTCTGTCATAATGTCACAGGTTGTTGTGTAAAATGTATAACCAGTCTGTCATAATGTCACAGGTTGTTGTGTAAAATGTATAACCAGTCTGTCATAATGTCACAGGTTGTTGTGTAAAATGTATAACCAGTCTGTCATGATGTCACAGACTGTTGTGTAAACTGTATAACCAGTCTGTCATAATGTCACAGACTGTTGTGTAAAATGTACATGTATAACCAGTCTGACATAATGTCATAGACTGTTGTGTAAAATGTACATGTATAACCAGTCTGACATAATGTCACAGGTAGTTGTGTAAAATGTATAACCAGTCTGTCATAATGTCACAGACTGTTGTGTAAAATGTACATGTATAACCAGTCTGACATAATGTCACAGGTAGTTGCGTAAAATGTATAACCAGTCTGTCATAATGTCACAGGTAGTTGTGTAAAATGTATAACCGGTCTGTCATAATGTCACAGACTGTTGTGTAAAATGTATAACCAGTCTGACATAATGTCACAGGTTGTTGTGTAAAATGTATAACCGGTCTGACATAATGTCACAGACTGTTGTGTAAACTGTATAACCGGTCTGTCATAATGTCACAGACTGTTGTGTAAAATGTACATGTATAACCGGTCTGTCATAACGTCATAGACTGTTGTGTAAACTGTATAACCGGTCTGACATAATGTCACAGACTGTTGTGTAAAATGTATAACCGGTCTGTCATAATGTCACAGGTTGTTGTGTAAAATGTATATCCGGTCTGTCATAATGTCACAGACTGTTGTGTAAACTGTATAACCGGTCTGTCATAATGTCACAGGTTGTTGTGTAAAATGTATAACCGGTCTGCCATAATGTCACAGACTGTTGTGTAAAATGTATAACCGGTCTGCCATAATGTCACAGACTGTTGTGTAAAATGTATAACCGGTCTGTCATAATGTCACAGGTTGTTGTGTAAACTGTATAACTGGTCTGTCATAATGTCACAGACTGTTGTGTAAAATGTATAACCGGTCTGTCATAATGTCACAGGTTGTTGTGTAAAATGTACATGTATAACCAGTCTGACATAATGTCACGGACTGTTGTGTAAACTGTATAACCGGTCTGCCATAATGTCATAGACTGTTGTGTAAACTGTATAACCAGTCTGTCATAATGTCACAGGTTGTTGTGTAAACTGTATAACCGGTCTGCCATAATGTCATAGACTGTTGTGTAAACTGTATAACCGGTCTGTCATAATGTCACAGGTTGTTGTGTAAACTGTATAACCGGTCTGTCATAATGTCACAGACTGTTGTGTAAAATGTATAACCGGTCTGTCATAATGTCACAGACTGTTGTGTAAAATACTTTTATCTCTTGAATTACAAGACTGGCAGCGGCTTAACACAATGCATGTACAGTATGTATCAGAAACTAAAGTTCTAGATAATTATGTCAGTATTCAAGGTACATCATGAAACAAGGTGAATATGTAAAGTTGGTACATGGTTGTCTTTCCGTTGTTTATTGGCGAAAAAAAACCTGGTTTGAAGTTCTGACGCGTAGGAAATAACCATGCAGGCCATAGGCCTAAGTTGTTAATTATGGCCATCAGAATGGCGACAATTATTGACCTTGTTAATTCAGCTTAAAACAATGTTTTCCGTCACGTTGTTGCTTACGGATTCTCATCGATATTGTTTTATTATATTTACCCCATTGACTGCACAATTGAGTAATTTCACGATTGGTTACTTTTACCTTGACACCGGCACATCCAGATTTGGAACCACACATTTGTTCAATAGATTTTCATATCATATTGCACTGTTGGTCTTACCGTGTGTTAAGAAATGCAACATCTGTTAAGTTTTGTAAATTGTCGAGAAATTATCTCCATATTTATTTCTGCGACTTCTACAGTACCTTTGCACGTCATCATACCAAACGTGCAGCTTTCGGTTTAATAGTGCAGGGTTCATTCTAGGTCAGAACTTTTGGGAGAAGTGAGAAAGCGTACAATCGCGACAAAGCTTGTTTCGCAATCGTTGTAAACTAAATAACCTATGCAAACTTTTTACCTTTGTTAAAGAACATGTTGAGAGAATGAGATCTCTTTGGGTTACTGTTGGATTTGGGGTCGGGACTCTCTCTCGAGTAAATGGTGGTAACAGCTGCACCTTTCTGAGGTGAAGCAAGCACAACGCTCCCTGGGGAAACCCCTCGCGTCCTCTGCCCCCGAACTGGAGAGAGGTAGCTGCAAATATAAACACGACTAAATATTCACAAACGTTACGCCATATAGATCAACAACCCTAACTTCCCAGCCAAACTTATGAAGAGGCCCAAGGCAGGGCTCATTCTAGGTCAGAACTTTTTGGGAAGGAGTGAGAAAGCGCGCGATCGCGTCCTTAAATGGTGTTATTTAATAAATGTCAACCCTAACTTCCCAGCCAAACTTATGAAGAGGCCCAAGGCAGGGCTCATTCTAGGTCAGAATTTTTGGGAGAAGTAAGAAAGCGCGCGATCGCGTCCTTAAATGGTGTTATTTAATAAATGTCAACAAAATATGGTTAAAATGCACAGTATGACTATTAAATACATTTGAATAGAAGCAGTGGTTTATAATGGGCCAGTGTATCTTACTGGACAAAATTGTATGAATATTTTTTTTAAAAATAGGGCGAAATGGGGCCCCCAGATGGTGAAGTCAGGGTCTCTAGGGCAACCGTGAGGCATGCGAAAGGTATAGAATTAAAGGGATATATATCCTGCCTGGATCGGAACTATCAAGATTGATTGATGGCATCATTATCCAATCAAAATACTGCAAACTGCAGTGAAGCGTAATAAACCGGTATAGCATAGTTGCTCATTCAGATTCATGGTTTGTTTCCACACATATCCTGCAGGGATCATTCTAGCGGGCGATGTGGGCGAAATTGTCGCCCTAGGGACCCTGACTTCGCCCTCTGGGGCCCCCACTTCTCCCTAAAAAAAAAAATACGATAGTTTTTACGATTATCAAACAATATTTTGTCTAGTAAGATACACTGGCCCATTATAAAGCAGTTTTTAGCACTCCTTCTATTCAAATGATGTATTTAATGGTTGTACTGTGCATTTTAACCCTATTTTGCAGAAGTATATTAAAGAACACCATTTAAGGAAGCGATCACGCGCTTTCTCACTTCTCCCAAAAATTCTGACCTAGAATGAACCCTGATCCTGAAAGTCACAATGTTGTGCCTGGCGCCTACAGATGTACTAAATTCAATCAGGGTATAATGTATACGTATTGTATTATGTTTCAGTGTTATAAAGTTCACAGAGAGAATGAGAAAGTTCCGGGAAGATGTGTGTCTAAGCGATGCTGTTAGACATCATGTGACAAATGTTGAGAGAAGATACTGTATAGTGTCTCCGCTATTCCATCGATTTGAGAGGTAGTTATTGCAGTGAAGCATATTTGGGTGTTGCTAATGTTGTGTTTAAATTCACTAGTGAACACCGTACCAACTACTTTGTTTAAAAATAATTTAATTAGGCCAATCAATGTCTAGTATTTTGCGTCATATTCAGATTTTATTCCAACGAAGTATAGCAATTTATCAGTGAAATTAAATATGGTTAGTGTGCTCGCATCTCACCAATGCAACCCAGGTTCGGTCTCCGGACCGGGAAGTGTGCGAGATTGTAGTATGTTGCCAGATCGGACAGGTGATTTTCTCCGGGTACTCCGGTTTCCTCCCACACGAATGACCACAGTTACGCTCTCAGCCGCGCCAACGAGAGTGTTTAATATAAGTTGGTAAATCTTGTTTCTCAATCGTTGTAAAATAAATAAAGTTTAATTTAGCTTTATTCCCCTAGATATTGTGTGTGTAGTAGTGTGCCTTATTAGCAATATGGAGATAAAATGAGTAATTGGCCTATTCTGTTGTGGAATAAAGGGTCAAGCAGGGATGTTGGAGAAATCAATATCAATTCAGCCTAGTACAGTCTCAGGCCATTTCGACGGGTCACTGCCATTCTAGGAATGTGGTTGACTTGTCTCTAGCATCTACATGTAGACAGTAGTGTAGACAGACGAAGTGGATGCGCGTTCGCTTCAGGTGCGAAAGGTCCGGAGTTCGAGCCCCGCTGGAGCCGTTACGATTGTGCCCTTAGACAAGGCATTTAAATTCCATGTTGCCTCTTCTCTCTCCCTCGTGGCGATGGATTTCATCAGGGATAAGGTCTCGAGAGTGATTATAAGTTGAAATAACTTGTTTCGCAATCGAGCTAAAATAAATTTGTATAAAACCTACATGTAGACTAATAATATTTAAAGCGACATTACATAGCAAAAAGCAATAAAATGCATTTTTTTCACGTATAAATGCGTTGTTACTACAAATTCTTCCGAACACATCCGAACACAACATGTAACAGTGAATCAATAAACAGTGTTTTTGTGATCTACAAACTTTCAAAATTGAAAGTAGGATTTCATATATACCGTAACGATCATCCACGCTCCTGAATTTACGTTTGTTTGTCATCGGAGTCAGGGCCAGCGCTGGCAATAGCCAGAGTAGCCATTGGCTAAAATATGGCAAAATTGGCTAATAAAAACTCAGTTTGGCTAAAATGATAAAACGACAACAATCTGTAAAATATTCGAAAATTACTCAGGTCAAGGTAATATCGAACGAACGATGTAATTTTGTTTATAGTCGCCACCGCATAAATGCATTTGGGCGACTGTATTTTCTAAGATGGTTATGTCCTAAGGTGATTCTTCTTGTCTAAGGTGATTCTTCTTGTCCTAAGGTGATTCTTCTGTGGTGGTTATTCGATGATGATTATACGTGTTCTGTGATGATTATTCCTATGCTTCTATGATGATTATTCCTGTTCTTCTACGTTGATTAGTTCGGTATTCTCTGAAGGTTCTGTATTCTGTGTGGCTTATGAAGACGTCATCAGGTGGTTACTTCTTTCTGTGCCGGCCAGGTTGACAAGGCCTGGTCTGTACGTGGTCCTTTGTAGGGCCTCACTGTTGGTCACCCCGCAGCAGCATTAATACGGATCTGACAGTTAAACATCTGGTCGTCGATTGTCACTCAGGGGAGCGTGGATGCCACGACTGTTGCCGCTCCCTCAGGTCCGCTGTCTCGTCTATCCGCCGGAGAAGTAGAAGAAGGAAGAGAAAGTGTCGAAAAAAGCCGGCGAAGATATAGTGTTTCATTAGCACTATCTAGAGTGTCCACTATCTAGAAGAGCTGGTGGATCTGTCCTGATGTGCCGTAGCCATGGATCCACATGCTGGCGAGCCTCCCCTTCACAAGATCGACGACCAGAAGATCCCAGAATCCTACGCTGCTGCTGCGGGATGTGCCCCGGTCACGACGTGCACGTCGTGAGGAGATCGACCGGGTCAAGGTAATATCTGACAGCTAATCAGAGTAATCCCATCAAAACAGGATGTTTATTTGGCATAGAGCAATGGTATTGGCAATATAAGTGGCAGGTGTTAATTGATCTCGATTACAAGTCATTGTTGGCATGCAGCCAACTCATCAAAGCTTTACAGCAGTAACCTGTCAATAAAATAAATCTTGTTTACACAAATAACCCAAAAGATCAAAGGTCTTGTGTGATGTAATAAAATGTGCACAGTTGACATGCAGCACTAGTCTAACTGTCTAACTCTGGGAATGCATTTTAAAATGATTCTGAAAATGAAAGTTGACACAATTTGTCAAGTAATGTATCACTGCACAGCGTTGGATATTCGCACTCGCCATGGCGATAACGTTTTTAGACTGGCGAGAAACGTTTACTACGCACTCGACATCGTGGCGAGATGTCTTATTATTTTAATTTTTTTTTATTTTTTTTATTTTTTTTAAATATTTATAATTTATTTATTTTACAACGATTGCGAAGCAAGTTTGAACAACTTATATTAATCACTCTCGTTGGCTCGGATGTAAGCGTATATGTGGTTATAAAGGTTTTTAATAAAAAAAGATAAGTTGAATGGGGACAGTCCTAAAAATGATTCAAAATCAACCCCCCTTAGTTAAACAGTTACTTACATAGCAATTTTGAAGAAAAATTATCTAAAAAAGTGACAAAATTTAAGATAAAAAAAGAGGTTGATTTTACCCCAAAGTCCACCAGAATGCACCATTTTGTGTCTACTTAAAACAAATTTCGTGGGGGGCATGCCCCCGGACCCCCCTAGCATGGCAATTGCCTGTGGCACTTGCATCCGGTTGCTTTGCCACCGGACAGAACCACATTCAATGACCTGTACCATTTATTTGCGGCCGGAACTAATTCTTAAGTACAGGCCAAAAATTGGCCTGTACTATTTCATCTTGGCCGGTACCTTTTCTCAAGTACAGGCCAAGTTGGCCGGAACATATTGACACGAATATCCAACGCTGAGTCTGCAAATGTAACTCTTACTCAGTTGTAGTCTATGGGCATACAGCATTGAAGTGGTCAGTGCTCTCCGTAGAATATGAAGTAGCCGGTTTTAATTTATAAGTAACCGGCATTCACTCGCTACCGAGCCGGCGAGGGGGAGAGTGCGGGAGGGGTTTCCCCTCCTGCCGGGGGGGTTTGGGGTGCCTCCCCCAGAAAATATTCCAAAATTGGTCTCATTTCGTGCAACCTGGTGCATTTTTAAGGCAATATTTACACCAATTTTTTGATCATTTTTACACATTTTATTTTCACAGAAAAAAATAAATTGTTAAACACAGATTGAGACTATATAACAAATGTTAGATCTTGGTGTCATGGAGTTTCAAGCATGTACTTTGTTTTACTATTGTTGACCCGTTCTTTCCACTTGTACAACTATATACCAGTTACCGTATGTATGCAACACACTCGACACTATCTTCTTCTAAAGGCAGTCTCTGACATTAATGTTTCCACGGAAACTGTTACGGTGTATGAGCAATTCGGGTAGCTATCCGAATTTAAAAAATCTACACCTAACACGAAAAATAGTTTCTATACCATTTCTGATTAAGACCAATAAATGTTTTTACTCAATGATGTACTATATCAAAATAAGATATTCAATAAGTTATGGTGGATAAATAATATAAAAAAACAAGTACACAGTGCATAGCCATAGGTGCCCTGAAGTATTCAGGCATATAAACCTGTGTCGACCGACACCGTTGCGATAGCGAGCAGCAAGGTCACGTGATGAAGCTAAAAAATTCAACAAGAGTGTTTTGAAAGTTGTTTTCACGACTTAAGAAAATAATAATATGCACGGCAAGTGCAATTAACATTTTATACTGGTCATTATTATATGTGGATATACGCCGAGCATAGGTTCCACAACTCCAATAAACACACAGACCCATACACACATGATAAATGTGCACTGCCCTACTACCTGTACCATCACTGATCATTACCTGTGTGACAAAAATCTGACATAACTCTTTGATTAATGGAAAGTTTTCTTTTCTTTTTTGCATTCATTTTCAAAAAAAAAAGTCGTCTAAATTTAGAAACTCACGGAAAATCCAGATTTTCCCAGCGATATGATTGGTAGATAGCGCTGATCATTTGCATTTGTACTAGATGCGCGTCTCTTATGCGCATTGTAACAAAAACATCCGATAAAATGGATGCGTCCACAGAATCACTTCCGGATCGATTTATTTGACGATTTCGTCCTAAATATTCGCTGTTTTGTTTCGAAATAATATATTTATTATACCGGAAAGTAACCGGCGCTCAGTCAGCGTGTAGTCGGGCGAAATCGCCGGCCGCCGGGGCTTCCGGAGAACACTGAGTGGTACAATTGCATGACACATTAAAATATATTATAATAAATATACTATAAAAACTCTGTTTGGGAAAAATGATGCGCGCCGGAATTAGCCAAAGGAAGCACAGATTTGGCTAAAAATAATTGGCTACAAAAAAATAAGAGCCAGAGCAGGCCCTGGGAGTCAATACTAAACGCGAAATAATGTTGTTTAAAGACTAGTCTAAATCTGTACCATAAATCGTGTTATTCAGAATACACGAGTTGTATTGCGCATGAATGTCGGTCCTATTTACATTATTTTGTTATGTCAACAAACCGCGTACACGACGTTTGCTTATTAGTTGAAATACTCAGTTGTATTAGGCATGCATGTCGACCCTATTTACATTATTTTATTTTATCACATAAACTACGGCGCGGGAGTTTAATAAAGCCATGTCATAAATTAGGTAATACATTAGTGTATTAAATATGCAAATGAGGCAAATGCGTGGGCGAATCACATAGCGATTCGCAATGACATACATTTTTACATCAACTAGCACGCGCTGTGTAACTTTGATTGTGACGTCATTTGCCAAAACATCGTGTACATTTTGTATTTGTTACAAAGACTGTTTGAAAATAATTTAAAAGTGTTTAATATTGAATTGTTGCACATGATATGTTGTGATAGTTTAAAAACTGTTTACAAAGGAAGAAAATAACAAAATTGGAGTATTTAGTGTCGCACTATTTTCTTGGCCCATTATGTAGAAACCGCAGTACTACTCTGGCTTTCATTTGCTAAAGGGGAAGTGTGTTCAATCGTGACACACTTTTACTGCGTATTTGGTTTATGTGATAAAAAGAATCTTACATTCGTATCTTTCCATATTGAATTTATTAAACTCGTTTAATAAATTCAATAGGGAAAGCGCCGAGCATTTTATCATTTTTATTCAACGAGTTTAATAAATTCAATATGGAAAGCCACTCGTGTAAGATCCTCTATATATACCACGTTTGTTTTATTTGTTGAAATACTCAGTTTTGAGGCAAATATTTCGAACACAAATCATATACCATATTATAGGAAAATACATTATATAGAAAGTCGCGTTTTCACTGATATAGTGTTGCTTTAAGCTTTGTGCATATGTTTTAACATGAGACACGTGTGCTCCGGTGGATCCTCCAGTTCTTGTTGTGTATTTCAGAGAATGGTGTACGGTATTCCGAGAGGAAGACGACAGGTATGACATATCAAGCATGATTATATTATCGGTGTGCATTTCCTACATATTGTTATGTCCTGGTTGAACTGTTCCAGCTTCTCCCCAGAAAAATGATTCAAGCGTTAAAACAAAGATAAAGAAAACATACAATGCACATTTTGCTTCACATCGTTGGTCAGGGGCATCCCCCCCCCCTGTAAAAATGTTTTCAAATTTAGATTTATTTTTTAGGAGCGCTTTGAATATAAAATATTACATTATAATCATTATATTTGTATCATAATTCATTTTTCAGCAAAATAAAGATAAACTAATAATTACTTTTCGAACAGGGTAACTTGCTTTAATAGCAATTTCAAGGGGTGCGGCCCCATTCACATAGGGCAAACCCCTGCTGTTTAAAGGGTAATCCAACAGAAACGTGCCTTTGACGAGACTTTGAAATGTGTGTTTTTGATTGTTTGCGGGGGAGGTTATCATATATGATGCAATATCATATATACCCTGTTGTTTTGTTATTTCAGTTCTATGCCATTTACACAAGCTGACTGTGCACAGTACAAGAAGGAACTTTGCTGGACACTCTTCCTCCATGCTAAAGGTATTACCACCTATACAAACCGATACAACAAGTTGTCTATTGTAAAAAATTAATATCAAATTGATTTGAGCTTGATCGCAACAGCATTACATTAATTACTCTCGTGACCTTATTCGTGAATCCATCGCCGTGAGGGAGAGAGGAAACGCAAACTGTGAATGTTCATTGTAAAATTCTGTTCGGAGGAACACCCGGGGGCCTTGGGTCTTCCTCCACCAATAAATGCTGGAGAGTCGCTTCAGGTGCGAAAGGTCCGGAGTTTGTGCCCTTAGGCAAGGCATTTAAATTCCACATGCCCCTTCTCTCTCCCTCGTGGCGATGGATTCCATCAGGAATGAGGTCTCGAGAGTGATTAGTATAAGTTGTAAGAACTTGTTTCGCAATCAAGCTAAAAATAAATTTGTATTAACTAGTTGCTATATGACCTACCCTGTTGGTGCAACTTTAAACCCCAAGAACAAATAAACAAGTTGTCTTAGAAAATATTGGGAATATAATAATTATGATTTAATGAAACACAAACAAGTAGATCAAAACAATTGCAGCTCTTTCTCTTGAAGCAAAGTTTCATTTTTAAAATGATACGTTGCAGTTTGTTGTCTGCTGTTTGAGAGTTGATTAATAAATTATAATAAAGTTTGCACTATTTTCAATAGGTATCTACAAACCTTTGTTAGCAGTCATATCTATTAAGCAGCCAACCTGTGTTAAACAGCCATATTTCCTCACTGACATATTTATTGCGTATTACAATTAAAAATATAGTTTGTGACAATGGTGTGGTTTCCGAGATAATAATCTAAGTAAAAATGTAAGCCAGAAAATTAAAACAATAATGCATTTACATTCATTTAAATAGAAACTTATATATAAAATATAATGGCGGCATAATTGACATCTGTTGGCGGAATTTTCGACCGGTGTAATGGGACAATCCACATGCTATGATATGCACAGTACCCAGTAAAACTAAAAACGCGAGACAATAAGGACAAATTAGTGCTATTTGAGTCAATTAGCGTCAATTAATGATGAGATTGCACACAGGTGACAATATATCTGTGACTTCACTATAAAGAACTCGTAACTGGGTTTCGCTCGCCGATAATCCCCTACATTTGTTTTTACAACAATGACTTAACCCTTTCGCCGCCAAATATATAGTGAAAAGTTCCTGCCAGCGCCAAATATATTTAGCAGTCTACAAGAAAATAACTGATGCTTGATTGGAATTGTCATAACTTGTTTATTATTTGAGATAACTTCTTCAAATTTGGAATACAGAGAGGATTAACACTACCACATCAATACAACATAAAAATACTTCTATAACATTTAATATGTCTATTTTATGACTGCCTACATATGGTCAAAACCAAATTTTGTGCTGAATTTCTTGAAAAAAATCAAATAGCGATTTATTCATGCATAACATACAATATAATAATTATCTGTCTGCCTAAATGCACCTTTATAATTATAAAAATAACACACAACATGAACATTTCCCACAAACACTTGTTTATGAGTGTATTATTACAATGTAACGTTCACTAGTGTTTCACTGTTCGTACATTGTATATACACTTCCGGCAATCTGCCTACTGTGTTCACATATCATATATTACTCTTGCTGCTTCTTGGTGGTAGTTCTTCTTGGTATGAAATATTTCATGGCATGGCAGGAAACACATTGGCAAGTTACACTGGTTGCATTTGTAATTTGTTTGCTTCCTCTTCCATCCTGGTTTTGTTCTGGAGCTGCAAACAACACAGCCGGGTTTATATTTATGTCCTCATACTGCCCAATGAAATGTGACTCTGTAAGTCGGTTAGGTTTATCTACCGATGGTCTACCCTTACGTGATATTCTCCTTTGAAAGTTTCCCAGAAGTCCGGACACCACACTCTCCCGAAATACCTTTGGAGATACCGCCTCATCTCCAGCATCTTGACAATACAAAATGTATCCATTGACCAACGCGACTTCCCGAATTCTATGGTATATTGTTGCATACCACTTGGAACTTTTATGAGGGTAAGCATAAGTTACCAATTTCTGATCCAAAATGTCTACTCCCCCCATGTGTTGATTATATGTCTCGGCAACTACTGGTTTTTCAACAACACGATATCCATGATCAGCATTCCTTTGCCGAACTCTTTTTATCCATAGTGTTGTTTGTCTCAGTTGTTGATAAAAACCACGCACAAGCTACCATATTGTTTGCCCGCATAAATACAGGTGCATCTCCCTTTATCAGGGCAAGTCTGTGGGGGTGAATGGCTGTTGGCATTCCTTTGCGACCAGCTTTTACAGTGCCACTGGCTCCAATATTTCTGCTGTGTAATTCATGATATAGGGACGGGGAAGTATAGTAATTGTCTGTGTATACTTTATGGCCACGGTTTTCGAACCCATCTAACAATGACAGGCAAATGCTTTCTGTAATTGTAAATCCATTTTCCGGTACTAGTGATCCTTTCCCAGTGTACGTAAGGAACCTCAATGCATACCCTGTTTTGCTTTCACATAACACAAATTGTTTTATTCCCCATTTATATGGCTTCGCAGGAAGATATTGACGAAAGCTCACCCTGCCTTTGAATTTCACAATACTTTCGTCAATGGACAACTCGCATCTTGGTCCATACACTTGTAAGTACCGTGGTTCACAGATCTGCATAAGCGGTCTAATCTTCCACAGAGGGTCATACTCTGCATCATTTCGAACTGGGCGATCCATTTCATTATTTTGCATAATGTAGGAATGATGTGATAATTTCATAACGATTCCTTGACATGATCTCCCCGAATGGTGTTGTTGTAAGCCAGAACTTAGACCAGTACTCCTCAAGATCATTTTTCTGGCACATGCCCATACATATTTGTAGCGCTATGTAAGCCTGTATTTCCTCGACATCTGTGTCCAGCCATTTATGGAAGCGAGATGATGTTGGCAACTCCTGAGGTTTATCAAAAAACTGTTCTGCATATCTATTTGTTTCATTGCTAATTAGTTCAAATGCTTCCTCCGGAAAGAATAATTTGAAATATTGAACAGGATTAAAGTCTGTTGTATCAACAAGGACGCCTCGTGTCCCAGAGAATGCTGGTAGCCAATCGCTTACATAAGGGTCCTCCCAATCATACGTGCCCCATTCAAAATCCACACCATTTACAGATACAGCTCGATGATGAATAGGATCTGCATCGCCAGCACCACGATCATGTAACCGACGTCCACGTGCTCGTCCACGCCCTTGTGCATGAACATGTCTCGGTTGCCTTCCACGACGTTGCGCACCTCGACCGCGAGCTGGCTGGACGGCTATTGGAAGAGGTATCTCATCGTCAGAATCTGAAATATATATAATGAATATATCAGAATAACTTTCACTTATACATGTAGTATGCATGCAGTACATACTATTTCTGTTTTAGTAACATGACCCATCAATTATGTTGATTATTGAACATCAAAAGATCAAGATGCAGTGAGATCGAGATGCAGTGAAAACGATATACTACTTTTTGTTGTTGTGTTTGAAGATAAAAGTTATTTTTTATAATTAGCAGCAACATAAAACGGACTAACGAGTCCGGGAGTCTAATCTGCTGTAGATAATATAATAATATGGAGAATCATCTACAATCTATTTTCGTTCAGAAAATAAAATCTACTTTCGTTTTGAAAATGACAAAAAAAAACACACCTGATATATCGCTCGTTGAAGAAGATGAACGTCCAGAAGGTAAATCATTGGCGCCAGAACTAGTTTGTGATATTTCCGAGTCACTTTCCATTGCTGGTCCTTCACTGTCGCTATCATTTACTATCATATCCAGTACTTCTCGGCATGTATATCGACCCCTCTTTCTCAAGGAAGCCATTTTGGATTGATGCAAAATGTTTATTATCTTTCCACACTTCTAACCAAGCTTATTTTGTCAATATTTCAATTTTTTTCACCAAATAAAAGCGAAAATGTTTTCATAGCCTCTTTCTGATAATATATTGTACATCCGGCGGTGTATGGAATATATACGACGTAAAAATCACTCGTAAGGTTATACACCACTCAATTGTCGAGGTAAGTCGCCTATGGCGCTCTGCCAGGCTGTCGACGAATGTCTCCTATGGCGGCGAAAGGGTTAACGGAAATTGTGGCATAAATGTGCGAAAATTGACTGATTAGCACGTATCATGATTACCTGTCAAATTGACTGATTAGCATGTATCATGATTACCTGTCAAATTGACTGATTAGCAGTATCATGATTACCTGTCAAATTGATGATTGGCACGTATCATGATTACCTGTCAGATTGACTGATTAGCACGTATCATGATTACCTGTCAGATTGACTGATTAGCACGTATCATGATTACCTGTCAGATTGACTGATTAGCACGTATCATGATTACCTGTCAGATTGACTGATTAGCACGTATCATGATTACCTGTCAGATTGACTGATTAGCACGTATCATGATTACCTGTCAAATTGACTGATTAGCACGTATCATGATTACCTGTCAGATTGACTGATTAGCACGTATCATGATTACCTGTCAGATTGACTGATTAGCACGTATCATGATTACCTGTCAGATTGACTGATTAGCACGTATCATGATTACCTGTCAGATTGGTTTAAGCATATTCTATTGCCTCTTCAATATACATAATCGGCAGTCTTTTGATTTATTTACATTTTGAATTTCTATTTTAAATCAACATAAGACTACGACAATTAAACGTACATGCTAGGCCCCATTGCATTGGCAGGAAAGATATATGACGCAGACAGTTTAAACACGGGAATATATCTTGAGCAAAGTCAATGTTTCCCTAGGTGACACACAGTGCATAGATGGACATTTCACAGCATATTGATCGTAGACCTGTGTATTCCAGATTATAGCATCAGTCTAACACAGGACTGGTGTTTGTTGGGGGATTTCAGGCAATATTGCAATACTTATCATCAAGTTTTGTTGAACATTTAGGCACACGAGGGCCAGCATTTTCGGAATTTCAGGCACAAGGGCGGCCCCAAAAAGGGGCAAGGCGGGCCACCCTTCTATTCCTGCTTATGGGAAACACTAAGTCGTGTTTATAAATTGTGCTGTGTATGTATTTCACAGAATGCATGTTTATAAATTGTGCTGTGTATGTATTTCACAGAATGCATGTTTATAAATTGTGCTGTGTATGTATTTCACAGAATGCATGTTTATAAATTGTGCTGTGTATGTATTTCACAGAATGCATGTTTATAAATTGTGTTTTGTATATATTTCACAGAATGCGTGTTTATAAATTGTGTTTTGTATATATTTCACAGAATGTGTGATGCCGGAGAGTGGAGAACTGATCCACACGTACCATCTGTTGCTAAGCTGTCTGGAGTTTGTGTTACGGAACACACCATCGTTCCAGTTACATCCGCCATTCGGTGAGTCACATGGATCTATCGCACATCAAATCCAACAAACAAACACTCAAATTATCGTCATCCACCCAGAACTCTGGTTGCCATAACAACCAAAGTGCTATATGTTCAGCGGATGAGTGGTTACTGTCTGAGTGACTTCCACTCATGGCAGTAGGTTCGACTCCTAGGAGGGGCATTAAATTATGTGAGGAAGCTATCTTCCTTCCTTGCTGAATATCTTGTGAATCTACCCACGTTCCCATCAATAGATAGATAGTTTTATTCTGGTAAAAATAGAATATATGTCATAAAACAAATACAAAATCAATGTCAACATAGTACATGTGAGCATTAACGTGCAGAGTAGACATATATAATCAATGTCAACATAGTACATGTAAGCATTAACGTGCAGAGTAGATGACATATAATCAATGTCAACATAGTACATGTGAGCATTAACGTGCAGAGTAGATGACATATAATCAATGTCAACATAGTACATGTAAGCATTAACGTGCAGAGTAGATGACATATAATCAATGTCAACATAGTACATGTGAGCATTAACGTGCAAAGTAGATGACATATAATCAATGTCAACATAGTACATGTGAGCATTAACGTGCAGAGTAGATGACATATAATCAATGTCAACATAGTACATGTGAGCATTAACGTGCAGAGTAGATGACATATAATCAATGTCAACATAGTACATGTGAGCATTAACGTGCAGAGTAGATGACATATAATCAATGTCAACATAGTACATGTGAGCATTAACGTGCAGAGTAGATGCCATATAATCAATACCAAGGATAACACAAAAAGAGAGCAACAAAGCTCTCTTATTTCCATTGTGGTCCTTAGAATTAGTCATTTGACATCGGAAAGGCAAATTAGTCAATCAAATTATTGCACATAGTGAATTACAGTAACATAGCACATGATTGCATGAATATTTATATAATATCACAGGGAATTGCCTGACATTGAACAGGTATTTACTAAAACTCAATACATTGGAAATAAAACATTAAATGAAATAAAAATAATGACCAGATAAAAGGACTAGATCGATACAGATTGCATAAAATGTTCCTTCACAGAGTTTTTAAACTGACTGTGATTACTAATAGATCTAAAATGTGACGGCAACCCGGTCCACACCTGACAGCCATTATAAGCGAATGATTTTTCCCCAAAACCCTTAACCTTGGGAATGGAATAACTGTTACTGTCTCTGAAACGAGTTGAATAAGAGTGTTAATTTAAAATGCTCATTCAAATACGGTCAGCTGTACATTTATAGGTAGAAACGTGCACTTTCAATGCATTGCATGCGTCCACTGCAGGATCAGACTTTTGTTTTCCAAAAAAAAACTGAGCGTCTATGAACAGACATATTGTGCTGTGATGTAATCTGGGGGGGGGGGGGGTGACCGCTCAGTTAAAACAGCAGTCTTGTAGCTGCTTGATATTGATATAATAATAGATTGTACTGTTCGGTCAATGTTTCAGATATGTTGAGATTGAAGCTTGCAGAGAATTTGGACCAGAATGGTTACAACGTTGCAATGTTGAAGAAGCTAGCCGAGAACTTCCAGACAGATTATGAAGAGGTTAGACGTTGTGTAGAGTAAAATCTGTACGCTAGACCTCAAAATAGGGAGAAGTTTAAAGTATATGAGGGAGAAGTCATAAGTAAATGACCGAGAAGCTTATGGTATGCCAGGGAGAAGTCTAAAGTATATGAGGGAGAAGTCTTAGGTAAATGAGGGAGAAGCTTATGGTATGCCAGGGAGAAGCCTTTGGTATATGAGGGAGAAGTCTTAGGTAAATGAGCAAGAAGCTTATGGTATGCCAGGGAGAAGTCTAATGTATATGAGGGAGAAGTCTTAGGTAAATGAGGGAGAAGCTTATGGTATGCCAGGGAGAAGTCTAAAGTATATGGGGGAGAAGTCTTAGGTAAATGAGCGTGAAGCTTATGGTACATGCTAGGGAGAAGTCTTGGGTAAATGAGGGAGAAGTCTACAGTATATGCGAGAGAAGTCTATGGTATAAAAGGGAGGAGTCTAAGGTATACAAGGGAGGAGTCTGAGGTATACAAGGGAGGAGTCTGAGGTATACAAGGGAGGAGTCTAAGGTATACACAGGAGGAGTCTAAGGTATACAATGGAGGAGTCTGAGGTATACACAGGAGGAGTCTAAGGTATACAAGGGAGGAGTCTAAGGTATACACAGGAGGAGTCTAAGGTATACAATGGAGGAGTCTGAGGTATACACAGGAGGAGTCTAAGGTATACAAGGGAGGAGTCTGAGGTATACAAGGGAGGAGTCTAAGGTATACAATGGAGGAGTCTGAGGTATACAAGGGAGGAGTCTGACGTATACAAGGGAGGAGTCTAAGGTATACACAGGAGGAGTCTAAGGTATACACAGGAGGAGTCTAAGGTATACAATGGAGGAGTCTGAGGTATACACAGGAGGAGTCTGAGGTATACAAGGGAGGAGTCTAAGGTATACAATGGAGGAGTCTGAGGTATACACAGGAGGAGTCTGAGGTATACAAGGGAGGAGTCTAAGGTATACAAGGGAGGAGTCTGAGGTATACAAGGGAGGAGTCTGAGGTATACAAAGGAGGAGTCTGAGGTATATACTGGAGAAGTGAAACTAAGGTATGTGTACGAGAAGGTAAGGTATATGCGGGAGAAGGTATGGTATATGAGGGAGAAGGTATGGTATATGAGGTCTATGACTCTAGCTCCCACCCTGACTAATGACTCTAGCTCCCACCCTGACTAATAAGTCATGTTAGCAATAATCCTAGTAAATACATCACATACCGGGTTGGTAAATATTGCACTTCATCATTTTCTGTTATAGTTGAGTGACCAATATGAAATCAATTCCCATTATCAATTTCAGTTGGTTTCCATGCAGATAGAGACAGAACCATTCTTTCAGAACCTGAAAACCAAAGATGGGGATCTTGATGTAAGTTGTCCAGATTCCTGTTAAGAGTTTCAAGTGCCCTTTGTGAACAGCGGAGGGACATATCTTTGTGTGACTCGCACACGACATTGTGGCTTCTATGTGTTGTACTTGAAAAACGGTCTCTCCAGGGATCATTCTAGAGGGCGATGTGGGCGAAATAGTCACCCTAGAGACCCTGACTTCGCCCTCTGGGGGCCCCACTTCTCCCTTAAAAAAAAGTGGTTTTTACGATTTTCAAACAAAATTTTGTCTAGTAAGATACACTGGCCCATTATAAAGCACTCCTTCTATTCAAATGTTGTATTTAATGGTTGTACTGTGCATTTTAACCCTATTTTGCAGAAGTATATTAAAGAACACCATTTAAAGCAGCATTACATCGTATGACATAAAATATATTCGAAAAATTCAAATTTTACGTATGGGTAGCAATGCTGCAACACATTCTTATATTATAAATTGTATAATTATGTTCAATTAGTAAACAGTGTTTTTTGCAATAAAACAAACTCGAAACCGAAAGTAGGACTTTCCAAGTCGAACAGGTCACGCGCATTTATTTACAATCGGAACCGGATGTACATTCGGGATGAATCGTTCGCCTTCGGCAATGATGAAAAAACGTGGTATTTTGTCGTCCATTTTCCAGCAAGAATATTACAGTAAGTTGAAACGGCCTTAATTAGTATTACAATGTATCTCAAATGATGCAAATGTGATTGGGTTTTAATTGGATATCGTGCAAAATGTTTCATATGCCGAATAAGTATTAAATTAATGTGAAACCACCTCGGAAGTCATTGGGGGCGCATATGGGGTATTTTAACAAATCATTATAAAGATAGGCATCAAGTATCTGGATCATATTTATTAATTAATAGATTCGTGTGGGGCGGGGAGGGCTTACATATCCTGTTTTTATTGTGGCTAAAGTGCATTTCAAGTATTTAGTTTATAAACTTATATTAATCACTCTCGAGACCTCATTCCTGATGGAATCCATCCCCACGAGGGAGAGAGAAGAGGCAACATGGAATTTAAATGCCTAGCCTAAGGGCATAATTGTAACGGCTCCAGCGTGGCTCGAACTCCGGACCTTTCTTCCGTGGGCCAGCATCGCATTTGGAATTGAACGGTCCCAGGTGTCATTGAGCAAGGCACCTTACACAAATGGCTTAGTACTGTTTAACCGCTTAAGTCGGCTAAACCTGCCCAGGACAACATAATAGGGGTTTGACATTAATGGAACATACATACAAATTGGTTTGTTTCGGAAAATGTCGCACTTGCCCGGGATTCATACAGGGTTTACCACTATAATGTGTGGCGTGCGTGGTCCAGTGGTAGAGCGTCGGATTTAGAATCGAACGGTCCCGGGTTCGATACTCGGTCAGGCCACGTATGTAGTGTCATTGAGCAAGGCACCTCACACACATTGCTTAGTACTGGTTAATCGCTTAGGTCGGCTAAGCCTGCCCAGGAAAACATGTCTAAGTCCCCGAGAGGGGTTTGACATTAAAGGAACATACATACATAATATTACTGAGGTGACCACAGGCGAGAACTGTTTATTGCCCGGTACCGAACCTAGTTGACCACAGCTGGCACAAGCTACATTGAATATATACGACATAGTCTATAAACGTGTACAAATTTGAATGCTTAAATTTTAAAGGAAGAAAAGAACAGAATTGCAATAAATGTAATTAGTCTATACAAATTTATTTTAGCTCGATTGCGAAACAAGTTCTTTCAACTTATATAAATCGCTCTCGAGACCTCATTCCTGATGGAATCCATCGCCATGAGGGAGAGAAGAGGCAACGTGGAATTTAAATGCCTTGCCTAAGGACACAATCGTAACGGCTCCAGCGGGGCTCGAACTCCGGACCTTTCGCACCTGAAGCGAACGCGCATCCACAGCGCTATCACGACTTCCACAATAAATGTAATTCAGTGGCAATCGATGATGATTTTCTGCCACTCATTCTAAATGCAACTACATGCAAATTGTACAAGACTTAGTATATACATATATTATATGTCGTCTATTGTTGCAACCGTATATAATAATGAACATGTATTATTTACTTTTCACAGCTATTATAGTGAAAAGACGGAGAAGAACTTGGCAGGGAGGTAAACGTGCAGAGGGGTTGTGGTAGAGGTGGCAAAGAGGAAGTTCTAGGAGTAGAAGTATATGAAGAGGTATTTATGAATGTTCCATTTTTGTCGACACAAGCTAATACCAATACTAAGCACTTTGTATGAGGAGCCTTGCTCAATGACACTACATTTGTTCCGTGACCGAGTATCGAACCTGGAACCCTTCAGGCTTTCTATTCCAAATCTGGCACTCTACCATGGGTGTCACACAATTAAATACACATTCCAGCTTTATGTCTTATAACTAACATATCTAAAGGTTTTTGTAATACCTTTGATGATGTTTGCTGTGCAGACATACATGGCCATTATAATACAGTATTGTGCGCGAGATGTAGTCCTTTTAGACAGTACATTTGCTCATTCGGATGCGTATCAATGATATAAAAAGTGTTCTTCACTGAATCATGGATGTCACAAAGGGCCACGTCACACATACAGTGAGTGACGCACCATCACCGTGAAGTCACATTGTTTGTTTAAAATGTTTTAATAAGATACTGTATTTTTTTCTTAATGGGATTCTGGCTGTTTATTTATGTACCTCATAGAAAATTCATTGCATTTACAGGTTGTCATTGAGCACATGGGTGTTGAGAAGATGCAGAATCTGGTACTCAATGATCAATCTCCACCACCATAACCAGACCTCTACAACCAGCTGTTAGTACACAATATTGGTACAGGTGTGGACATTGCAATGAGATGGGGGCAGACTTGAACAAATAGTGTGGATGTCTGCCCAGCAACTGTATTTCAATGCGCAACGTAAGAATATATTCCAGTCATATATAGAGTATCAGTCAAATATGACTGTGCCAGTGCAAGTCATAAATGTTTGGATGATATTTGCATCACTTAAAGTGTTACAAATGGAAGTTGATTGTGTGTGTATTTTACGGATATTTAACATCGCTACCTGTTGCCCATATGAGCTACACCTCTTGAAGAGATTAGTGATTTTAGTGGATTGTGCAATGATACATACAGAGTCTCCTCTGCCTCGTTTACGTGAACGGTTTTGAGTCTTATCCGAAAGACTATGATGTGAGTCATTTTAGTATGGTATAGTGGTGAGTTTAACCTGCGTGTTTAGCCACTGGACCGCTACATAATTGAAGTTGATTCTGATCACAAATTATTATTCACTTGTTTATAAGTAACCTCACATATATAGTTGTGGCTGTCCGATTAGCGCTCGCTTCTCACAAATGCAACCCGTGTTCGATCCTCACATTTGGAAGTATGTGAGATGGTACGGTGGTCACCAGATCAGACAGGTGGGTTTTCTCCGGGTACTCTGGTTTCCTCCGACACGAATGACCACAAATACTCAGTCATCCGCTCCAACAAGAGTGATTAATACAAGATGTTTCAGCTTGTTTCCCAGTCATTGTTATATAAATAAAGTTTAAACTTAACCTCATACAGTTGTCACAGGTGAGCTTCCATTGGACATCATTGATATACCTCATCCCCCCTCCCTTATGTCATAATGTTAATTGACGAAACTTCCAACATTTTAAAAATCATCTTTAATATCAGAAACCATAATTCTCTTCTCAGATAATGTGGCTAGTGGATATGTATACTAGCTGTGTTGCAACTATAAGCATTCATTGGGCGACCTGTTATGTTAAACTAGCATTAAATAGAATACAAATAGTGTAAAGCATTGTTTATTTTAATGTCACCCTTATTGAAAGGGCCAGTCATTTCTTGCGAGGTTCAAACTTTCAACCTCCTGCTACATATATGTGGACGCCTTAACCACTATGCCACGGAGAATATGCGAACGTTCCAGATACTGTGTTTGTATAACCCGATACAAGATACAAAATTTATTTTGAGTCGGCATGATTAAACAATGAACATTAGCTATGCATAGCTATTAACCGACATTAACCCTTTGAACTCTGGTGAGCACACTGAGACCTTCAAAAGTTCATGGTGCTCTTGTTTAAATTAACTTGCATCCTAGAAATTACTAACTAATACGAAATGTCAATAATACATTCAGGCTTTTGATGATAATTTACTATTGTTTCAGATTGAACGGTTGATCCTAGACGGACAGGTTCTGACATTGTCTTCGGTGCTACATGGAAAGGTTGGGACGCAATGGAATATACGTATGGAAATGTTGAGACGCAATGGAACAAACTAATAACCAATCTTAATGAAATGAATTGCTGTATAATCATCTGGAATAAAAGTGCATTAAATGACAATTGTTCTCTTTTATTTCCTTGTTTCAAATAAAGTTTTAGTTTGAGGGGGAGATAAGTTAGTCAGTAATCCTCAAATCATGTTGGCTCATCACAGTTTGTTCTGTCCGTTTTTCTTCACACTGCATATTGTCTGGATATGATTGGCATTATCGCATATATATCCATACTACTTTGGTTCTTTCACAGCATAATGTGTCCAGTTGTTGCTATATTCTACATAGCCTGTAAATAAAATATATCAATAATACTGGTACTAAACCTAACTAGAGACAGTTTACCCTGACAAACCAGACAATGGTTAAAATTATCGTCAAACTACTGATCTGGTTTTGTACGAAGCAACTGTTGTGTAAATGAGTTATCACACAAGTTAGTATTGTAAGCTGGCCTAGTTTTACACAATGATCCCATTTTAACTCGGAAGTTTATATGAAGCTATTGACAGAGTGCTACATCCACTATCTGTCTGCAACACCCACTATATCTCCATAGATGAGTATCTAAGGTAGTCGGTCACCTGCTTCTCAACTATATAGGTTCAAATTCCACTGGTGGTGTCCAATTATATCAGGTTGGTGGTTTTACAAGGTGCATGAAATACTGCTCAGAGGGCACCTGGATAAGCTGTTCTGCTGTCGGTAATATACAAATTTCAGAATGACCATAAAGTCTAGATAGGCCTGTAGACAGTGTTTTACAAAATGTCACAAATACATCTATAAAACATGAAAAAGTTGGCAGTATCTTACGGAGGTCGTGCACCCAAGTACTGGTTAACTGCTGGAGCCTGCCCAGGAAAGGTGTTGTTAGATAAACTGCCCGCCAGCGATATAGCCCAAAATGGTGCTGATGCAGGTGTAAAACCCGAAATATAACATCTATAAAACTAGAGAATAGCACTTGGATTGCTGGTATTTGACAAATGATTAGCATGACCCTGATTCAACATTGAAAGGTCAAACACATGGTATTGTTTATTTGACAGTTCATACGAGATTTCCTACTATAGAAATCAATTGGAGTGGACTCGTCGCTGATCAAACAGACATTTGACCGAATTCACACACAATCGTACACCAGCAAACATCCACAAAGTCTATCAACATATTTTTGAGATACCCTGTCCTCAGACAGACGTAGCTATAAACATTAGCACCCATTCCTATCGCATGGTTAATTATTTATTGATGGAAAAACATTACATTCTCCAAGTAATATGAACATTTCTTTAGGTGGTGGCATATTCACGACCCTTTGAGGAGGGTTATATAGTGTATATATATATATCGATATATAGTCGATAGAATAAACTATTACATGGTCATTCAGGCATTATAAATTTATACCTGTTTATATAATAAATTAAATAAGGTGTGAGAATCTGGTCTATTAAAATAAAATAATTAATAGGCGACACAGCTGCTTTAGTGTAGATTCAATGTATTAATGAAGTTATCTTATGAATGATCTCTCTGTTATTCAATATTGTGGTGTTTGCATCCTCGTTCATCTTGTGGACACTCGACAGTACCCTGATGTCTTCAATAATACACAGTTCTGATCCAATTCTGCAACAAGAATGACACATACCCATAACAATTCTTAATTTTAGCTGGGTGAATATCTTATCTAGTTTATTCAAATTGCTTGATTGCGAAACAAGTTATTTCATCATTAGTTTAATTGATATTGCTGCCTCATCCCCTTAATGGAACACATTGTCACGAGGAAGAGGCAGTGTTGATTTAAACGGCTTCACTACATACATCATCACTATGGTTCTGGAGGGCGCAAACTCACACCATTATGGTATATTATTAAAACCTTTCAAATTAAAGGTTATTGCATACATGTGGGTATGCAAACTCACAAAATGAAATGGGTGTTAATTAGATTCCTGGCAAAAAGAACAACAAATGCCTAGCAGACCATCTGTTAAGGTACAAATATGTAATTTGCAGTTGTCCCTAAACAAAGACCCCCCCTGTTCAAGCAGGTTGTCAACCCTGCCCCACCGTGGCCGTTTTAGAAAGGTGTATGGTAAGTGGAGTAACATGTAGATGTGTTGCCAGAAATAAACCCACCAAAAATGCAAACTGATTTTGCCGCCCCTCCCCCCGACAAAAGAACGTCCAAAGGGGGGCGGGGCTATTTTTTTTCGAATAGCCTTTAATGCATGAGAATCAGTAATAGAAATGTATGCAATGATTCGTAATAATTATGTATCAATCTTTCTTATGGCACAGTCTTTGATATTGCTAAACACCATTTTCCACTTGTCTCCTGCATGTATATATTAGTTTATTACATTTAGAATTAATAGCGTATTAACTGTAAAAACAAATACATTCATTGTTACTTTGAATATCAAACGTATTATAAGCACAACCAATTTGGTATTTACGAACATATATAGGCGATAAAGTAACTGTCTTCCTTCTCAAATATGTCTTGGTTTTATACCCCGTGGGGAGCCCCATAAATTATAACGATTGTAAACAAGTATGTCCAGTTTGTCCACTGACATATACCATAGTATGTTGATTTTAACCGCTATGTACAATGATTAAACAACTACTGGTAGTTATAAGATACATCGTTAGTGCTCAAAACTAAATAATTCTTACAAAATAAAACGTAGCAACAAACCTTGCGTTTAGTAGATAATACGCGATGGAATTGGTGAATTTCAATGTCTTTCTAAATCCTCCACATTTGCCCCACGTTGTCTGTTTTAATTTGATTACTTGATATGTCGATTCATAACCACTGTTGTATAGGTTCATGCAAGGGGTTTGGCATTAATGGGACATACGTACACTTCTGTCATGTTCAACGTGCTTTTCTACATCCGCTATTTCACGCATGCGCGTTGTGCGTGTTTACATTTTGGTTTGTTGATCAACATTGCGTGTTGATGTAAACAAATTCGCGTATACGACGGTTTAAATTTATTGGAATTTTATCGTTTCTGAGCGACTATTTCGATTTTTGTAAACACACACCCATTAGTATTTACATTTTACACAAAACATCCTTTATTACGATGTAATGCTGCTTTAAGGAAGCGATCACGCGCTTTCTCACTTCTCCCAAAAATTCTGACCTAGAATGAACCCCGTCTCTCTCAGGGAAAAATAGGGAGACTTGAGTATCTCTCAAGTTGTTATCTTACCAATTCAGTCTTGTTCAAATCCCTTCTCAATGCACAAAAATGCAATAAGAAAACAATTTATAAAGTTCCTCAGCACACCTAACATTGTCTTGAAATTGTGTAGATCTAAGTAGCAAGCATACAAAAATTAAACTCTGTTAACGCTTTCTCAATAAGCTTACAAAAAGTGTAGATCCAGATGAGCCGGCTCGTAACGAGCCGTCTCATCAGGATCTGCACTTTTTGCCAGTAATATTACTATTTATAGACAAAAGTTACCCATTTTGATAAGTGAACTGGTCCAAATGTAATTTTTTTTATTTATTGGTCTGAAAATATCATGCACCAGTCCATGTCAGTTACTTGGTGTTGAATGGATTAATATCATGCACCAGTCCATGTCAGTTACTTGGTGTTGAATGGGTTAATATCGTGCACCAGTCCATGTCAGTTACTTGGTGTTGAATGGGTTAATATCATGCACCAGTCCATGTCAGTTACTTGGTGTTGAATGGGTTAATATCATGCACCAGTCCATGTCAGTTACTTGGTGTTGAATGGGTTAATATCATGCACCAGTCCATGTCAGTTACTTGGTGTTGAATGCACCAGTCCATGTCAGTTACTTGGTGTTGAATGCACCAGTCCATGTCAGTTACTTGGTGTTGAATGCACCAGTCCATGTCAGTTACTTGGTGTTGAATGCACCAGTCCATGTCAGTTACTTGGTGTTGAATGCACCAGTCCATGTCAGTTACTTGGTGTTGAGTGCACCAGTCCATGCCAGTTACTTGGTGTTGAATGGGTTAATATCATGCACCAGTCCATGTCAGTTACTTGGTGTTGAATGCACCAGTCCATGTCAGTTACTTGGTGTTGAATGGATTAATATCATGCACCAGTCCATGTCAGTTACTTGGTGTTGAATGCACCAGTCCATGTCAGTTACTTGGTGTTGAATGGGTTAATCTCATGCACCAGTTCATGTCAGTTACTTGCTGTTGAATGGATCATGCACCAGTCCATGTCAGTTACTTGGTGTTGAATGGGTTAACTTGGTTTGTGTTGTGTGTTATTTTGCTGTCATTTGCGAGGGGGACCCGGATTTAAAATGGAAAATAACAAAAGAAATTATGCAGTAATATTTAGGTGTGTCTCCAAACTTTTGGAGGGAACTGTAGTATCACTAGTAAATTTGGAGGGAACTGTAGTATCACTAGTAAATTTGGAGGGAACTGTAGTATCACTAGTAAATTTGGAGGGAACTGTAGTATCACTAGTAAATTTGGAGGGAACTGTGGTATCACTAGTAAATTTGGAGGGAACTGTAGTATCACTAGTAAATTTGGAGGGAACTGTGGTATCACTAGTAAATTTGGAGGGAACTGTGGTATCACTAGTAAATTTGGAGGGAACTGTGGTATCACTAGTAAATTTATGCCTCACTTTAGGAAACTCTAACTGGGCGGGTCAGCTGTCCTATGGTTAATACGTGCAATTCCAGATGTTGCAAGTTTAAGCGCCTGTCTCTCGCGTCTCGCCATAATATTAACGGTATTTCAGGTGAGACTATAAATCCTTGCCACCGGTGAACCATGTGGGCGAGCATTCTAAGTAGATTATCTGCATCGATTATTCGTGAAGTGTCTGTAGAGTTGTAGGTCTTGTAGTGTGATGGTCTTGAAGTATTCGATGATGGTGCGATAAAACGACAACTGGAGTAGGCATCTTCTTCCTCTTCAGGATGACAAGTCCTTGTGGTCTTCTCTAGTTTATTTTCTTTCCTAGTAAAGCCTTTAATATGCATGCCCCCCCCCCCCCAATGTTATTTCTTAGATATTATGTATTTTACACATGGCCTTATTTCTTAGATATTATGTATTTTACACATGACCTTATTTCTTAGATATTAGTATTTTACACATGAACCAACCCACAAATGTATTTTACACATGACCTCATTTCTTAGATATTATGTATTTTACACATGGCCTTATTTCTTAGATATTATGTATTTTACACATGACCTCATTTCTTAGATATTTTGTATTTTACACATGACCTCATTTCTTAGATATTTTGTATTTTACACATGACCTCATTTCTTAGATATTATGTATTTTACACATGGCCTTATTTCTTAGATATTATGTATTTTACACATGACCTTATTTCTTAGATATTATGTATTTTACACATGGCCTTATTTCTTAGATAAGTAGAAAATTCTCTGATTTCGCCACCCCTGTACCTACCCATCTCAAATTTTCTTGGTTATGTTGCAAAGTTACTTGATATGAATGTTTCGTAGACATATTGGTAGCTTCTCGTAGACATATTGGTAGTTTCTCGTAGACATATTGGTAGTTTCTCGTACACATATTGGTAGTTTCTCGTACACATATTGGTAGTTTCTCGTACACATATTGGTAGTTTCTCGTACACAATTGGTAGTTTCTATAGTGGTAGTTTCTCGTAGACATATTGGTAGTTTCTATAGTGGTAGTTTCTCGTAGACATATTGATAGTTTCTTGTAGACATATTGGTAGCTTCTTGTAGACATATTGGTAGTTTCTCGTAGACATATTGATAGTTTCTTGTAGACATATTGGTAGTTTCTTGTAGACATATTGGTAGTTTCTTGTAGACATATTGGTAGTTTCTCGTAGACATATTGGTAGTTTCTCGTAGACATATTGGTAGTTTCTTGTAGGCATATTGGTAGTTTCTTGTAGACATATTGGTAGTTTCTCGTAGACATATTGGTAGTTTCTCGTAGACATATTGGTAGTTTCTCGTAGACATATTGATAGTTTCTTGTAGACATATTGGTAGTTTCTCGTAGACATATTGATAGTTTCTTGTAGACATATTGGTAGTTTCTCGTAGACATATTGGTAGTTTCTTGTAGACATATTGGTAGTTTCTTGTAGACATATTGGTAGTTTCTCGTAGACATATTGGTAGTTTCTCGTAGACATATTGGTAGTTTCTCGTAGACATATTGGTAGTTTCTCGTACACATATTGGTAGTTTCTCGTAGACATATTGGTAGTTTCTCGTAGACATATTGGTAGTTTCTCGTAGACATATTGGTAGTTTCTCGTACACATATTGGTAGTTTCTCGTAGACATATTGGTAGTTTCTCGTAGACATATTGGTAGTTTCTCGTAGACATATTGGTAGTTTCTTGTAGACATATTGATAGTTTCTTGTAGACATATTGGTAGTTTCTCGTAGACATATTGGTAGTTTCTCGTAGACATATTGGTAGTTTCTCATAGACATATTGGTAGTTTCTTGTACACATATTGGTAGTTTCTCGTACACATATTGGTAGTTTCTTGTAGACATATTGGTAGTTTCTCGTAGACATATTGGTAGTTTCTTGTAGACATATTGGTAGTTTCTTGTAGACATATTGGTAGTTTCTTGTAGACATTGGTAGTTTCTCGTAGACATATTGGTAGTTTCTTGTAGACATATTGGTAGCTTCTCGTAGACATATTGGTAGTTTCTCGTAGACATATTGGTAGTTTCTCGTAGACATATTGGTAGTTTCTTGTAGACATATTGGTAGTTTCTCGTAGACATATTGGTAGTTTCTTGTAGTCACATTGGTAGTTTCTCGTAGACATATTGGTAGTTTCTCGTAGACATATTGGTAGTTTCTCGTACACATATTGGTAGCTTCTTGTAGACATATTGGTAGTTTCTCGTAGACATATTGATAGTTTCTTGTAGACATATTGGTAGTTTCTCGTAGACATATTGATAGTTTCTCGTAGACATATTGGTAGTTTCTCGTAGACATATTGATAGTTTCTCGTAGACATATTGATAGTTTCTTGTAGACATATTGGTAGTTTCTCGTAGACATATTGGTAGTTTCTCGTAGACATATTGGTAGTTTCTTGTAGACATATTGGTAGTTTCTCGTAGACATATTGGTAGTTTCTTGTAGACATATTGGTAGTTTCTCGTAGACATATTGGTAGTTTCTCGTAGACATATTGGTAGTTTCTCGTAGACATATTGGTAGTTTCTTGTAGACATATTGGTAGTTTCTTGTAGACATATTGGTAGTTTCTCGTAGACATATTGATAGTTTCTTGTAGACATATTGATAGTTTCTCGTAGACATATTGGTAGTTTCTCGTAGACATATTGATAGTTTCTTGTAGACATATTGGTAGTTTCTCGTAGACATATTGATAGTTTCTTGTAGACATATTGGTAGTTTCTCGTAGACATATTGGTAGTTTCTTGTAGACATATTGGTAGTTTCTCGTAGACATATTGGTAGTTTCTTGTAGACATATTGGTAGTTTCTCGTAGACATATTGGTAGTTTCTCGTAGACATATTGGTAGTTTCTCGTAGACATATTGGTAGTTTCTCGTACACATATTGGTAGTTTCTCGTAGACATATTGGTAGTTTCTCGTACACATATTGGTAGTTTCTCGTAGACATATTGGTAGTTTCTTGTAGACATATTGATAGTTTCTTGTAGACATATTGGTAGTTTCTCGTAGACATATTGGTAGTTTCTCGTAGACATATTGGTAGTTTCTCATAGACATATTGGTAGTTTCTTGTAGACATATTGGTAGTTTCTCGTACACATATTGGTAGTTTCTTGTAGACATATTGGTAGTTTCTTGTAGACATATTGGTAGTTTCTTGTAGACATATTGGTAGCTTCTCGTAGACATATTGGTAGTTTCTCGTAGACATAGTGGTAGTTTCTCGTAGACATAGTGGTAGCTTCTCGTACACATATTGGTAGTTTCTTGTAGACATATTGGTAGTTTCTTGTAGACATATTGGTAGCTTCTCGTAGACATATTGGTAGTTTCTCGTAGACATATTGGTAGTTTCTCGTAGACATAGTGGTAGCTTCTCGTACACATATTGGTAGTTTCTCGTAGACATATTGGTAGTTTCTATAGTGGTAGTTTCTCGTAGACATATTGGTAGTTTCTCGTAGACATATTGGTAGTTTCTCGTAGACATATTGGTAGTTTCTCGTAGACATATTGGTAGTTTCTCGTAGACATATTGATAGTTTCTCGTAGACATATTGGTAGTTTCTATAGTGGTAGTTTCTCGTAGACATATTGGTAGTTTCTCGTAGACATATTGGTAGTTTCTCGTAGACATATTGGTAGTTTCTCGTAGACATATTGGTAGTTTCTCGTAGACATATTGGTAGTTTCTCGTAGACATATTGGTAGTTTCTCGTAGACATATTGGTAGTTTCTCGTAGACATATTGATAGTTTCTCATTTATATTTGTTTCAGCTTGTATACCTGCGAGGCAAATGCTACGAACACTATAAGCATAGTGGAGGTTTGGATGAACTACAGTTTCTACAGGGTGACCCGCATCTCGTGTCCGACCATAATAAGTAAGTGACTCGCTTGGTGCGGTTGTGGTTCAATGATCGAGATACTTTCCTCGCGTTTCTCAAGGTCTCTGAACCGAGTCTCATCTCTTTGAACATTTCTCCGATTTCATTGTTTTCATCAAGATTGAGAGTGCTCTATTCGAGTCAGCTGGTTGGTTGGTTGGTTGGTTGGCTGGCTGGCTGGCTGGCTGTTTAATGGAGGTAACCACTATCACTGGTAGACTATTTTAACGAAAACATCACTTGTTCAAATTGTAAAGATTTAAACAAAATTTTGTGTGTTTTACGTTTATTTATCGTCGCTACCGGTTGCCCATATGAGCGACGCCTCCTGAAGAGATTAGTCATTTTAGATTTTTGGAGGATAGTGCAATGATACAGACAGAAACCCATTCCAGAGTCTTCTCTCGTTGGTTTACGTGCATGATGTAAAGCACTGACACGAGACATCAGTTTAAAGTCCCACAAAGACTGTTAATTTAAACAAAAACATTGAATAAGTTAATATGATGGGTGAGAAATCCTTGGACATGATAAAACATTTTTAATTATGTCCCAGTTTTATGACAATTAAGCGACCACTTTATGGTATCGGTCAAGGTTAAGTGAGATAAACATGGAAGTGTTGATTGTAAATGAATGGTTTTGATTGCTTTTAATCTTTTGTATATTGTCTGGAGTACAAACTGTTGCTAACGTCCAAGATGAGATAGAGAAACAATCCGTGAAAGTGAAATGTTTAAATAAGCAGTCAACCCTTGAACGTTTTTCTTAACCCATTCAACACCAAGTAACTCACATGGACTGGTCCATGATATATTTAGACCAATAAATTAATCAGAAAATTACATTTGGACCAGTTCATTTATCAAAATGGGTAATTTTGTCTTAAAATAGTAATATTACTGGCAAAAAGTGCAGATCCTGATGAGACGGCTTGTCATGAGCCGGCTCATCTGGATCTACACTTTTTTGTAAGCCAATTTAGAGGTCTGTGGTGTTGAAAGGGTTAAGTAATGAATGATTGATGATATGTACTTTTCAAGGACACTACTGTGCTGCTATATATATATACATCACCATATAATTAATGAAAACAAGAAAAGAAAATTTGAAAATAAATGGATTAACTCATTGTACTCATTGTACTTTATTTTATTATTAATTAATTAATTGTGATATACCTTTGTATATGAATGGATTTCAGAAGTACAATCCTAAACCATAGAAACAACCAACTCTTCTGTAATTAAAACAAAAAAAGCCAAGAAATTATCATGTGTGAAAGTATATTGTACATGTAGTAAAATTATCATAATTTGGTCTTCTTGACCAAACTCGATACTGTACATGCCAAAAAAATGATGTAAATCTAAAATGGATTTTAAAAATCTGATTTTTTAAAAAAAGTTATAAAGTTTAAGAAGTGCATGGATTTTGAAGCTACTATACACTACTGATATCACACATAACATGGATTTTGAAGCTACTATACACTACTGATATCACACATAACATGGATTTTGAAGCTACTATACACTACTGATATCACACATAACATGGATTTTGAAGCTACTATACACTACTGATATCACACATAACATGAGATTATGAAGCTACTATACACTACTGATATCACACAGAGCATGCATTATGAAGCTACTATACACTACTGATAGCACACAGAGCATGCATTATGAAGCTACTATACACTACTGATATCACACATAGCATGGATTTGAAGCTACTATACACTACTGATATCACACATACATGGATTATGAAGCTACTATACACTACTGATATCACACATAACATGGAATTATGAAGCTACTATACACTACTGATATCACACATAACATGGATTATGAAGCTACTATACACTACTGATATCACACATAGCATGGATTTTGAAGCTACTATACACTACTGATATCACACATAACATGGAATTATGAAGCTACTATACACTACTGATAGCACACATAACATGGAATTATGAAGCTACTATACATTACTGATATCACACATAACATGGAATTATGAAGCTACTATACACAACTGATATCACACATAACATGGATTTATGAAGCTACTATACACTACTGATATCACACATAACATGGAATTATGAAGCTACTATACACAACTGATATCACACATAACATGGATTTATGAAGCTACTATACACAACTGATATCACACATAACATGGATTTATGAAGCTACTATACACTACTGATATCACACATAACATGGAATTATGAAGCTACTATACACAACTGATATCACACATAACATGGATTTATGAAGCTACTATACACAACTGATATCACACATAACATGGATTTATGAAGCTACTATACACTACTGATATCACACATAACATGGAATTATGAAGCTACTATACACAACTGATATCACACATAACATGGATTTATGAAGCTACTATACACAACTGATATCACACATAACATGGATTTATGAAGCTACTATACACTACTGATATCACACATAACATGGAATTATGAAGCTACTATACACAACTGATATCACACATAACATGGATTTATGAAGCTACTATACACTACTGATATCACACATAGCATGGATTATGAAGCTACTATACACTACTGATATCATACATAACATGCATTATGAAGCTACTATACACTACTGATATCACACATAACATGCATTATGAAGCTACTATACACTACTGATATCACACATAACATGCATTATGAAGCTACTATACACTACTGATATCACACATAGCATGCATTATGAAGCTACTATACACTACTGATATCACACATAACATGCATTATGAAGCTACTATACACTACTGATATCACACATAGCATGCATTATGAAGCTACTATACACTACTGATATCACACATAACATGCATTATGAAGCTACTATACACTACTGATATCACACATAGCATGCATTATGAAGCTACTATACACTACTGATATCACACATAACATGCATTATGAAGCTACTATACACTACTGATATCACACATAGCATGCATTATGAAGCTACTATACACTACTGATATCACACATAACATGCATTATGAAGCTACTATACACTACTGATATCACACATAGCATGCATTATGAAGCTACTATACACTACTGATATCACACATAACATGCATTATGAAGCTACTATACACTACTGATATCACACATAGCATGCATTATGAAGCTACTATACACTACTGATATCACACATAGCATGGAATTATGAAGCTACTATACACTACTGATATCACACATAGCATGGAATTATGAAGCTACTATACACTACTGATATCACACATAACATGAATTATGAAGCTACTATACACTACTGATATCACACATAACATGGAATTATGAAGCTACTATACACTACTGATATCACACATACATGCATTATGAAGCTACTATACACTACTGATATCACACATAGCATGGAATTATGAAGCTACTATACACTACTGATATCACACATAACATGGAATTATGAAGCTACTATACACTACTGATATCACACATAGCATGGAATTATGAAGCTACTATACACTACTGATATCACACATAGCATGGAATTATGAAGCTACTATACACTACTGATATCACACATAGCATGCATTATGAAGCTACTATACACTACTGATATCACACATAGCATGCATTATGAAGCTACTATACACTACTGATATCACACATAGCATGCATTATGAAGCTACTATACACTACTGATATCACACATAGCATGCATTATGAAGCTACTATACACTACTGATATCACACATAGCATGCATTTTTCTGCTCTGAGCAATGTAAGACATATGGGGTGTTTCTGTTTAACAGGACACAGTCTACATCGAGCACAGAAGCACCAGTCACACCCGTGAGAGTAGCTTTAAACACTATACAACAGCTGAAGAACATAATCTCTGCCTCGGGACATGAACCTTGCCCGCAGCTGAAACAATATTTCCAAGTAAGTATTTCCCTTGATAACTAAATTCCAAGCGCGGACGTTAGTCACCACCTGCTGAGTGATCTCATTCTATGTTGTAATTAAGGAATAATATTTGTATTCACGTTATTTATAGTCGAATATACATGTAGTTCTACGCACAGGAATAAACAACTTTGGCCTACGACCAGCGCGGTTAATTCCTCTCTTTCAGAACTCCAAGCCATGTTTTATTTGACTATTTAATAACTCAAATACAAATATTATTTCAATTCTAACATGACCAAAATATCTAAAGAGCACACTTTTTGTAGAAAGCCACAAAACTACATCATCGTGTGCTAATATTTGTCTCTGTTATTTATTGGAGAATAAAACATGGTTTGGAGTTCTGACGTGTAGGAATTAACCACGCAGTTCGTATGCCTAAATGTTAATTCCGGTGCACAGAACGACAAACCATATTTTATTCGACTATAAATAACACAATTACAAATATTATTTTAATTCTAACACGACCAAAATATCCAGAAAGCGCAAAAATAGTTGCTGTTGTTTTTAAGAAAGCCACAAATGACGTCACAAAACTACAAAAATGATGTCACGCGCTAAGCCATGTTTTATTACAGAATTAACAGTTTGGAGAGGAATTTACATAAGTTTGGAGAGGAATTTACATAAGTTTGGAGAGGAATTTGCGTACGTTTGGAGAGGAATTTACATAAGTTTGGAGAGGAATTTGCGTACGTTTGGAGAGGAATTTACATAAGTTTGGAGAGGAATTTGCGTACGTTTGGAGAGGAATTTACATAAGATTGGAGAGGAATTTACTTACTTACTTACAGTTTGCTGCCAAAACTTGTTTTTCAATCCAACATCTGTACATGTAAATTATATATAAACTCTGTCATGAGTGATGATTTCATATTTTATGAAACGTATTTTGGAATTTTGCTATTAAAACCTTTTAACACCACAGACCTCTAAGTAGGCTTTAAAAAAGTGTAGATCCAGATGGTATGTCCCCAATATAACTCTCATATAATTTGTATATTAATTTCACAGTATATGCTAGCATTGAAATTAATATAGACATTATATGAGAGTTATATTGGGGACACGCCACCCGTCCTTTTCTCTCGATCAAATGTTACGGTCACAATTGTGTGTCGATGGTCAAGCTGTTTTATTCGTATCCAGTCCATAACTCTCGAAGTGGAAGTGGAAGTCGTGATAGCTCAGTGGTAGCGCGTTCGCTTCACGTGCGAAAGGCCCGGAGTTCGAGCCCAGCTGGAGCCGTTACGATTGTGTCCTTAGGCAAGGCATTTAAATTCCACATGCCTCTTCTCTCTCCCTCGTGGCGATGGATTCCATCAGGAATGAGGTCTCGAGAGTGATTAGTATAAGTTATAAGAACTTGTTTCACAATCGAGCTAAAATAAATTTGTATAAACATCTCGACCACTTGAGGAATTTTTATATAATTTGTACAAATGTAAAACGTATTGAGACGCTATGCAGAGCGAAGGTTTCCTGTCATTGCAAGGTCACACTTGAAAGTATTATGTTAAAAGGGAAATTTTAGATCATATTTGCTGACCCAGCCACTCATTGTTCACCTCAACAAGAGTATGATGTGCACAGCGTAGGATCTGCCTGGGTCCACCTCTTGATCCAGTGGTTAATGTCGCCGACACTGTAAATGTTAAGTCTTTCGTGTGAGATTATAATTTGTTTATTTTCTATTTTGTGGGTTTAAAGTCGGATTGGGTAATATGGCGATTTATTATTGGAAGAGGAAAACTCCTGATGGGTAGTACCATTGACCCTCCGCAAGTCAACTGGAGTCCACCTCCGTGATCGAGTGGTTACGGTCGCTGACTTGTATACCATTGTAACCTATCGTCTCTGATGGTCACAGGTTCAAACCCCATCTCAGGCCATGTCTCACTTATATGAAAAAAGTTGGCAGTTTCTTACGGAGGTTGGTGCACCCAAGTACTGGTTAACCGCTGGAGCCTGCCCAGGACAGGTGTTGTTAAGTAAACTGCCCGCCGGCGATATAGCACAAAATGATGCTGGACAGGATTGTCCTGCATTGATTCTAGCTCAATGTCTCACTCAAAGGTCACGGTCAACTCGAGCTCTGATCTGGGTATGCTTTATAGACTACTTCCATTTACACAACATCAGCACTTGTCAGTTCTCTTTAATTTATGATCACCAAACCATCGCAATGTCTAACATTTTATCTTTCCTATTTCAAAGTGAATGGAGTCTCTGTTGCCGAGTGGTTACGGTCGCTGACTTCAAATCACTTGCTCATCGTCGCTGTAGGTTCGAATTACTGGGGGGGGGGTATCGAGGTGTCTACTTCTTTCATGTGAGGAAGCTATCCAGCTGACTTGTGGAAAGTCAGTGGTTTTACCCGGGTACCCGTCTGTGCCTGAAATACAGATGGGAGTAGCACCCGGGGTCGTCCGCAAACAGTAATAGCTGGAGAGACGTCAAACAAGCGAGCACATATATCCAGTATATACATTGTAGGCATCATTTGGTTTTAGTATTTTTTCCAAAGTTTCAATCCAACTTCCATAAATGACCTTGACCTTTCTCTATATTTAGAATTGTGCCAACAACCCAGAATCCATCATTACCGGTCGAGTGACGGAGTCGCGGACTAAGTTCTGTGAACATTATGTGGAGAAGACTGGTTCTGCGCAGGCAAACATCGCTGAGCAGAGATTCAGACAGGCGACCAGTCTGTATTACAGAGTCATGAAGACGTTATTAGATATGGTAAGGGTACCTGTATTAAAAGTTATGGAGAGGGCCAATCACTAATGTTGTTAGAACTTGTGGTCCAACCCATTTGTTAATTATGTATTTGTAATTTGTTTGTAATTGTTACATACATGTATATACAGTCAAACCTGTCTATAAAGGCCACCCTCAGGAAAGTCAAAAAGTGGCCTTTGTTGGCAGGTGGCCTCTCAATAGAGTGTTAAAATGCACTGAAAATGGCTTGACGGGAGAGAAAAATGGTGGTCTTTAGAGACAGGTTTTTCATATGCGGCCTTTATTCGGAGGTGGCCTTTAGCACAGGTTTGACTGTACAGCAACAATAAAATATTATCAAATTAAAAGTATAAACTTGTTTCGTTTGAAATCGTATATATGGTCATTCATGTGGATGGAAACTGGAGTACCCAGACGTGGGTTTTCTCCGGGTACTCCGGTTTTGTATCAGATAGACCGATATTTTCCCAGACGATTGCCGTGTTAGTTACAAATAAAATGCTTCAAAAATTTGTGTTACTCAATAGTGTGGTATGAATCCTTGCTACTTGTTGTTTATTTTACTGTGTTAAAATAGCTTATTAGCCAGTTAAAAGGAAAACTGCAAACAGCAATGACGTTCTCATGTTTTGTTCCATTTTAAGATTCCCATACATCTCCGTGGCCTAGTGGTTAAGGCGTCTGCCTACGGAGCGGGAGGTCGAAGGTTCGAATCTCGTCAGGGGTTCCTTCTGATATGTTCAGTTGGTGACCCGCCAGCTAGTTAAATAATGGTTACCAGTATTAAAATTATCGGCCTACCAGCCTGGCATACAAGCATAGGATTCGGGAAGTACTGATGTTCATAAAATGAGGTGTCTCATAAGTCAGAAATGACTGGCCCTTTAAATAGGGGTGACACTATAATAAACAAACACGTTCACACGGTCTTTGCTCTACTCAAATAAGAAACACAAACACCATATGCATGACCAGACGGGAGTGTTTATTAGAAGCGTGAAGTATTTGCAGCCGCACAATATACAACTGGATGCAAAATGCACCGAAATGAAATATTTTGGTCACACTAAAATAATAGCATACGTCTCTTGCCCGGTATACAAGTTAATAAGTGCAACTTATTTTACAGAATACCAATCTAAGCACGCACATGCGAACCGACTCGCTCAGGAAAAACACAGAGATCATACATTTTTTTTTTTTTAAATGTATTTGCTCTGAGAAACCTGTGTCCATTTGTCATTTTGGTGTCAGATCGCCCAATGTCGGACCTCATTTTATCTGCGTAGACGTATGCTATCATTGTGAATATGTATATAAAATAATTTGAGCATAAAGTAAACAAGACGTGTACTGTGCGAAGTCGTCTGGTAGAATGACCAGTTACAACACATATCCTTTACACGTACGCATATATTTACGCATCGCTACACCTGACCAATATTCATAATCACCCTTTGCAATGCGTTCCGCGGATAGACAAAAATTTCACGCTATTTCTAATCGAACCGCGTGAAATAATTATTATTGAGTATGTAGTACAGTGTGCATATTGCATATCAGCATTATGGAGTGAAATGAGTAATGGGCCCTGCCCTCTCTGTTGTGGAGATAGGATTAAATGGGTTTGCAATAGCTAATGCAATACAATTATGTACATGCTCTGTAGAGTTTCGTTCCCATTAACCCATTCAACACCAAGTAACTGACATGGACTGGTCCATGATATTCTTAAACCAATAAATGAATCAGAAAATCACATTTGGACAAGTTCATTTATCAAAATGGGTAATTATGTCTAAAAATAGTAATATTACTGGCAAAAAGTGCAGATCCTGATGAGACGGCTCGTCACGAGCCGGCTCATCTGGATCTACACTTTTTGTAAGCCTATTTAGAGGTCTATGGTGTTGAAAGTGTTAACCCTTAAAATGCTGAATAAATTGGAAGGAATGTGCAAACAACATAGAGCCTGATCAGATGCACGTTCTGTGCCATTTGATCTTGTGCTCTATTCTGTTTGCAAAATCGAATATATTCGTTTCCAACAGTCTACGGGTTAATGGAATAATTGTTCCCCTATTGTATTCCAGGAAACGGAGAGATTATCACAGAATGATTTCAGTTGTCTTCTCAACAATGACACGTTCCACAGATCTCTGCTGGCATGCTCGGCTGAAATAGTTCTCGTTACATATAATATATCATGTGAGTATTTCATGATGTGCCTGTGGAATCCATCCTGCGTCCTCCGTAGTCGGCTTGTATACCACTGTAACCTATCATCACAGGTTCGAGCCCCACTTATATTTATATGAAAATGTTGGCAGTTTCTTACGGAGGTTGGTGCTCCAAGTACTCGTTAACTGCTGGAATCTGTCCAGGAAATATGTGGTTTAACAGTTCGGTAAACTGCGTGCCGGTGACCTAGCCCAAAATCGCCCATCCTGCTATGATACCCTCTTATAAATGTTGTAGGGAATCCATACAGCTATGAAACCCTCCTATATATGTTGTAGGGAATCCATACTGCTATGAAACCCTCCTATATATGTTGTAGGGAATCCATCCTGCTATGAAACCCTCCTATATATGTTGTAGGGAATCCATCCTGCTATGAAACCCTCCTATAAATGTTGTAGGGAATCCATACAGCTATGAAACCCTCCTATATATGTTGTAGGGAATCCATACAGCTATGAAACCCTCCTATAAATGTTGTAGGGAATCCATACAGCTATGAAACCCTCCTATAAATGTTGTAGGGAATCCATCCAGCTATGAAACCCTCCTATATATGTTGTAGGGAATCCATCCTGCTATGAAACCCTCCTATATATGTTGTAGGGAATCCATCCTGCTATGAAACCCTCCTATAAATGTTGTAGGGAATCCATCCAGCTATGAAACCCTCCTATATATGTTGTAGGGAATCCATCCAGCTATGAAACCCTCCTATAAATGTTGTAGGGAATCCATCCTGCTATGAAACCCTCCTATATATGTTGTAGGGAATCCATCCAGCTATGAAACCCTCCTATAAATGTTGTAGGGAATCCATCCAGCTATGAAACCCTCCTATATATGTTGTAGGGAATCCATCCTGCTATGAAACCCTCCTATATATGTTGTAGGGAATCCATCCTGCTATGAAACCCTCCTATATATATGTTGTAGGGAATCCATCCAGCTATGAAACCCTCCTATATATGTTGTAGGGAATCCATACAGCTATGAAACTCTCCTATATATGTTGTAGGGAATCCATCCATCCTGCTATGAAACCCTCCTATAAATGTTGTAGGGAATCCATACAGCTATGAAACCCTCCTATATATGTTGTAGGGAATCCATCCTGCTATGAAACCCTCCTATAAATGTTGTAGGGAATCCATACAGCTATGAAACCCTCCTATATATGTTGTAGGGAATCCATACAGCTATGAAACCCTCCTATAAATGTTGTAGGGAATCCATACAGCTATGAAACCCTCCTATAAATGTTGTAGGGAATCCATCCATATGAAACCCTCCTATATATGTTGTAGGGAATCCATCCTGCTATGAAACCCTCCTATATGTTGTAGGGAATCCATCCAGCTATGAAACCCTCCTATATATGTTGTAGGGAATCCATCCAGCTATGAAACCCTCCTATAAATGTTGTAGGGAATCCATCCTGCTATGAAACCCTCCTATATATGTTGTAGGGAATCCATCCAGCTATGAAACCCTCCTATAAATGTTGTAGGGAATCCATCCAGCTATGAAACCCTCCTATATATGTTGTAGGGAATCCATCCTGCTATGAAACCCTCCTATATATGTTGTAGGGAATCCATCCTGCTATGAAACCCTCCTATATATATGTTGTAGGGAATCCATCCAGCTATGAAACCCTCCTATATATGTTGTAGGGAATCCATACAGCTATGAAACTCTCCTATATATGTTGTAGGGAATCCATCCATCCTGCTATGAAACCCTCCTATAAATGTTGTAGGGAATCCATACAGCTATGAAACCCTCCTATATATGTTGTAGGGAATCCATCCATCCTGCTATGAAACCCTCCTATAAATGTTGTAGGGAATCCATACTGCTATGAAACCCTCCTATATATGTTGTAGGGAATCCATCCAGCTATGAAACCCTAGTATATATGTTGTAGGGAATCCATCCTGCTATGAAACCCTCCTATATATGTTGTAGGGAATCCATCCAGCTATGAAACCCTCCTATATATGTTGTAGGGAATCCATCCAGCTATGAAACCCTCCTATATATGTTGTAGGGAATCCATACAGCTATGAAACCCTCCTATATATGTTGTAGGGAATCCATCCAGCTATGAAACCCTCCTATATTGTTTACATGGAATATGTCTGCACTAATACATTAATGCTTTGTATTGGGGATGGCAACGAATAGCGATTTTACTATTCGGTCGGAAAGGTATTCGGATATTCGATATAATTCTATCAAAAACTCGAAAACACTCAAATTCTTATAAAAATTGCTAAATGAACCTACTACATGTATCTGTTCTACGCGTAAATGTCATTTTCTTCCTGCAAGGCCATGCAAATATGACGACTCATTCAGTTATTGTTATCGGCCACTGTACATTCATTGGCGTTTTCACAAATGAAGCCGATGTCACTTGAACTGCTTTCCGTTGAAGGGTGTTTTGTTTTTCAAATGATCATTCAGATTGGTGTTGTTCGCGAATATGTTAAATCCAATTTGCATAGATTATACCTAGCAGTTTTCTTATTCTCAGAGCAATTGAAGTCTTCCAAACGTGTGACTGAGCAGGCGGCATTTTTTAGGACAATATCGTACTTTAAATAGTACATTTTGATAATATTGAGCAGTTAATTAAAAATTTAAGATACATGTTGTTGCAAAGTGTCTGTAATATTTCAAAGGAATGTTATCGTCTCAACAATTTTGACATCATAATTAAACATTACCTACCTTAGCACCTACTGTAATTATCCGATTACATGGCAGAGTGTCAATTAACTTGGTTTATTCATACATCTGGGGCGATTTTTTTTGTATTGGAAGGTTTTTAACCATCAAAATAAAACAACTTATCTTATTTCATATTTGCAAATTATATAATATTTTTTTCAGAATACTGGAATACTATAGTATTGAGATTATCGGATGTCCAAGCGATAATCGAATATTCGTTGCCATCCCTGCTTTGTATATAATCCGTCCTATTATATAATCCTCCTGTATATTTTTATAGGGAATCCATCCCGGTGTACATTGGAATCCGAAGATTATAGTTTTGCGTTTCCGTGGATATTGGGAGTTTTCAATTTGTTGGCTTACGATTTTTACAAAGTTTTGGAAAGTTTCTTGAAAGCCGAGCCAAACTTAACGAGAGAAATTGTGAAAGTAAGTAATCCCTGTTAATGTGTGTGTTTTACGTTTATTTATCGTCGCTACCTGTTGCCCATATGAGCGACGCCTCCTGAAGAGATTAGTCATTTTAGATTTTGGAGGATAGTGCAACGATACAGACAGAGACCCATTCCAGAGTCTCCTCTGGTTCTTTTACGTGCACGGTGTAAAGCACCGACACAAGACCTCGGTTTAACGTCCCATCTGAAAGACTGTTAATTTTATTAGGGTCAGACGGGGGATCAAACCTGCGATCTCTGGATTACCAGTTCAACGTGTTACCACTGGACTATAGATCCGTCTGTTAATTTTTTGTTGGCTACCATATATAGCAATTGGGGAGCAGTTTAACATGTGAAAGGTTTATGTTCAGGTCCAAAGTGTGCTCGATGGTTAGCATGGAACTGGAATGTTATTGCACGATAGTATGTGGAATTGTATTTTTGTTGCCAGGAAGTATGTGAAATTGTATTTTTGTTGCCAGGAAGTATGTGGAATTGTATTGTTGCCAGGAAGTATGTGGAATTGTAGTGTTGTTGCCAGGAAGTATGTGGAACTGTAGTGGTGTTGCCAGGAAGTATGTGGAACTGTATTGTTGTTGCCAGGAAGTATGTGAAATTGTATTTTTGTTGCCAGGAAGTATGTGGAACTGTAGTGTTGTTGCCAGGAAGTATGTGGAATTGTATTGTTGTTGCCAGGAAGTATGTGGAATTGTATTGTTGTTGCCAGGAAATATGTGTAATTGTATTGTTGTTGCCAGGAAGTATGTGGAACTGTAGTGTTGTTGCCAGGAAGTATGTGGAACTGTAGTGTTGTTGCCAGGAAGTATGTGGAACTGTAGTGTTGTTGCCAGGAAGTATGTGGAAGTGTAGTGTTGTTGCCAGGAAGTATGTGGAATTGTATTGTTGTTGCCAGGAAGTATGTGGAATTGTATTTTTGTTGCCAGGAAGTATGTGAAATTGTATTTTTGTTGCCAGGAAGTATGTGAAATTGTATTTTTGTTGCCAGGAAGTATGTGGAAGTGTAGTGTTGTTGCCAGGAAGTATGTGGAATTGTATTGTTGTTGCCAGGAAGTATGTGGAATTGTAGTGTTGTTGCCAGGAAGTATGTGGAACTCAACTGTAGTGTTGTTGCCAGGAAGTATGTGGAATGGTAGTGTTGTTGCCAGGAAGTATGTGGAACTGTATTGTTGTTGCCAGGAAGTATGTGGAACTGTAGTGTTGTTGCCAGGAAGTATGTGGAATTGTAGTGTTGTTGCCAGGAAGTATGTGGAATTGTAGTGTTGTTGCCAGGAAATATGTGGAATTGTATTGCTGTTGCCAGGAAGTATGTGGAATTGTAGTGTTGTTGCCAGGAAGTATGTGGAACTCAACTGTAGTGTACAATAGAAATCTGTTGTGAGTAGAGATAACATTACATGTAATATTGCACATACAGTCAAACCTGTCTTAAGCAGCCAGTCAAGGGAATCGCAGAAAGTGGTTGCTTAATAGAGGTGAAGAATTATATAAGACTCTGTCTTCCATTCTAATCCTGTTTCTGTATTCTGATTATGCGTGGTGTATGCATTGTTCAATATGTATTATATTGGGAAATAAAATATGTTTAAACTAATAGAGGTCAAATGTAGAAGAAAATAACAAATTGGTAATCTGTAAAATGGCTGCTTAATGCAGGTTGGCTGCTTAATGGAGGTGACCACTAACACAGGTTTGACTGTAAATATACTAGTCAATATGCTACACTTGATTCATTTATTCCTATCTCTTTCAGCACTTGACTTTAATAGAAAACAAAATCCTAGACAGTATTGCTTGGAAATCGGTAAGTAAACCAGTATTTTATTAACCCAGTAAATATTTAGTGATTTAAAAACATTTTCAACATGTCGTCAAAAAGGATTTTGTGCAGTTCTGTACGTGTTAGTAACGTGTTATGAGCTTGGTTTTGAGAATTCTCGCTATTTATGCCCTCTGGTGGTTAAATCAGTTTTGAACCGGTTACCTGTTCCAGTGGCTTCCGGTGCCACCTACTGTTTTGTTTCATTTACGGTTTGGAAATTAATGTTTGGGTGTTTTTTTTTATGATATAAATATATGAAATTTTTACTATTTGTCTGTAAATGTGTGTTACGGAGTCTGAATATATATATATATATATCTGAGGTGTATCTGTTGGTTTTGCGATATATCACGTCTAATCTATAAATCGATGCATGTCTGGTGCCTCCATGGCTGAGTGGTAACAGTCGTCGACTTCAAATCATTTGCCACTCACAGCTGGTGTTTCGAATCGCACTGAAGGTGTCGAATTCATTCCAGTTAGGAAGCTATCCAGCTGGCTTGCAGTAGGTCAGTGGTTCTACCTGGTGGTCCACTGAGGAAGCTATCCAGCTGGCCTGCAGTAGATCGGTGGTTCTACCTGGTTGTCCACTGAGGAAGCTATCCAGCTGGCCTGCAGTAGATCGGTGGTTCTACCTGGTTGTCCACTGAGGAAGCTATCCAGCTGGCCTGCAGTAGGTCGATGGTTCTATCTGGTGGTCCACTGAGGAAGCTATCCAGCTGGCCTGCAGTAGGTCGATGGTTCTATCTGGTGGTCCACTGAGGAAGCTATCCAGCTGGCCTGCAGTAGCTCGGTGGTTCTACCTGTGTACTCGTCTGACGTCTGCCTGAGATTCTGCTCGGAAGCGCACCCGGGGTCTCTCTCCACCAATAATAGCTGGAGAGACGCAACATGACGTGAGCTGTTGGTTCGATGTTAAAACTTAACCTATTCAACACCAAGTAACTCACATGGACTGGTCCATGATATTTTTAGACCAATAAATTAATAACAAAATTACATTTGGATCAGTTCATTTATCAAAATGGGTAATTTTTTTCCTAAAAATAGTTATATTACTTGAAAAAAGTGCAGATCCTGATGAGACGGCTCGTCATGAGCCGGCTCATCTCGATCTACACTTTTTTGTAAGCCAATTTAGAGGTCTGTGGTGTTGAAAGGGTAAACCCCAAAACTAAAATAATAATCATCAATGCGTGTATTTATTTATTTACCTGTCAATAAGAAAATCACATCGTCTGCAAAAACTGAGAGAAATGTGTCAAATGTGAAAGAGAGAGAAAGAGTACCGGTATACATGTAGTTCTGTTTCTATACACTGCTCACTTGTACATCATTGTACTACTTTAAGCACTTCTTTCACAGGATTCACCCGTGTATGACGCAATAGCCAAGTCACAGACGATCAACTCCAACTTTGTATCTCCATCCAAAGATCTCACAAATGGAAATACATCTCCGTCCTCAGCAGCAGAACTGTAAGTTTCCCTCGTATAGGAGGCAGCCCTCGTATATATATACATCTCCGTCCTCAGCAGCAGAACTGTAAGTTTCCCTCGTATAGGAGGCGGCCCCTCATATATATATCTCCGTCCTCAGCAGCAGAACTGTAAGTTTCCCTCGTATAGGAGGCGGCCCCTCATATATATATCTCCGTCCTCAGCAGCAGAACTGTAAGTTTCCCTCGTATAGGAGGCAGCCCCTCGTATATATATATATCTCCGTCCTCAGCAGCAGAACTGTAAGTTTCCCTCGTATAGGAGTCAGCCCTCGTATATATATATATCTCCGTCCTCAGCAGCAGAACTGTAAGTTTCCCTCGTATAGGAGTCAGCCCTCGTATATATAATATCTCTCTGTCCTCAGCAGCACAACTGTACGTTTCCCTCGTATAGGAGGCGGCCCTCATAAATATATATATATATATATCTCTCCGTCCTCAGCAGCAGAACTGTAAGTTTCCCTCGTATAGAAGACGCCCTCATATATATATATCTCCGTCCTCAGCAGCACAACTGTAAGTTTCCCTCGTATAGAAGACGGCCCTCATATAATATATATATATATCTCCGTCCTCAGCAGCACAACTGTAAGTTTCCCTCGTATAGGAGGCGGCCCTCATATATATATATATCTCTCTGTCCTCAGCAGCACAACTGTAAGTTTCCCTCGTATAGGAGGCGGCCCTCATATATATATTATATTCCCATCCTCAGCAGCAGAACTAAGTTTCCCTCATATAGGAGGCGGCCCTCATATATATATATATATATATCTCTGTCCTCAGCAGCAGAACTGTAAGTTTCCCTCATATAGGAGGCGGCCCCTCATATATATATATATATATCTCCGTCCTCAGCAGCAGAACTGTAAGTTTCCCTCATATAGGAGGCGGCCCCTCATATATATATATATATATATCTCCGTCCTCAGCAGCAGAACTGTAAGTTTCCCTCATATAGGAGGCGGCCCCTCATATATATATATATATATATATATCTCTGTCCTCGGCAGCAGAACTGTAAGTTTCCCTCGTATAGGAGGCAGCCCTCATAATATATATATATATACATCTCTGTCCTCAGCAGCAGAACTGTAAGTTTCCCTCGTATAGGAGGCGGCCCCCATATATATATATCTCCGTCCTCAGCAGCACAACTGTAAGTTTCCCTCGTATAGGAGGTGGCCCCCATATATATATATCTCCGTCCTCAGCAGCAGAACTGTAAGTTTCCCTCATATAGGAGGCGGCCCTCATATATATATATATATATATATATCTCCGTCCTCAGCAGCAGAACTGTCGTAAACAATCTCGCTAATCTAGAGTACACATCTTCTCTGACGCTCACACATTCTACTCTGTCAACCAGGAGTGTTGCAAGAAATCATGCATAAATGTTGTGTACGGTGCGGTGACCTCGAATCGCATGCCTCTCACCGTTATATTTGAATCCCACTTTGTGTCATGTTAGGAAGCTATCAAGCTGGCTTGTAGAAGGTCGATTGTTCTACCCGGGTCTGTGTCTGTAATACTGGTGTCGTCTTCAACCAATAAATGATGGAGTCACCATCATCTTCCACAATAAATGCTGGACACTCACCATCATCTTCCACAATAAATGCTGGACACTCACCATCATCTTCCACAATAAATACTGGACACCATCATCTTCCACAATAAATACTGGACACCATCATCTTCCACAATAAATGCTCGACTCTCACCATCATCTTCCACAATAAATGCTGGACTCTCACCATCATCTTCCACAATAAATGCTGGACACCATCATCTTCCACAATAAATACTGGACACCATCATCTTCCACGATAAATACTGGAGTCACCATCATCTTCCACAATAAATGCTGGACACCATCATCTTCCACAATAAATGCTGGAGTCACCATCATCTTCCACAATAAATACTGGAGTCACCATCATCTTCCACAATAAATACTGGACACCATCATCTTCCACAATAAATACTGGACACCATCATCTTCCACAATAAATGCTGGACACCATCATCTTCCACAATAAATGCTGGAGTCACCATCATCTTCCACAATAAATACTGGAGTCACCATCATCTTCCACAATAAATACTGGACACCATCATCTTCCACAATAAATACTGGACACCATCATCTTCCACAATAAATGCTGGACACCATCATCTTCCACAATAAATGCTGGAGTCACCATCATCTTCCACAATAAATACTGGACACCATCATCTTCCACAATAAATGCTGGACACCATCATCTTCCACAATAAATACTGGACACCATCATCTTCCACAATAAATACTGGACACCATCATCTTCCACAATAAATGCTGGACTCACCATCATCTTCCACAATAAATACTGGACACCATCATCTTCCACAATAAATGCTGGAGTCACCATCATCTTCCACAATAAATACTGGACACCATCATCTTCCACAATAAATACTGGACACCATCATCTTCCACAATAAATACTGGACACCATCATCTTCCACAATAAATGCTGGATCACCATCATCTTCCACAATAAATACTGGACACCATCATCTTCCACAATAAATACTGGACACCATCATCTTCCACAATAAATACTGGACACTCACCATCATCTTCCACAATAAATACTGGACACCATCATCTTCCACAATAAATGCTGGACACCATCATCTTCCACAATAAATGCTGGAGTCACCATCATCTTCCACAATAAATGCTGGACACCATCATCTTCCACAATAAATGCTGGAGTCACCATCATCTTCCACAATAAATACTGGACACCATCATCTTCCACAATAAATGCTGGAGTCACCATCATCTTCCACAATAAATGCTGGACACTCACCATCATCTTCCACAATAAATACTGGACACCATCATCTTCCACAATAAATGCTGGAGTCACCATCATCTTCCACAATAAATACTGGACACCATCATCTTCCACAATAAATGCTGGAGTCACCATCATCTTCCACAATAAATACTGGACACTCACCATCATCTTCCACAATAAATACTGGACACCATCATCTTCCACAATAAATGCTGGAGTCACCATCATCTTCCACAATAAATACTGGACACCATCATCTTCCACAATAAATACTGGACACCATCATCTTCCACAATAAATACTGGACACTCACCATCATCTTCCACAATAAATGCTCGACACTCACCATCATCTTCCACAATAAATGCTCGACAGTCACCATATAAACTCAGCTATTTGTGCGACTTTAACCCCCCACCCTCCAAATATCCACTAACTGTATTTGGACTTGACGGGAACATAAAACACTGGCGTACACTTTTCTTCACATAAACGCAATACACAGCCATTATAGCTACCCACATATAGCCACCATTCAACATGGTTATCTATCCCCATATTTATTGAGTATGTAGTACAGTGTGCCAATTGCTTATCAGCAGTGTGGAGTTAAATGAGTAATTAACCTCTTGTGTTATGGATGACAGGGTTACGTTTCTGTTGTGAATCCGTGTCCCAGTTTGTCCAGTCTTGTAAAACAGTTTGTCCAGTCTTGTATAACAGTTTGTCCAGTCTTGGATAACAGTTTGTCCAGTCCTGGATAACAGTTTGTCCAGTCTTGTATAACAGTTTGTCCAGTCTTGGATAACAGTTTGTCCAGTCCTGGATAACAGTTTGTCCAGTCTTGTATAACAGTTTGTCCAGTCTTGTATAACAGTTTGTCCAGTCTTGTATAACAGTTTGTCCAGTCTTGTATAACAGTTTGTCCAGTCCTGGATAACAGTTTGTCCAGTCTTGTATAACAGTTTGTCCAGTCTTGGATAACAGTTTGTCCAGTCTTGTATAACAGTTTGTCCAGTCTTGTATAACAGTTTGTCCAGTCCTGGATAACAGTTTGTCCAGTCCTGGATAACAGTTTGTCCAGTCTTGGATAAAAGTTTGTCCAGTCTTGGATAACAGTTTGTCCAGTCTTGTATAACAGTTTGTCCAGTCTTGTATAACAGTTTGTCCAGTCTTGGATAACAGTTTGTCCAGTCTTGGATAACAGTTTGTCCAGTCTTGTATAACAGTTTGTCCAGTCTTGTATAACAGTTTGTCCAGTCTTGTATAACAGTTTGTCCAGTCTTGTATAACAGTTTGTCCAGTCTTGTATAACAGTTTGTCCAGTCTTGTATAACAGTTTGTCCAGTCTTGTATAACAGTTTGTCCAGTCTTGTAAAACAGTTTGTCCAGTCTTGTATAACAGTTTGTCCAGTCTTGTATAACAGTTTGTCCAGTCCTGGATAACAGTTTGTCCAGTCTTGGATAACAGTTTGTCCAGTCTTGTATAACAGTTTGTCCAGTCTTGTATAACAGTTTGTCCAGTCTTGTATAACAGTTTGTCCAGTCCTGGATAACAGTTTGTCCAGTCCTGGATTACAGTTTGTCCAGTCTTGTATAACAGTTTGTCCAGTCTTGTATAAAAGTTTGTCCAGTCTTGGATAACAGTTTGTCCAGTCTTGTATAACAGTTTGTCCAGTCTTGTATAACAGTTTGTCCAGTCTTGTATAACAGTTTGTCCAGTCTTGGATAACAGTTTGTCCAGTCTTGTATAACGCTCTAGTGCATTGGCCTTTCATTCTTCACTCTATTAGCATAAACAAGATGACATTTGTGAGCTTTGACATTTTTAGCAGATTGGACTGTCTGTCCAACCTGAGCCTCGTTGATAAGACATACGGACATGAGTGAGTGGCACAGTTACTGTTGAACCATGTGGCTTGCAATTCTGTGCTTGGTTTGTTCAGGGATTCCCACTGACACTCTACAACCCAGGGAGTGATTCTAGTGTGTCTTTATATTTGGGATTTTTTCTCCATCTTTTCAATAAATATGTACCGGTATATATAATTCCAAATTCCACGGGTTACATCGCTGCACATTGTGCGTGAAATCTTCCAATATGGGGTATTTTGGACCTCTGAGTTCATGATTGGCTATTGACAATTTTTTATAATTAACCCTTTCAACACTTAACCCTTTCAGCCGTCTCATCAGGATCTGCACTTTTTGCCAGTAATATTACTATTTTTAGACAAAATTACCCATTTTGATAAATGAACTGGTCCAAATGTAATTTTCTTATTAATTGATTGGTCTAAAAATATCATGCACCAGTCCATGTCAGTTACTTGGTGTTGAATGGGTTAATATCATGCACCAGTCCATGTCAGTTACTTGGTGTTGAATGGGTTAATAATGATGACCTCAGACAGTTAAGGCAGGTGATAGCTGTGTTAGTTGGTTAGAAGTTTACACAGAATTGCAAGATCCAGTGGTTCAGTTATGTTCATTGTTTTATTTGTTAGATCGGCTAAAGTTTAAACGTTATTTATTTTACAACGATTGCGAAGCAAGTCTTAACAACTTATATTAATCACTCTCGTTGGCACGGATGAAAGCGTAAATGAGGTCTTTAGTGTGAGAGGTACCCGGAGAAAACCCACCTATCCGATGTGGCGACCACCGTACCATCTCACATACTACCCGGCCCGAGGATCGAACCCGGGTTGCATTGGTGAGAAGCGAGCTCGCTAACCACTGCGCTAATCGGACAGCCATTTAGAACAGCTGTTTAAGAATTTGGAGAGCAATGCAATTGACCTGGATGTCTGCGCTTCTCCTTTGGTTCAATTTTTGCATTATTTTATTCTATTAAACTTTTTACCGTCAAGCTTGTATTAAGAGACCACCCACTTGGGATATACAACATAATTTGTTGCTTAACAACACAAAACTGGAATTGAAAAAGTGGTCTCTTAGTTAGTTGATTAGCCCGATTGCGAAACAAGTTATTACAATGTTTGTTTAATCGCTCTTCTCACCCCATTCCTGACGGATCCATCGCCATTAGTGGGAGAGAAGAGGCAATGTGGAATTTCAATACATATCTAAGGGCACAATCGTAATGGCCACAGCTGGACGTGAACTCCGGGCCTTTCACACCTAAAGTGACCATGCTATCACGACTTCCACTTACAAGTGGTCCTTAATAGATATCATTTTTTATGAAAGTTTGACCATAATTTGTACACTTCCCTTTATACATTGTGAAGTACATGTACCGTTTCTGTTGCAGTTGTTCTGAAATGTACATAGAATCTTAGCATGTCATTGATGAGATTAGGTGTTATACGTTTATTTATCGTCGCCACCGGTTACCCATATGAGCGACACCTCCTGAAGAGATTGGTCATTTTAGATTTTTGGAGGATAGTGCAATGATACAGACAGACAGACAGACAGACAGACAGACAGACAGACAGACAGACAGACAGACAGACAGACAGACAGACAGACAGACCCATTCCAGAGTTTCCTCTGGTTCTTTTATGTACACGGCATAAAGCACCAACACGAGACCTCGGTATAAAGTCCCATCTGAATGACTGTTAATTTTATTATGGTGAGACAGGGGATCGAACCTGCGTCTCCCTGGATTACCAGTCCAACGTGTTAATCACTGGACTACAGATCCGTCTGTGATGAGATTAGGAGATCATTCACATCATGTAACCGTTCATCCCTTTTCTTCATGCAGCTATGAGATGCAATCTGGTTCTGTGTTCATTGAGATAAGCTTCTAGTCTATACAAATTTATTTTAGCTTGATTGCGAAACAAGTTCTTACAACTTTTATTAATCACTCACAAGACCTCATGCCTGATGTAATCCATCGCCACGAGGGAGAGAGAAGAGGCAATGTGGAACTTAAATGCCTTGCCTAAGGGCACAATCATGACGACTCCAGCGGGGCTTGAACTAGCTTCTGGTGTGGCTTGAAGTTGGTCTCCATATAAATATACATATATACCGGAGAGAAACTATATAAGCTCTGCTTCCCTTTTAATCCTTTCCGATAGACTTACTTCTTTGTTTTTGTGTACAAAGTAAAGTGTTTGTTTATTTGGGTTTTTTACGTTTATTTATCGTCGCAACCGGTTGCCCATATGAGTGACGCCTCCAGAAAATATTAGTTGTTTTAGATTTTGGAGGATAGTGCAATGATACAGAGAGAGAGAGACCAGACCCATTCCAGAGTCTCCTCTGGTTCTTTTACATGCACGGTGTAAAGCACCGACACGAGACCTCGGTTTAACTTCCCATCTGAAAGACTGTTAATTTTATTAGGGTCAGACAGGGGATCGAACCTGCGATCCCTGGATTACCAGTCCAGCGTGTTACCACTGAGCTACATATCCGTCTGTTTGTTTATTATAGTGTCACCCCTATTGAAAGGGCCAGCCATTTCTGACTTATGAGACACCTCTTTTTATGAACATCGGTGCTTCCCAAATCCTATGCTTGTGTGCCAGGCTGGTAGGCAATCGGTAACCATTATTTAACTAGCTGGCGGCTCATCAACTGGCTATATCAGAACGAACCTCTGACAAGATTCGAACCTTCGACCTCCCGCTCCTTAGACGGACGCCTTAACCACTAGGCCGCGGAGACGGTGTACATGTATTGTTTTGTGAATGTATATAGTGGGATAAATTTGCTTAAACCAACATGGGCCAATAGCAGCCTGCTGCACAGTTGAAAATAGGACAGCTTTTCCTTTCTTTTTGAGGACCCCAAAAGCGCAACCCCTTTTATTTCCATTTTAAATACAAAGAAATTGCGGGCCTTCCATACGGGTTTACTGGCATAAAATATATCGCTATATCTGTCCACATTCAAGAAACCTAAATTTTGAAACGTGGCTAGAGATAAAGCATTGTTGACTTGTGCAAACTTTGTATACATGTATATAAATCTCTGATTTTTTTAGGCTCATTCACATGGCCTTGGTCTGTTCACAAATGTTGTGTATATAAATCTTATATACTTGTCACAAGGCCTGGGGTAAAAAAAAAATATATTAAAAACAAATTTATTTTTATTTACAATATTCATACAAAATGTTAAGCCTTACTATATCTTACTGGACAAAATTTTGTATGAAAATTGTAAATAACAATAAATTTGTTTTTAATATTTATTTTTTTTACCCCAGGCCTTGTGACAAGTATAAGATTTATATACACAAAATTTGTGAACAGACCAAGGCCATGTGAATGAGCTAAAAAAAAATATAAACCACTCGTTCTATTCAAATGTATTTAATGGTCATACTGTGATTTAAATTGGAATTCTTTGTCTAAAAGATTCCAACCACGCGAAAACGAGGCTGAGAACGCTTCACGGTGAGCAGTTGTAGAATAACAAGTTCACCCTTTCAACACCACAGACCTCTAAATAGGCTTACAAAAAGTGTAGATCCAGATGAGCCGGCTCGTGACTATTTTTAGAGATAATTACCCATTTTGATAAATGAACTTGTCCAAATGTGATTTTCTGATTCATTTATTGGTTTATGAATATCATGGACCAGTCCATGTGAGTTACTTGGTGTTGAATGGGTTAACTGTGATAATGGCCTACACTGGTGGGGTACTTTGTTATAAAATAATTTATCTGCCATAAATTACCATTTAATTGTCATACTGTGTGCATTTTAACCCTATATTGTTAATATTGATTAAATAACACCATTTAAGGACGCGATCGCGCGCTTTCTTACTTCTCCCAAACATTCTGACCTAGAATGAGCCCTGCCTTGGGCCTCTTCATAAGTTTGGCTGGGAAGTTAGGGTTGTTGATCTATATGGCGTAACGTTTGTGAATATTTAGTCGTGTTTATATTTGCAGCTACCTCTCTCCAGTTCGGGGGCAGAGGACGCGAGGGGTTTCCCCAGGGAGCGTTGTGTTTGCTTCACCTCGGAAAGGTGCAGCTGTTACCACCATTTACTCGAGAGAAAGTCCCGACCCCAAATCCAACAGTAACCCAAAGAGATCTCACTCTCTCAACATGTTCTTTAACAAAGGTAAAAAGTTTGCATAGGTTATTTAGTTTACAACGATTGCGAAACAAGCTTTGTCAACTTAATATTACTCTCATTTATTTATACACATTTATTTTAGCTCGATTTCGAAACAAGTTATTTCAACTTATGTAAATCACTCTCGAGACCTCATTCCTGGTGGAATCCATCGCCACGAGGGAGAGAGAAGAGGCAATGTGGAATTTAAATGCCTTGCCTAAGGGCACAATCGTAACGGCTCAAGTGGGGCTCGAACTCCGGACCTTTCGCACCTGAAGCGAACGCGCATCCACTGCGCTATCACGGCTTCCACTCTCGTTGGTGCGGATGAAAGTGTCATCCATGTGAGATGAAAATCGGAGTCCCCCCCCGAGAAAAAACCCCACCGATCACCGTACCATCTCACATGCTTCTACATCCGAGGATTGAGCCCAGGTTGAATAATTACACAAGAGAGAAGTGAGCGTGCTAACCACTGCGCCATTCGGACAGCCCAGCACAGAATTGGAGCCACATCTTTACTGTTGCATTTCTGATGTTTGGATTTTGATGTATGCCCGATTCAAGACTAGAATGTTCCCTGTAGTCGTCAACAGCACTATATAGCCTGATTGTTTACATTTATGGTTTAGTTGTCAGCATATAGACTGGACTGCGATTGTTTACATTTATGGTTTAGTTGTCAGCATATAGACTGGACTACGATTGTTTAACATTTATGATTTTGTTGTCAGCATATAGATTGGACTACCATGGGTGCATCATGCTATGTGATGATTGTTTACGATTATTGTTTTGTTGTAAAGTGTGTAGACAGGTGTCTCATAAGTTAATCAAATCCCATTGGTGGGTGATGTCGAATTCTTTCAAGTGAGGAAGCTAACCAGCTGGCTTGCGGAAGGTCGGTAGTTCTACCCGGGTACCGTCCGTGCATGAAATACTACTTGGAGGGGCACCAGGGCTCTCCCTCCACCAATGATAGCCGGAGAGTCGCCGTATAACCTAATCTGTTGGTGCGACTTTAAACCCCAAAAATAAACAAATGTGTTGAGCATGATGCATGTTGTTTCATTACTGTTGTTGTTTTGTTTTCAGTGTGTAGACTAGGCTATCACAGGTTGATCATGCTGTGTGATGTTCGTTTAAGATTGTTGTTTTGGTTTCAGTGTGTAGACTAGGCTATCACAGGTTGATCATGCTGTGTGATGTTTGTTTAAGATTGTTGTTTTATTTCCAGTGTGTAGACTAGGCTATCACAGGTTGATCATGCTGTGTGATGTTCGTTTAAGATTGTTGTTTATTTCCAGGGTGTAGACTAGGCTATCACAGGTTGATCATGCTGTGTGATGTTCGTTTAAGATTGTTGTTTTATTTCCAGGGTGTAGACTAGGCTATCACAGGTTGATCATGCTGTGTGATGTTTGTTTAAGATTGTTGTTTTATTTCCAGTGTGTAGACTAGGCTATCACAGGTTGATCATGCTGTGTGATGTTCGTTTAAGATTGTTGTTTTATTTCCAGGGTGTAGACTAGGCTATCACAGGTTGATCATGCTGTGTGATGTTCGTTTAAGATTGTTGTTTTATTTCCAGGGTGTAGACTAGGCTATCACAGGTTGATCATGCTGTGTGATGTTTGTTTAAGATTGTTGTTTTATTTCCAGTGTGTAGACTAGGCTATCACAGGTTGATCATGCTGTGTGATGTTCGTTTAAGATTGTTGTTTTGGTTTCAGTGTGTAGACTAGGCTATCACAGGTTGATCATGCCGTGTGATGTTCGTTTAAGTTTGTTGTATTGGTTTCAGTGTGTAGACTAGGCTATCACAGGTTGATCATGCTGTGTGATGTTTGTTTAAGATTGTTGTTTTATTTCCAGTGTGTAGACTAGGCTATCACAGGTTGATCATGCTGTGTGATGTTCGTTTAAGATTGTTGTTTTGGTTTCAGTGTGTAGACTAGGCTATCACAGGTTGATCATGCCGTGTGATGTTCGTTTAAGTTTGTTGTATTGGTTTCAGTGTGTAGACTAGGCTATCACAGGTTGATCATGCTGTGTGATGTTTGTTTAAGATTGTTGTTTTGTTTCCAGTGTGTAGACTAGGCTATCACAGGTTGATCATGCTGTGTGATGTTCGTTTAAGATTGTTGTTTTGGTTTCAGTGTGTAGACTAGGCTATCACAGGTTGATCATGCTGTGTGATGTTTGTTTAAGATTGTTGTTTTATTTCCAGTGTGTAGACTAGGCTATCACAGGTTGATCATGCTGTGTGATGTTCATTTAAGATTGTTGTTTTGGTTTCAATATGTAGACTAGGCTATCACAGGTTGATCATGCTGTGTGATGTTTGTTTAAGATTGTTGTTTTGGTTTCAGTGTGTAGACTAGGCTGTCACAGGTTGATCATGCTGTGTGATGTTTGTTTAAGATTGTTGTTTTGGTTTCAGTGTGTAGACTAGGCTATCACAGGTTGATCATGCTGTGTGATGTTCGTTTAAGATTGTTGTTTTGTTTCCAGTGTGTAGACTAGGCTATCACAGGTTGCTCATGCTGTGTGATGTTCGTTTAAGTTTGTTGTTTTGGTTTCAGTGTGTAGACTAGGCTATCACAGGTTGATCATGCTGTGTGATGTTCGTTTAAGATTGTTGTTTTATTTCCAGTGTGTAGACTAGGCTATCACAGGTTGATCATGCTGTGTGATGTTCGTTTTAAGATTGTTATTTTGGTTTCAGTGTGTAGACTAGGCTATCACAGGTTGCTCATGCTGTGTGATGTTTGTTTAAGATTGTTGTTTTGTTTCCAGTGTGTAGACTAGGCTATCACAGGTCAATCATGCTGTGTGATGTTTGTTTAAGATTGTTGTTTTGGTTTCAGTGTGTAGACTAGGCTATCACAGGTTGATCTTGCTGTGTGATGTTCGTTTAAGATTGTTGTTTTGGTTTCAGTGTGTAGACTAGGCTATCACAGGTTGCTCATGCTGTGTGATGTTCGTTTAAGTTTGTTGTTTTGGTTTCAGTGTGTAGACTAGGCTATCACAGGTTGATCATGCTGTGTGATGTTCGTTTAAGATTGTTGTTTTATTTCCAGGGTGTAGACTAGGCTATCACAGGTTGATCATGCTGTGTGATGTTCGTTTAAGATTGTTGTTTTATTTCCAGTGTGTAGACTAGGCTATCACAGGTTGATCATGCTGTGTGATGTTCGTTTTAAGATTGTTATTTTGGTTTCAGTGTGACTGTAGACTAGGCTATCACAGGTTGATCATGCTGTGTGATGTTTGTTTAAGATTGTTGTTTTGGTTTCAGTGTGTAGACTAGGCTATCACAGGTTGATCATGCTGTGTGATGTTTGTTTAAGATTGTTGTTTTGGTTTCAGTGTGTAGACTATGCTATCACAGGTTTCTCATGATGTGTGATGTTTGTTTAAGATTGTTGTTTTGTTTCCAGTGTGTAGACTAGGCTATCACAGGTTTCTCATGCTGTGTGATGTTCGTTTTAAGATTGTTATTTTGGTTTCAGTGTGACTGTAGACTAGGCTATCACAGGTTGATCATGCTGTGTGATGTTTGTTTAAGATTGTTGTTTTGTTTCCAGTGTGTAGACTAGGCTATCACAGGTTGACCATGCTGTGTGATCTCCTACAAGTATCTAAGGATATTGTAAGTACCGTGTTTATCTCATAAATCTTGAAATATTGGATTATCTTCTGTTGGAGCCAGAAACCACCAAATGGCAACATTTGTCCAACAACACTTCGTATTCACTTCCTGATATTAATGTTTCTAATTCATTTAATGTTATTTCATGCCAATCTAATTGTATTGGTTCTCATGTCGATCGTGAATATTGATGACTAGTAAATATCTGTAGTTTTTTTTTTGCAAGAAAGGTTTCAATTTTAATTGCAGCAACAAAAGATCTGGACGTGTTTTGAGTTTTGTATAACATGTAGACCCGAGCTGATGAAAGACAGACATTTAGACCAGGTACTGTGTATAGTTCGTTATGAAGCATAATATTTGGCAATCTCCCATGGTTAAACTTAATTGAGATTCAGGCTCACAAAATACATTGATTGGTGATCAGTAAACATTTGATAATGCATGCTGGGTAAAATAAAGGCTTTAAATAGTTCAAATAATTGACAATTCATTAATGTGTGTTTTCTTATTTGTTGCCAAAAACTCTAATATATATAAAATATATCATGGAATTTCAACACAATTCTAATGAATTTCCATGCCGTATTTGATGTGCAAAGAGTTACGCTAATGAACGAGATAGGACCTATACAGCGGTCCTGGTGGTTAATCTGTTTATAGCTCCAGATGCCAATGAGCTCGAGTCTGGGGTTCAATCCTCAGACAGAGAGTTTCAACTAAAATGGTTAGTTTTAAGTGAATAATATTTACTCTACAAGCAAAGACGTAGTAAGTACATGTAACGGATTACCTGGGCCTCCCTCAGCGAGTTGTTACGGTCGTTTACTTCAAAATCACTTTACCCCCCCCCCCCCCCCCCATCGCTGTAAGTTTGAATCCCACTTTGGGTAAGTGAGGAAGCTATCCAGCTGGCTTGCGGAATGTCGGTGGTTCTACATGGGTGCTGGTCCGTGCCTCAAATACTGCTCGGATGGGCACCCGGTGTCTCCACCAATAATAACTGGAGAGTTGCCATATGAAGTCAGCTGTTGGTGCGACTTTAAACTCCAAAAACTGTGTTTTAACACAGGCATGCTGTTGAACAGGAGGGCCTAATCATCAAGAGGGTATGGTATCACACCTGGCTCGCTCTGTATCAGTCTGCTCTATCTCTCGGACAACTATATGTAACCACAATAGTATTGGAGGAGTACCGGTGGATCAAATTATAAACAAGCAATAACATTATACATACATACAATTTATGTTTGTAAATTACGATAACTGACTTGTGATGCTTGTTTGTAGATAATGATGTGCTCGTTGTACGGTATATGTAAAGTAACTGACTTGTGATGCTTGTTTGTAGATAATGATGTGCTCGTTGTACGGTATATGTAAAGTAACTGACTTGTGATGCTTGTTTGTAGATAATGATGTGCTCGTTGTACGGTATATGTAAAGTAACTGACTTGTGATGCTTGTTTGTAGATAATGATGTGCTCGTTGTACGGTATATGTAAAGTGACTGACTTGTGATGCTTGTTTGTAGATAATGATGTGCTCGTTGTACGGTATATGTAAAGTATCGGACAGTGAGATAAAGTTCAAGGACATCGTGAAATGTTACAGTAACCTGTCACATGCGGAACCTCAGGTGAGATCTTGCCTCCTCGATATGCAGCTTAACCCTTTCCCACATAAAATCGCGTATTCACAACATTATCAATACTATATACATTAGTAATGTAGTCAAACCAACATTCCCCAGTAATATCTATGTGGGTGGGGTAGATTCCCAACATTATCAATACTATATACATTAGTAGTGTAGTCAAACCAACATTCCCCAGTAATATCTATGTAGGTGGGGTAGATTCACAACATTATCAATACTATATACATTAGTAATGTAGTCAAACCAACACCCCCAGTAATATCTATGTAGGTGGGGTAGATTCACAACATTATCAATACTATATACATTAGTAGTGTAGTCAAACCAACATCCCCCAGTAATATCTATGTGGGTGGGGTAGATACACAACATTATCAATACTATATACATTAGTAATGTAGTCAAACCAACACCCCCAGTAATATCTATGTAGGTGGGGTAGATTCACAACATTATCAATACTATATACATTAGTAATGTAGTCAAACCAACACCCCCAGTAATATATATGTGGGTGGGGTAGATTCACAACATTATCAATACTATATACATTAGTAGTCAAGCCAACACCCCCAGTAATATCTATGTGGGTGGGGTAGATTCACAACATTATCAATACTATATACATTAGTAGTCAAGCCAACACCCCCAGTAATATCTATGTGGGTGGGGTAGATTCACAACATTATCAATACTATATACATTAGTAGTCAAGCCAACACCCCCAGTAATATCTATGTGGGTGGGGTATATTCACAACATTATCAATACTATATACATTAGTAGTCAAGCCAACATCCCCTGTAATATCTATGTGGGTGGGGTAGATTCACAACATTATCAATACTATATACATTAGTAGTCAAGCAATACTATATACATTAGTAGTCAAGCCAACACCCCCAGTAATATCTATGTGGGTGGGGTAGATTCACAACATTATCAATACTATATACATTAGTAGTCAAGCCAACACCCCCAGTAATATCTATGTGGGTGGGGTAGATATGCTGACTGCTTATCCACTGATAGCTAAATGGCTGTTGTATGATGATTGAGCTTATTTACCCTCGCGACGATGTGTGCGAGCTGTTGTATGTATGCAGATATAGTAGTGTATTACCTTAAATCTCTTGATGGGAAATGGTTAAATACCAGAAATGTGCACATCGTAAATGAGCAATAAGAATCGGTGAATATATGAATCCGTTCTGGATGTGTGATCCAGTGGTTATTGTGATGTTGTTCTCTCTAGCCTTCCATCTACAGGTCAGGGTAGTATGTCACTAAGCTTGTCCGGGTGAGATCTTGTAAACTCTAGTCCAGATGAGGGTTGAGTCTTCACTAGGGACGTTGACTTGTCCTGTGGGTAGTGAGGTTTCAGTCTTCACTAGAGACGTTGATTTGTCCTGTGGATAGTGAGGTTTCAGTCTTCACTAGAGACGTTGATTTGTCCTGTGGATAGTGAGGTTTCAGTCTTCACTAGGGACGTTGATTTGTCCTGTGGATAGTGAGGGTTCAGTCTTCACTAGGGACGTTGACTTGTCCTGTGGATAGTGAGGTTTCAGTCTTCACTAGGGACGTTGACTTGTCCTGTGGATAGTGAGGTTTCAGTCTTCACTAGGGACGTTGACTTGTCCTGTGGATAGTGAGGGTTCAGTCTTCACTAGGGACGTTGACTTGTCCTGTGGGTAGTGAGGTTTCAGTCTTCACTAGGGACGTTGACTTGTCCTGTGGATAGTGAGGTTTCAGTCTTCACTAGGGACATTGACTTGTCCTGTGGATAGTGAGGTTTGAGTCTTCACAAGGGACGTTGACATGTCCTGTGGGTAGTGAGGTTTGAGTCTTCACAAGGGACGTTGACATGTCCTGTGGGTAGTGAGGTTTGAGTCTTCACTAGGGACATTGTATTGTCCTGTGGGTAGTGAGGTTTGAGTCTTCACAAGGGACGTTGACTTGTCCTGTGGATAGTGAGGGTTCAGTCTTCACTAGGGACGTTGACTTGTCCTGTGGATAGTGAGGTTTCAGTCTTCACTAGGGACGTTGACTTGTCCTGTGGATAGTGAGGTTTCAGTCTTCACAAGGGACGTTGACATGTCCTGTGGGTAGTGAGGTTTGAGTCTTCACAAGGGACGTTGACATGTCCTGTGGGTAGTGAGGTTTGAGTCTTCACTAGGGACATTGACTTGTCCTGTGGGTAGTGAGGTTTAAGTCTTCACTAGGGACGTTGACATGTCCTGTGGGTAGTGAGGTTTGAGTCTTCACTAGGGACGTTGACTTGTCCTGTGGATAGTGAGCTTGAGTCTAAAGCTGGATGTTAGATTCAGTTGTTATTGACATCAGCAATATGGTTCAAAGACCTTGTCCCTTGTAAGAATCCTTTGATGAAAACTTTGTCCTGGTATTTTTCGGCGTCCCAAGTTTGATTATCATATTGAACTTTTGTACTAGACCATGAAATTTTGCCCGTTCTATTTCAGACATATAAGCAGGCGTTTATAGACTGCGACCAGTTTGATTCCATCATCAGTTTCTATAACCGAGTGTTCATGCAGAACATGAAAAACTTCATACTTCAGTTTGCTAAGCCAGTGGTAAGTTATTAGTTTGCTAAGCCAGTGGTAAGTTATCAGTATGTTATCAGATTGCTAAGCCAGTGGTATGTTATCAGATTGCTAAGCCAGTGGTAAGTTATCAGATTGCTAAGCCAGTGACCAGTAAGTTATCAGATTGCTAAGCCAGTGACCAGTAAGTTATCAGTTTGCTAAGCCAATGGTAGGTTATCAGATTACTAAGCCAGTGGTAAGTTATCAGATTGCTAAGCCAGTGATAAGTTATCAGATTGCTAAGCCAGTGGTAAGTTATCAGATTGCTAAGCCAGTGGTAAGTTATCAGATTGCTAAGCCAGTGGTAAGTTATCAGATTGCTAAGCCAGTGGTAAGTTATCAGTTTGGTATGCCTGTAGTAAGTTATCAGATTGCTAAGCCAGTGGTAAGTTATCAGTTTGCTAAGCCAGTGGTAAGTTATCAGTTTGCTAAGCCAGTGGTAGGTTATCAGTGTGCTAAGCCAGTGGTAAGTTTTCAGTTTGCTAAGCCAGTGGTAGGTTATCATTGTGCTAAGCCAGTGGTAAGTTATCAGATTGCTAAGCCAGTGGTAAGTTATCAGATTGCTAAGCCAGTGGTAAGTTATCCGTTTGCTACGTCAGTGGTAAGTTATCAGTTTGCTAAGCCAGTGGTAAGTTATCAGTTTGCTACGTCAGTGGTAAGTTATCAGTTTGGTATGCCATACTCCATATGAAACTTCCAACTTTTTCTATGAGACACGGTCTGAACGGTGCTTACAATGCATACAAGTCAGCGACCGTAACCACTCGACCATGGAGGCGGACATATATCTCATTGCCAGGCTTTCAATTAATATATGAGAGTTTTTACACTTTTTTAATTTTTTTAAATTTCTTTACACATTTAATTTAGCTTGATTGCGAAACAAATTTTACAACATAAGTAAAAGAGAAGAGGAAATATGCTGGAGTTCAGTGCCTTGCCTAAGCACACCACCACCGTGGTTCTGACCGGACTCAAGCTCAAAACTTCTCGGTTACAAGGCGAACATCGAATTCATTATACCGCGACGGCTTACCCATAATTCGTAAATAGTTCTGCACTAAAAACAACTGCAAGAAACAGTATATTTATCCTTCATCTTTTGGAAATGCTAAACAACCGCCCTCAAAAATGTCAGTTCTGGTTGTAAAAACCGAACCTTCAGGGCACCCGGGATCTTCGTCCAGCAATAATAGCTGGAGAGTGGCAGTATGAACTAAGCTGTTAGTGTGACTTACAAACCACATAATAAAACCATCTCTTCACGATGATCGGACACCACTAGAGCTAAAAGTCACAGTGGTAATAAATAGCAAGTGATGGTGAACATTGTTAGTTTAATACAAATTTATTTTAGCTCGATTGCGAAACAAGTTCTTTCAACTTATATTAATAACTCTCGAGACCTCATTCCTGATGGAATCCATCGCCATGAAGGAGAGAAGAGGCAACGTGGAATTTAAATGCCTTGCCTAAGGGCACAATCGTAACGGCTAGTCTGAGCCGCTCGGCCACTCATTGGGATCTTCTGCCACCATATGGAACTAGAGAAGTTGCTGTATCACGGTTGTTGTCGACACTATAAAATCCAGAAACAATTGCAGTCATTTGTGATTTACATGTTTTTCACTTGTCAGTTGTAGCCCTCGCCTCTCTTAATTAGCTGAATAGCTCTTGGAAATGGTGCAGCTTGTAATATTTTCTCTTGGAAGAGCCCAGGTTGAAGCCCCGTCATGCAGGGGGAAAGAGGTTGCTGCCAATAGCTTGTAATATTTTCTCTTGGAAGAGCCCAGGTTGAAGCCCCGTCATGCAGGGGGAAAGAGGTTGCTGGCAATAGCTTGTTATATTTTCTCTTGGAAGAGCCCAGGTTGAAGCCCCGTCACGCAGGGGGAAAGAGGTTGCTGGCAATAGCTTGTAATATTTTCTCTTCGAAGAGCCCAGGTTGAAGCCCCGTCATGCAGGGGGAGAGAGGTTGCAGGCAATAGCTATTAACTCCCCTATTTTTGGAACTATATAATAACCATTAATGCACTTATCGCTGTCCCTTACAAACTATAGTTCGATCCCCGCTAGAGCCGTTACAATTGTGTCCTTAGGCAAGGCATTTATATTCCACATTGCCTCTTCTCTCTCCCTTGTGGCGATGGATTCCATCAGGAATGAGGTCTCGAGAGTGATTAATATAAGTTGTAAGAAATTGCTTCGCAATCGAGCTAAACTAAATTTGTATGAACTAATAAACAAAGTTTGTGTTGAAAGTTTTAATAATGCCAGCCATAATAAAACTGTTAGTTATTTGCCTTTGTTTCACTTCTGTTCTAGGATTTGGCTGTTAGTTTTTATCAGTGTCACTTGTAATTTAGATGTGTTGTCATGGTTTTACGTGTGTATGTATCTTTTTTTTCACGGTTTTTACTTGTGTTTTAGATTTTTATCACAGTTTCACTTGTGTTTTAGATTTATCTCATGTTTTCACTTGTGTTCTGTTCTTCATCTTGATCATCTGTTAATTTGTCGTCTATCTTTTCCCCTATAATAAATGTTTCTGATCCAAACGGAATCAAGAGCAGAGCCATAATCAGCTCAAACAGTTCCACGATCGTCAGTACGGAGACACCCATCCATAGGAGAAATGTTCCCCCAATATCCGCGAATAGGTCCACAAGTCTATACGCTGGCATTTGTAAATGTTCTGTTGCACTCGCCTCCTGAAGGTAGATGTTCAAACGTATGAAATTGTGTCGGATTGTTACTGAGGCGCTATTCAAGGTATTCATCTCGCTTTCTGTGTATTTAGCTCGCAAGTTTCCGATGCGATTATGCAAGTCACTGAGTGTGTCGATTGCTTCTCTGATTGAATTGCTTGCTGTTGTTGTATCATTTCTGTAGAGTGTTTTTAGTAGTGAGAATTGATGGGCCTGTTTCGGCCAGTACAGCATTGAGACGGTCTGTTGATATGTTGTTTCTTTGCACGGCTGAGCAGCCACAGTCACGTTCGTAACCAGCGGCATCTTCAAACTTGTTCATAACCTTTTCTTCACAAGCAAGCATTTCTAGGTCTACGTTATCTGCCCCTTGAAAGTGATTCTCTTTGCTTTTCCAGTCTTTGATTTTGCCACAAAAAGGTATAGCCCCTTCGTCGAGGGCAGTCACATGATGCATAGATAGAGCCGCATTCTTACATCTACATGTATTTACCACTGCCCTTTGTTTACATAATTCTAAACACATGAACAGTGTGTCCTGAAAGTCTTCTGAACCATCCGAATCTTGTTCAGAACAGTCTCCATATGGCTGTGAAATTCTTGAATATGAAACCGTTCTCAATCCAACCGAAGTCGAATAATCGGGTGGGACATCAAATCCATGAATTGCAGGAGACGGCAGAGTGTTGGTGGCATGGATTTGAGCGCGAACACCGACACCAGCACCATTGTTGTCTTTAATATCATACTTGCTGTATAAAGTAGATGGATTCTCCTGTTGAAGGGATAGAATGAGAGACAGACCTTTAGAAGGTCCAGTGCTATGCATTTGTAACTTTTTTCCATTAAGCATCGGCTTTTCTTTATCATGCCGACTGTTGAAGGTGTAACTGTTACACAGTTGTAGTAATCTTTGCCATCAAAGAAGATGGAGAAATCTTGTGTATCGCAATCGTGGTTGTTGAATCTACAGCTGAGAATGAAGTCCTCGGCACTGGCTAATGTATCGTGCTGCATCTGGTAAGTTCTCGTAGAACGCTTGATGCGAGCCCATTCTGGCAGTGTAAGGACCAAAGTCGGTCTTTGAAAGAAACTGTCGCCATGAAATTATGTCAGTGTTGTTAGTAAGCAGTTCGTTCAATTTGGCTTGAGAAATTGGATCATAGTTACAGTAACAGCAGGAAACTCTACATATGTCCCTACTTTAGTCCTGGTCACTTCCACGTACGGGTATGACAAGTATTTCTTCACGAGAAATGTCAATTGCGTAAAGGCAGCAATCGATGCCAGTATAACGAGTATTGACCAGAACACACGCCGTTTCACCGACCGTGACGTCGTTATTTTAGCTATGCCGTGAGCATTACTCTCGGACCCTAGTTTTCCGATGGTCCTTGCAGTAGTAGATCGTCGCTGTTCAGTGTTTCCGGGAACCATCGTTTTGATCTGTTACGAAAGTACGGCAAGTTCTTCAGACAACTAAGACAAATCTTCAGTTCCCCTTATTTATCTTCCCTGAAAATACAGACGAAATATTTGAAAACCAATAAGAAACACGATCGTTTACAGTACAATACAAAGCGTACAAATCAACCAATAAGAAACATGATCGTTTACAGTACAATACAAAACGTACAAATCAACCAATAAGAAACATGATCGTTTACAGTACAATACAAAGCGTACAAATCAACCAATAAGAAACATGATCGTTTACAGTACAATACAAAACGTACAAATCAACCAATAAGAAACATGATCGTTTACAGTACAATACAAAACGTACAAATCAACCATAAGGCCATGCTTAAAAATTGTTTGTTTCGGATAACTCGGCTAATTTCCCGCTACCCAAATTATTTTTATGAGCTGTCCCATCGATTTCTTTTACAAGGCTTCAGTTTGGATAGACTAGTTACTAAATAATAATAAGTTTAATGAACACGAGCATCAGATACTATGTTTATTTCTTTCCTGTGTTTTACGTTTATTTATCCTCGCTACCGGTTACCCATATGAGCGACGCCTCCCGAAGAGATTAGTCATATTAGATTTTTGGAGGATAGTGCAATGATACAGAGAGAGAACCATTCCAGAGTCTCCTCTGGTTCTTTTACGTGCACGGTGTAAAGCACCGACACAAGAACTCGGTTTAACGTCCCATCTGAAAGACTTGTTAATTTTATTAGGATCACTGGATTACCAGTCCAGCGTGTTACCACTGGACTACAGATCCGTCTGTGCACTTGGGAGAGTTTGTTGATATACACTTTGTTTACTGGACATCCAATACAAATGGTTCAGATTTTCATCTAGCTTACTCATTGGCTCTGATAAAGTTAGGGTCAGACGGGGGATCAAACCTGCGATCCCTGGATTACCAGTCCAACATGTTAACAACTGGACTACAGATCCGTCTGTTTTTCTTTCCTAGTAAAACGTTATATTTATAGTCACCAACTGCCCACAATTTGACAAATACAATTTAAAACATTTTATTTTTTGACGTACCTACCATCTCAAATTTTCTGGACAAATTTCTGGACCACGTTATGCCAAACAAATAATGTTTAACGATGGCCTAAATGATCCTGATGTGGACCCATTTCTTGAAATGGTGTTTATAAATACAGGTCATGGCATAATTATTGTCCTCTGCTGTATTTTATGAAGTGAAGGTACATGTATATGTTAGTTTCCAACATATGAGCATGAAATTCAACTCTTCTAAGAAAAATTTGGGCCAACGTTGGATACATTTCTCTACAATGGAAATGTTACCAATTGTGAGGAAATTGCAAGTAAATATTAAATAGCCAGCCATTGATTTAATACAGTAAAATTAAGGAATACATGTGTATGAAATAAATAGATGTGCGCCAGTGTGTTTCCTTCCCATCACCACACCTATCCACACACTTCACCTTCCCTATTAAGAGACCACCTATATGTAGCTGGAGATCCACACACTTCACCTTCCCTATTAAGAGACCACCTATATGTAGCTGGAGATCCACACACTTCACCTTCCCTATTAAGAGACCACCTATATGTAGCTGGAGATCCACACACTTCACCTTCCCTATTAAGAGACCACCTATATGTAGCTGGAGATCCACACACTTTATGTTCCCTATTAAGAGCGACCATTTTTGTCATTGGCCTTAAGTGATCTCTTAACCGAGGGAAGAACTATAAAAAAAAGTTGCGGAGTAAAACCGTGTCTGATCAGGATCTATGTTGCTTACTATTCAGCCAAGTGTTTTAGCTCCACTATCCGAATAGCAAACAGCATAGAGCCTGATCAGACGGCACGTTCTGTGCCGTCTGATCTGGCTCTATGCTGTTTGCAAACGTGATTTTATTTGCCGCTAGCTTACAAAGAGTTAATAATGATATATAAAATGTCGGGAATGGAGAAGTGTGTAAAAGATGACATGATGATGTAATGGACTCTTCGATTCTGTAATATTGCCAAAAGAACCCGTGAGTGACCGGTTTGCATTAGATCTACAAAGTCTAGCATTCGTATTTCAACGTGTTCAGCGTCCTGTCCTCGACCATAAGCAGGTCTCCTTCCACCAGTGATAGCTGTAGTGTCACGATATCACCTACGCTATTGGTGCGACTTTAACAACAAACAATTTCTTTGTGTGTGCATAGACTATGGATTTCAGGCAATATTGCAATATTTATCATCAAGTTTTATTGAGAATTTAGGCACACGAGAGCGGGCATTTTCAGAATTTCGGGCATGACGGGCCGCACTCCTATTCCTGATTAGGGCAAAAAAAGCAACGTACATAATTGTTTATATAAACATCCCTGCTACTGCTATTTTATTTCAGATAAATAATTCAACCCACTGTACCTAGATCTAAAACATTTATTATTACAAACAAAATAAATAAACGAGATTACCTGTAAATATATCCACATATAAACACAGTATAACTTATTCATTCTGTTTCTGACTCTTGACTCCAGCACAACCAGGATGGATTGCTACAGATTGCTACAGATTGCTACAATGTTTATTCTCTCTTGTAGACTCAAAATAAATCTGCTCTTACAAGTATCTTGTAATGTATAAATGTGTAACTTTGTAGATGTTCATTTCCATAACCCCTTCCTTCATAGAGATTTAGGTCAATATACTATTATATCTCCATACAAACGACAGCCATTTATAATGGGACAGTGTATCTTACTAGACAAAATTTTGTTCGAAAATCGTAAAAACCAAAAAATAAAAAAGGGCGAAGTCAGGGTCCCTAGGGCGACAAGTCATTGACTTCAAATCACTTGCCCCCTCACCGTTCTATGTTTGAATCCTATTTGGGGTGCTGCCTAATCATTTCATGTGAGGAAGTTATCCAGCTGGCTTGCAGAAGGTCGGTGGTTCTACCAGGGTGCCCATCCATACAATACAGGAGAGATACCCAGAGGGATTCCGCCACCAATAATAGCCAGTTATCGCTTCTCGGCTTTTTGACTAAGATCAAAATGTAGTATCTGTTCTTATCAGCTTAATATCTGATACGTCGCAATGGGGAACTTTGATAAACAGATTTTTGGACACAGGTGAGATGTTAGGGCTTGCTCCACTCCGTTCTAAAGAGAGAGAAAAGAAGAAGAAAGGCTGTTGGTGCGACTTTAAATCCAAAAATAAACTGATCATTTTTACCATACCTGTGTTATATACTCAAATCATTCACTGACCTAATAAGTTGACGGGTGCAGTGGAAGCTAGGAAACATTTTGCATTCGCTCATTACTCATTGGTTGATCAGGGATCATTTTAGAGGGCGATGTGGGCGAAATAGTCGCCCTAGGGACTCTGACTTCGCCCTCTGGGGGCCCCACCTCTCCCTGGTTTTTACGATTTTCAAACAAAATATTGTCTAGTAAGATACACTGGCCCATTATAAAGCACTCCTTCTATTCGAATGTTGTATTTAATGGTTGTTCTGTGCATTTTAACCCTAATTTGGAGAAGTATATTAAAGAACACCATTTAAGGAAGCGATCACGCGCTTTCTCACTTCTCCCAAAAATTCTGACCTAGAATGAACCCTGTTGATATAACATTTCTCAAAGCAGTTACAATCATGAACCCGGCTTTGTGGACAGCTGTTATTTTTGTTCATCATATATAAAGCATGTATAGTTATATTCTTGTAATTGCAGCAGCCGAACCTGTCGCCAGTTCCTAGGCCAGTAACATCACCTCTGAATGCGTCTCCTGTCTATAGGTAAGAACAGAAGCTACTGTGTGTAGATGTAAATAAAATTTTCTTTTATTTCAATGTCATATTCCTGTTTCAAGAAAACCGAAATTGCGTTGTATGAAAGTGTGCCGCTGTATATGAGTGTCCCGCTGTATGTGAGTGTCCTGCTCTATGAGAGTGCCCCGCTATGTGTGAGTGCCCCGCCGTATGAAGAGTGCCCAGCTGTGTGTGAGTGTCCCGCTGCATGCGAGTGCCCCGCTATGTGTGAGTGCCCTGCTGTATGAGAGTGCCCCGATATGTGTGAGTGCCCTGCTGTATGAGAGTGCCCCGCTATGTGTGAGTGCCCTGCTGTATGAGAGTGCCCTGCTGTATGTGAGTGTCCTGCTGCATGCGAGTGTCCCACTGTATGTGAGTGCCTTGCTGTGTGTGAGTGTCCCGCTGCATGCGAGTGTCCCACTGTATGAGAGTGCCCCGCTATGTGTGAGTGTCTCGCTGTGTGTGAGTGCCCTGCTGTATGAGAGTGCCCCGCTATGTGTGAGTGTCTCGCTGTGTGTGAGTGTCTCGCTGTGTGTGAGTGTCCTGCTGTATGAGAGTGCCTCGCTGTGTGTGAGTGCCCTGCTGTATGAGAGTGCCTTGCTGTGTGTGAGTGCCCTGCTGTATGAGAGTGCCCCGCTATGTGTGAGTGTCCCGCTGTGTGTGAGTGTCCCGCTGTGTGTGAGTGTCCCGCTGTGTGTGAGTGCCTCGCTGTGTGTGAGTGTCCCGCTGTATGTGAGTGTCCCGCTGTATGTGAGTGTCCCGCTGTGTGTGAGTGCCCCACTGTATGTGAGTGTCCCACTGTATGTGAGTGTCACGCTGTATGTGAGTGTCCCGCTGTATGAGAGTGCCTCGCTGCATGCGAGTGTCCCGCTGTATGTGTGTGTCCCGCTGTGTGTGAGTGTCCCGCTGTGTGTGAGTGTCCCACTGTATGAGTGTCTCGCTGTGTGTGAGTGTCCCACTGTATGAGAGTGTCTCGCTGTATGAGAGTGCCTCGCTGTATGTGAGTGTCCCACTGTATGAGAGTGTCCCGCTGCGTGTGAGTGTCCCGCTGCATGCGAGTGTCCCGCTGTATGTGTGTGTCCCGCTGTGTGCGAGTGTCCCGCTGTGTGTGGGTGTTCCGCTGTGTGTGGGTGTTCCACTATGTGTGGGTGTGTGTGGGTGTTCCACTATGTGTTCCACCATTACAATTGTGTTCCTTAGGCGCAAGGCATTTATATTCCACATGCCTCTTCTCTCCCTTGTGGCGATGGATTCCATCAGAAATTAGGTCTCGATAGTGATTAATATAAGTTGTGGGAACTTGTTTTGCAATCAATTTAAAAAACATTTTTATAACTAAACTAACATCGTTTAGCCACAAGAGTTGGAAGATGAATTTAAAAAAAAAATTGCATGTATTTTTATCCATGAATTTATGTTCTACTATAGAATCCAAGGTCGGCAGAATTTTTATGTGTCCCCTATGAAAGAATCGCCATTCAAGTCTCCGCACTCGCCCGGCAGTATGACGCCCAGGTCGAGACAGCTGTATAGCTTCGGAGATCTGCTTGGAGTAAGTACAAGTGTGCAAACACTTATTGTGAAGAATTTTATGCTACATTTTAACTTTCCATCAGTAAATTTCAAGAGATAATTAAAGATTAGAAGATCATTTTGGATCTTTCTACGAACGAACGATATAATTTTCTTTATAGTCACCTCCGCCGAGGCATTTGGGCGACTGGTTTCTCTAAGTAGATTACGTTGTCATCTGAGTTGCTTATGTTGACAACTGGAAAGGCATCTTCCGTTCTTCTCAGGGTGACAAGTCCTGTATCCTATCTTACGAAAGGGTTCCTTTTAGGGCCACATACATCCTCCACGATTTGTAAGCTCACAGCAGCAATAATGGTTCAGGTTTCTTCGCTGGGGTCCTCGCGCCATCAAGAAGTCTGCGTCCCACCGTCTTCCTTGAAGGAGATCCGTCCCCTTGAAGGAGCCGGCTAAAAGAAAACCAGCAATCCACCGTCGCCAGCACTGAGTGTTGCTGTCTCGCCAAGTAGAGAAGTTAGTAGTAAGTTTATACTCTGTATAGATTCACACGACTTCTACTGATCCAATGGCATGGCTTCCGTCAGCGAAGTCCTTGACCCATATTCCTGCTGTGAGCTGTACCTAGGTCACGACGTGCACGTTATGGAGGCGAGACCTGGGGAACTTTCCACCCTTGATGAAAAGTTCCTTTATACTTGTAACTTCCTTGTCTTGATCCAGTCTTCCGAGAAGTTAAAGACCATCAATGAATCACTGTCAGCCTTCAAGTCACGGAGTAACCTCCCTTACATCACCACACCACGTAGAGGTGCCGGCAAGAGGCTCAGTTTTGACAATACAGACGATAACCAGCAAAAGTAAGACATGTATTTCTGTTGCGTCTAATCACATGTGTATAGTATATATGTATATAGGTATAGATTAATAAATGTTGTGCGCTAACATATGCATACTATTATGCGAAAATGACGGCCGTTTCTTACGGAGGTTGGTGCACTGTACTTGTTAACTTCTAGAGCCTGCCCAGGAAATGTGTTGTTCGGTAAACTGCCCGCTGGCGATATAGCCCAAAATGGCACTGATGCAGGCATAAATCTCACCTCACACTAGCTGCAGTACATCTATTTACAAGGACAATCTGCTGTACTTCTAGCTGAGTGAACAATCGACAGACTAACTCCTCCTCATGTTTACGGTACTGATAGCCGTGTGTGTCATATAAAGATTTCAGAACAGCTACGAAGTCGTCGACAGTTTCCCATATACTGTCCTACTGAATTTTGCTGCAAAAAAAAAAAGATCCATCCATCGACAGTTTATTCTCTTCGTCCACCAAAAAGTGTTAAAAAACAATTAACGTTATGCAGGTATTTAATTTTGTCCCAGCCCGTAGTAGCGGCAGCATGTGTCTCTGCACATTTTGTCCAAGCCCGTGGTAGCGGCAGCATGTGTCTCTGCACATTTTGGTCAGTAGACACTTTCTTCACCGCTCTATATCTAGAGAATATGTTTGTAGTATAAGAAGAGCTACACACCCCATGCTGTATTCAGATGTTTGTAGTATAAGACTAGTTACACAACCCATGCTGTATTCAGATGTTTGTAGTATAAGACTAGTTACACAACCCATGCTGTATTCAGATGTTTGTAGTATAAGAATAGTTACACAACCCATGCTGTATTCAGATGTTTGTAGTATAAGACTAGTTACACACCCCATGCTGTATTCAGATGTTTGCACTTTCAGCAGTCCCATCCACACTGATGAGTCGAGTCCGGAGGTTGTGATAAAGAAAAAGAGAGTGAATCCACCAACACCTGTAACGAGGGCCCCCGAGAGCCCACTAACAAACGGGTAAGTGGAATCCACCAACACCTGTAACGAGGGCCCCCGAGAGCCCACTAACAAACGGGTAAGTGGAATCCACCAACACCTGTAACGAGGGCCCCCGAGAGCCCACTAACAAACGGGTAAGTGGAATCCACCAACACCTGTAACGAGGGCCCCCGAGAGCCCACTAACAAACGGGTAAGTGGAATCCCCCAACACCTGTAACGAGGGCCCCCGAGAGCCCACTAACAAACGGGTAAGTGGAATCCACCAACACCTGTAACGAGGGCCCCCGAGAGCCCACTAACAAACGGGTAAGTGGAATCCCCCTACACCTGTAACGAGGGCCCCCGAGAGCCCACTAACAAACGGGTAAGTGGAATCCCCCTACACCTGTAACGAGGGCCCCCGAGAGCCCACTAACAAACGGGTAAGTGCTACGCATATGTCTAGAGCCCCATAGAACCCATTAACTAGTGTATAAATGCTCGTACCGGTAGATACGTTTGAGCTATATTACCGTATGCCCCTCAATAAAAGCAATACTTTTACCAACTTGGATTAATCACTGTCATTGACGCGTATGAAAACGTGTATGTTGTCATTCAGTGGTTCAGGTTGTTGATTTCAAATCACTTGCCCCACACCGCTGTAGGAACGAATCCCACCGGGGGGGTGCGATTCTACCAAATGAGGAAACAATCCTGGTTGTTTGCGGTAGGTCGGAGGGGCACCCGGGGTCTTCCTCCACCAATAATAGCTGGAGTCGCCATATGACATATGCTATTTGTGCGACTTTAAGCCCACCCCAAAAAAAAACCAAATACCCATCTGTGCGATCTGGCGACCACTTTACCATCTCATACACTTTTTTCCAGTCTGAGGATTGAACCCGGGTTGCATTAGTGAGAAGCAAGTGTGCTTACCACTGAGCTATACCAGACGGCCTTTACTGTGAAATGTTCAATTTAACACTAACATCTGAAGTTGCTTCTAATGAACTTTCGTGTTTTGTTGTGTCTGCATTTCACTGAAAAGAGCCTTGTTGTATCAGGTAAGTTAGGGTTGGTATGTTATTTTCTACCCATAAAATACTCCGGCTTTCGAGATCATAAAAACAATAATCTCCAGTCTTCAATGTTCACATGTTTCGCATGAGTGATATATTGATACACATGCCTGTTTATAGCATTCTTACCTTTATTTAGAGATAGTAGTCCACAGAATCAGGACAGAAGAAGTTGAGAACTAGCTCATTTGTTGCAGGAGAAAATGAGAACCAGTCAATAGAAGAAAAATAGGGAAAAAATGAAAGCCAGTCGATAAGAGGAAGAAAAATAGGAAAAATTAAGAGCCAGTCGATAGAGGAAGATAAATAGGAAAAAATGAGAGCCAGTCGATAGAAGAAAAATAGGGAAAAATGAGAGCCAGTCGATAGAAGAAAAATAGGAAAAAATGAGAGCCAGTTGATAGAAGAAAAATAGGGGAAAATGAGAGCCAGTCGATAGAGGAAGAAAAATAGGAAAAAATGAGAGCCAGTCAATAGAGGAAGAAAAATAGGGGAAAATGAGAGCCTGTTGATAGAAGAAGAAAATAGGGGAAATGAGAGCCAGTCGATGGGAAAAACCGTGGAAAATGAGTCAGTCCTAGAACTGGTATATGCATCGTAGTATGCATACTTAAGCATTCAATGCTTACCAAAGTCATTTTAAACAGCGAACCATTTTAGCCAGGTTAGAAGATAGTTACATTTTAAACCACGTAGAACCAAGTAAGAATTTAATAGTAACCAAAAAATCCCCAGCATTCCAGCGGGTAACATTCTAAGAAATCAATGGTTTGCTGGACATTTAGCAAACTTAAAAGCCAAAATATTTGTATGTTTTAGCATTTTATCCATGACGTACATTTTGTATATTTTATTGGGCACAAAAAGTTCTTATTTGTCTACATGTGTTATATGTGCTATAGGGGAGTGCTGTTGCCTAGCATATGATCCCCTCATTAACTGGGGCCAATAGTATATATACCTACATGTGCTATATGTGCTATATAGCAACACTTGTGCAACAGCCAAACGTGTCGCTTATTCCCAGGCTGTAGGGGAGTGCTGTTGTCTAGCATATGATCCCCTCATTAACTGGGGTCCGCCTCCGTGGTCGAATGGTTACGGTCGCTGATTTGTCAAGCCGTGTCTCATTTATATGAAAAAGTTGACAGTTTCTTACGGAGGTTGGTGCACCCAAGTACTGGTTAACCGCTGGAGCCTGCCCAGGAAAGGTGTTGTAAAGTAAACTGCCCGCCGGCCATATAGCCCAAAATGATGCTGATGCAGGCGTAAAACCCGAAATATAACATAACATTAACTGGGGCCAATAGTATCGCCAGTGACTTTCATAACGGTGAATACTAATTAGCAGATAGGTATCAGAATGAATGTAAATGGACCGTGCACGTGCATTTTGTATTTACTATTTCCATCGGAGTTCTGATTTCTACGTGCACGTGTACCTTCGTTTATTCAAAACGTTTTCATTACTCTGGTAAGTTTTCATTCAGGTAGTTAATATTCAGGTGAATTTCAATGACTTTATTTAGTATTATAGTATATGTGGAAGTCGTGATAGCGCAGTGGTAGCGGGTTCACTTCAGGTGCGAAAGGTCCGGAGTTTAAGCCCCACTGGAGCCGTTACGATTGTGTCCTTAGGCAAGGCATTTAAATTCCACATGCCTCTTCTCTCTCCCGCGTGGCGATGAGGTTCCATCAGGAATGAGGTCTCGAGAGTGATTAATATAAGTTGTAAGAACTTGTTTGGCAATCGAGCTCAAATTAATAAAGAAAAAGCAAAAAAGAAGCAAAATAGTATCGGCTGCATTGACATTTGTCAAGTGTCCGTCCCTCTTGTGATGTCACAATACAGTAGTTTACTTTCTGCTGAGGAAAACATTACAATCAACGATGATTGGTATTGTTGCGTAAATAACAGATGAAAGTCAGCGCTGCTGCTTTCACTTGATATCTAAACACTTGATATCTAAACACTTGATATCTAAACACTTGATATCTAAACACTTGATATCTAAGCCCTGAGGGTTTAGATATCTAAACACTTGCTATCTAAGCCCTGAGGGTTTAGATATCTAAACACTTCATATCTAAACAATTGATATCTAAACACTTGATATCTTAACACTTGATATCTAAACAATTGATATCTAAACACTTGGTCTCTAAGCTCTGAGGGTTTAGATATCTACGCCCTGAGGGTTTAGATATCTAAACACTTGATATCTAAGCTCTGAGGGTTTAGATATCGATATCTAAGCACTTGATATCTAAGCTCTGAGGGTTTAGATATCTAAACACTTGATGTCTAAGCCCTGAGGGTTTAGATATCTAAACACTTGATGTCTAAGCCCTGAGGGTTTAGATATCTAAACACTTGATGTCTAAGCCCTGAGGGTTTAGATATCTAAACACTTGATGTCTAAGCCCTGAGGGTTTAGATATCTAAACACTTGATGTCTAAGCCCTGAGGGTTTAGATATCTAAACACTTGATATCTAAGCTCTGAGGGTTTAGATATCTAAACACTTGATGTCTAAGCCCTGAGGGTTTAGATATCTAAACACTTGATATATAAGCTCTGAGGGTTTAGATATCTAAACACTTGATGTCTAAGCCCTGAGGGTTTAGATATCTAAACACTTGATGTCTAAGCCCTGAGGGTTTAGATATCTAAACACTTGATGTCTAAGCCCTGAGGGTTTAAATCTTGTCCTATGTGTTTACCATGTATACTAATTTTTTATTCTCCATTTTATCGGTATTTCAGTTTCTCAGTCGTTGAGAATATATTTATTTTATGTATATTTGCTCCGGTCTAATTGGAGCGTCATACTCGTTACTAGGAGTTGCACTCATACACCTGTTGTGGTTTGCTGCATTTATTGTATTATTGAGACAGTAGACTTATCTTGTGAATTGTTACCATGACAACCTGGTTGTAGTAGATTTTGAACCACTGTCGATAGCAAATATAGTCGTGATAGCGCAGTGGTAGCACGTTCACTCCAGGTCCAAAAGGCCCAGAGTTCACTGGAGCCATTACTAATGTGCCCTTAGGCAAGGCATTTAAATTCCACATTGCCTCATGGCGGTAGATTACATCGGGAATGAGGTCTCGAGAGTAATTAATATATGTCGTAAGAACTTGCTTTGTAATCGAGCTCAAATAAATTTGTATAAACTAATACCAATAGTGTTGAACATTGATGGTAAAAGAAATGAATTCCTATAATTGTTGATTTGTCCAGAACAGTTCCAAGAATTACATTTGTAATTTGTATTAACCCTTTCCTTCATAGAGATTTAGGTTAATTTACTATTATATCACCATACAAATGACAGCCATTTAGCTATCATGCAGTGGATAACTAGTCGCCATATCTATCCCACCTCCATAGATATTACTGGGACTACATGGGATTCTGGCCTGCATTATGAACATTGGTTTGGCTACTACATTGTCAATGTATGTTGTATTGGTAATGGCGTCAAGAGGTGCTTCTATGAGGGAAAGGGTATATGAACATTGGGTTGGCTACTACATTGTCAATGTATGTTGTATTGGTAATGGCGTCAAGAGGCGCTTCTATGAGGGAAAGGGTTATAAACATTGGTTTGGCTACTACATTGTCAATGTATGTTGTATTGGTAATGGCGTCAAGAGGTGCTTCTATGAGGGAAAGGGTTATGAATATTGGTTTGGCTACTAAATTGTCAATGTATGTCATATTGGTAATGGCGTCAAGAGGCGCTTCTATGAGGGAAATGGTTATGAATATTGGTTTGGCTACTACATTGTCAATGTATGTCATATTGGTAATGGCGTTAAGAGGTGTTTCTATGAGGGAAAAGGTATATGAACATTGGGTTGGCTACTACATTGTCAATGTATGTCACATTGGTAATGGTGTCAAGAAGGGCTTCTATGAGGGAAAGGGTATATGAACATTGGTTTGGCTACTACATTGTCAATGTATGTCGTATTGGTAATGGTGTCAAGAGGTGCTTCTATGAGGGAACGGGTATATGAACATTGGTTTGGCTACTACATTGTCAATGTATATCGTATTGGTAATGGCGTCAAGAGGTGCTTCTATGAGGGAACGGGTATATGAACATTGGTTTGGCTACTACATTGTCAATGTATGTCGTATTGGTAATGGCGTCAAGAGGGGCTTCTATGAGGGAACGGGTATATGAACATTGGTTTGGCTACTACATTGTCAATGTATGTCGTATTGGTAATGGCGTCAAGAGGGGCTTCTATGAGGGAACGGGTATATGAACATTGGTTTGGCTACTACATTGTCAATGTATGTCGTATTGGTAATGGCGCTTCTATGGGGGAAAGGGTTAATACAGAAAACTGCAGCAAACAGATCAAATGAAAACTTTATTTATAGCAGAGAATATAAACTGTAGATATATATATATATATGTCGTTGATGTTTGCGTACTTGGATTTGTATAGTGTTAAAATTCCCGAAGATAAAGGCATAGACAGTGCTAATGCAACTTTATTATTATTTATTAACTGTATGCACCAGTCTCTTGTATCCCCTGCCTACCCAGGGGCTTGTGGGGGAGGGGGGAGTGGGCATTGTGGATAGCGTGGATACCATTATAATACTGCTGAAATGTTCCATTACAGACACTTGTAGGTCGGTGATTCTACCCATGTACCCCGTCCGTGTCTGAAATAATGCGTGGAGGGCACCCAGAGTTTTCCTCCACCAATAATAGCTGTAGAGTCGCTGTATGACCTAAGCTGTTGGTGCGACTTTAAACCGCAAAACCAGCAAACAAAAATACATGAAGATTAATGAATAAACATGTGAATATTATATATGTGCTATAACAAGTACTGGGCGTAGGTACACTCCCGTGTCGCTGTTAGTGAGAGATGAACTCCCAGTACATCCTACAACAGAGGTGTCCCAGTGGTGTATGGAGCTTGCTCTGTTTGTAAACAGAATGTGCAATAAGCAGGGAGGCCGAGTGGTTTCGGTCGTCAATTTCGAATTGTTTGCCGTTACGCTCTAGGTTTGAATCCCACTGGGGGTGTTACTCTTTCATGTGAGGAAGCTATCCAGCTGGCTGTTCTAGTTTTATGTTGTTGGGTTCAATGAATTTAGTGGGATAAAATGGTATAATGGTCGTTGTTCATGTGATAAAGAAAATATGTTTCATTTCATATAAACTTATTTAATGCTTTTCAATGAAATATAGAAACTTGTCGGTGGAATAGGTTTCCTCTGGTTGATTTCTCACTGCTTTGCGCTTGTGGTAACTAGTTGCAATGTTGTTGCCTGTACGCATTGTTGAGAGGTGTACGTCCCCCATCTGAGAGATGTCCATGTCACGTATGAGAGATGTCTGTGCCACATAGGCATTGCTGAGAGCTGTCCGTGCCACGTAGGCATTGCTGAGAGATGTCTGTGCCACGTAGGCATTGCTGAGAGGTGTCGGTGCCATGTAGGCATTGCTGAGAGGTGCCCGTTCCCTGTAGGCATTGCTGAGAGGTGTCCGTGCCCTGTAAGCATTGCTGAGAGGTGTCCGTGCCATGTAGGCATTGCTGAGAGATGTCCGCGCCCTGTAGGCATTGCTGAGAGGTGTCCGTGCCCTGTAAGCATTGCTGAGAGATGTCCGTGCCCTGTAGGCATTGCTGAGAGATGTCCGTGCCCTGTAGGCATTGCTGAGAGGTGTCCGTGCCCTGTAGGCATTGCTGAGAGGTGTCCGTGCCCTGTAGGCATTGCTGAGAGGTGTCCGTGCCCTGTAAGCATTGCTGAGAGATGTCCGTGCCCTGTAAGCATTGCTGAGAGATGTCCGTGCCCTGTAGGCATTGCTGAGAGGTGTCCGTGCCCTGTAGGCATTGCTGAGAGGTGTCCGTGCCCTGTAGGCATTGCTGAGAGATGTCCGCGCCCTGTAGGCATTGCTGAGAGGTGTCCATACCCTGTAGGCATCGCTGAGAGATGTATGTGCCCTGTAAGCATTGCTGAGAGATGTATGTGGCCTGTAGGCATTGCTGAGAGATGTATGTGGCCTGTAGGCATTGCTGAGAGATGTAGGCATTGCTGAGAGATGTAGGCATTGCTGAGAGATGTATGTGGCATGTAGGCATTGCTGAGAGGTGTCTGTGCCCTGTAGGCATTGCTGAGCGGTGTCCGTGCCCTGTAGGCATTGCTGAGAGATGTCCGTGTCCCATATATACTGGACGCTATTTTACATTTTCAAATTGTGAAGATGCAATATATTACGTGCAAACATGTTACTGTTTATTGACTATTATTTACTGTTTATATTTAGGTAAGTTGTTAGATATGACGTTATATATAGATAGCTGTGTAGTATTATTTCAGTTGTGTACAGTTTAACATTAATAAAATGTTTACAACAGAATTGTGTGTTTCGGTCATTTTGATTCGGAGCCGAGTGGTTACGGTCATTGACTTCAAATTACTTGCCCCTCACTGCTGTAGGTTCGACTCCCACTGGTGGTGTCGTATTGTTTCATGTGAGGAAACCAGGGTTCCCTCTGTCTGAATGTTTGTCTGCGCCACTTCTGTCGCCAATTGAAAAATACTGGAGCCAATTTAAAAAACGTGGAGCCAACTAAGAGCCGTATAGTTCACAAATAAATATATGAAGCCATGTATTTGACAAAACATGTGCCAACAAAAAAATATTTAAAAAATATTTATTTTTTTAAAAAGTTGCGCCAAATATTTTCGCCAATTAACAAAATTTAGCGCCAATATTTGTTATTTGGCGACCGGCAGCGGGAACCCTTTTTCCGAAACTATTCAGCTGTCTCGCGGGGATCGGTGGTTCTACTGTAGGACCTGGACTATTATTCAAATGGGTCATCCAGGGCCTTCCTCTGTATTATATGTATGTGTGCTCTAAAGATGAAATAAAGGCGTCTGTATGATGGGGAATATGCAAAAGAATGATTGTTTTGAGTAGACAGACCTTCGTGTGTGGGTGGGGTGTGACACATAGTAGTAGTAAATCGCATCACACCACGTGCTACCTCCCCATCATTGCCAATTAACCTAATAAAAACAAACGACACTTTATCAGCAAATCGTAGACAATGGTCCTTTCTGCTTACAAAAAGTGGCAAAAATGTAATCAACATAACTCGATCTATTGTTAGAGAAATATAATACAGAATATGTCGTTACAACCACATCTGAACGTCAAGCAAGGCTAACTATACAAATTCTTAGTTTCAATGTCTTACAAAAATACTGTCTTAACCAAAGCGGAAAAATAAAGCTTTGAGATAATTTGATGCAAATTGGTTCAGGTTGACATCAGTACATCACTACTTACGATGATGATGATTGAGCTTATTTACCCTCGCCGCCGGCGAACCATATGGGCGAGCTTGACTACCAAGCTAATGGCAGGTGTGAATGTTTGTATTCCATATCTCATATGGCGCCTGGCATACAAGTATAGGATTCGGGAAGTACTGATGTTCATAAAAAGAGATGTCTCATAAGTCAGAAATGGCTGGCCCTTTAAATAGGGGTGACACTATAATAAACAAACACTTTACTTTTATACAGTTTGTGTTCACATGTACACCGGTTGTTCACTATTATAATCCAGTTGATTTATATATTTCTTAATCGCGGAATAATTTCCTTTAGTTTCAAACTTTTCCACTCCATTGTACATGATTTACAGTTACATTGCTACTTATGCTTCATATAATGAAAGGCGCACACTGACTAGTGAAAAGAGGTTCAAGATGCTGCCTAACCGCTACATCCCACCACCTAACTTCCAGTTTCCAGGCAGACCAGACAAGCTGTATACTGTTTGGTGTTGGTCGTGAGGGTATATACCTGGGTGTGCTTGTGAGCAGACCACTCACTAACTTCAAGAAAGCTCTAGAGGAGCTGAAGGCACATGACACCACGTTTAACTGGTCATTTCTAGTAATGTGTACATCCACGCTGTTTTATCTCGGCACCCCCTCTCAGAAAATCCTGGGTACACCCCTGCAGTATCTGTAACAGTAGAACAATATTATATCAGAAAATATGTATATGCAATGACACGTGATTGATCGCAGAAACTACGACACGTGCTAAGGAAAGAAATAAGAGTACGCAAACGCTGAGTCATGTCCACCCAGATCCTTCGTGAAATGAGCGGACTCGCTGGTTTTTCTGTTACCTCCCTTGGCAAATCCGATTTATCCCGAAATGTATATTGGATATACCGTAAGTTGCTGTATTATAACCGTGCTTTTATCGAAATTATATTAATTGATAACAAATGTCAGGCACGTAGCTAGGCCTAAATATGGATTACGCACCATTCTAGGGGCGTCCGGGGGCATGCCCCATCCGGGGATGTTTCCGCTATATGGTCTCAGGTGACTTGCCTACTATGAACATCAGCTACAATCAATATATGTTGGCATTTCGTTCATGTCCGCTTTCGTGTGAATGATCAATGCCAGTGTCCCCCCTTTACCCCCTCACGGCCCAGTTTTTATTGCATTTTTCGCATTTATTTCATTTTCAGGAACTGTCAAACTAAATCTTACGCACGTGCGTACATGCGTAAGCCTAGCTACGCGCCTGAATGTGTACAGTAAAGTACCCTTCAAATATACTGTATGATATATGTTCAGATTTAATAATTATAAGATGGGAAAAGTGTGGTGCAAAAGAAACAATGATGAAACCAATTAAAAACACGATACTCTTTAAAAGGAGATTCATGGGGGGGGGGGGGGGGAGTAACTGACCAATGTCTTTTAATGTTTAAGGCCATATTGAATACAACGTGAAACTTTAAAACCATTTGTAAATGGAAACCACGTAGACATGTTGATATATATTTCTATATTCCTACAGTCTTGAGTTTGACTTAACAAAATTCGATATAAACAGATCCAGTTATATGTAAATGATAGTGTTTGAAACGGGACTTTGATCCGACTTCGAGATAACCAGAGAATTCGACATAACCGATTTTGACATAACGGATGTAGACTGTATATAAATATATAGCGTGTTAAATACATGGTAATACATAACATATACAACGTGAAAGCGCAGTGGTAGCGCGTTCGCTTCAGGCCCGAACGTCCTAGAGTCCGAGCCCCACTGGGGTCGTTCGGCATTTAAAATCCCACGTTGCCTTTTCTCTCTCCCTCATGGCGATAGATTCCATCAGGAATGAGGTATCGAGAGCGAAATTAGAAAACAAGTAATTGTTACGTCATCAGCATCCAATATACGGGCGTATGCTGCACTCATTAATAGTTCATAACATGGTGCGTTATTACTCCAAACTAACACAGAAGTTTCTGTTTATGACTTTTAGATAATTTTTAAATCGATACATTTCTTCATTGTGGCACCATGCGGCTAAATCCATGTGAGAAATGGTTGGTAGCTTGTAGCCCAACCCATTTGCTTTTTTCACTCGACACATTTTTTTATCGTATACTGCAATCATATAATTACATATTAATCTCTGATTTGTTCTTAGTATTGTATGTATATATGTAATGTATTGTATGAAAAAATGCAATAAAATATTATTAAACAAGAAATGGTCGGTCGGGAGACCAGAAACATACCGGAAACCAGAAACATACCGGAAACCAGAAATATACCGGAAAACAAACAAGTAGCTGTTGCGTGTGGCGGAATGCCTAATTAGCGGTTAAAGACACCTGTTGATGTTGAACGTGATACACAGTGATGCATGGTAGCACTTTGCTCCCTTGTGGCGTAATGACGCGGATTTGTGGGAAGTTAGATCACTAATGTCTACTTTCTGATTGAAGTTTGCTCTTTTTATCGTAGTTGGTGAAATTGTGAGATTGTTGTTAGATAGCTAATTTTCGTAATGTAAATCTAACTATAATCACAGTTTGATGAAGAACATGTTCCGTACTTGTGGTGTAATCTGATCCTGTCAATATAGTGTCCCTGGGTGAATGGTACAAGTATATGAACATAATTATTATTATTATGATAATATACGGTCTTTTGGGGGAAACGAATCTTGACACAGACTTTTTCAGTATGTGACTTGTCCTAAGCCGGGCTAATGAAGGGAAATTGATCCCGAGCTGAGTGGAAATTGGACCTGAAATGAGGGGAAATTGAACCGGAGAGGGGAAATTGAACCCGGGCTGAGGGGTAATTGAACACGAAATGAGTGGAAATTGAACCCGAGATGAGTGGAAATTGAACCCGAGCTGAGTGGAAATTGGACCCAAGATGAGTGGAAATTGAACCCGAGCTGAGTGGAAATTGAACCCGAGCTGAGTGGACATTGAACCCGAAATGAGAGGAAATTGAACCCGGGATGAATGGAAATTGAACCTGAGCTGAGTGGACATTGAACCCGAGATGAGAGGAAATTGGACCCGAGCTGAGTGGAAATTGGACCCGAGATGAGTGGAAATTGAACCCGAGATGAGGGGGGATTGAACCCGAGCTGAGTGGAAATTGAACCCGAGATTAGGGGAAATTGGACCCGAGATGAGAGGAAATTGAACCCGAGCTGAGTGGAAATTGAACCCGAGATGAGGCGAAATTGAACCCGAGATGAGTGGAAATTGAACCCGAGATGACTGGAAATTGAACAAGAGATGAGGGGAAATTGAACCCGAGATGAGGGGAAATTGGACCCACGCTAAGGGAATTGAACCCGGGCTGAGGGGAATTGAACCCAAGCTGAGGGGAAATTGGACCCGAGCTGAAGGGAAATTGGACCCAAGTTTAGGGGAAATTGAACCCGAGATGAGTGGAGATTGGACCCGAACTGAGTGGAAACAGATATATCACTATAGTCTAGCTGCCCCAGTATGAACAGAAAGAGATAGATCACTATAGCCTAGCTACCCAACATGAACTGAAACAGATAGATCACTATAGCCTAGCTACCCAACATGAACTGAAACAGATATATCACTATAGCCTAACTACCCAGCATGAACTGAAACAGATAGATCACTATAACCTAGCTACCCAACATGAACTGAAACAGATAGATCACTATAGCCTACCCAGCATGAACTGAAACAGATAGATCACTATAGCCTACCCAGCATGAACTGAAACAGATAGATCACTATAACCTAGCTACCCAGCATGAACAGAAACAGATAGATCACTATAGCCTAGCTACCCAACATGAACTGAAACAGATAGATCACTATAACCTAGCTACCCAACATGAACAGAAACAGATATATCACTATAGCCTAGCTAACCAGCATGAACTGAAACAGATAGATCACTATCGCCTAGCTACCCCAGCATGAACTGAAACAGATATATCACTATAGCCTAGCTACCCCAGCATGAACTGAAACAGATAGATCACTATAGCCTAGCTACCCCAGCATGAACTGAAACAGATATATCACTATAGCCTAGCTACCCCAGCATGAACTGAAACAGATAGATCACTATAGCCTAGCTACCCCAGCATGAACTGAAACAGATATATCACTATAGCCTAGCTACCCCAGCATGAACTGAAACAGATAGATCACTATAGCCTAGCTACCCCAGCATGAACTGAAACAGATATATCACTATAGCCTAGCTACACCAGCATGAACTGAAACAGATAGATCACTATAGCCTAGCTAACCAGCATGAACTGAAACAGATATATCACTATAGCCTAGCTACCCAGCATGAACTGAAACAGATAGATCACTATAGCCTAGCTAACCAGCATGAACTGAAACAGATATATCACTATAGCCTAGCTACCCCAGCATGAACTGTAACAGATATATCACTATAACCTAGCTACCCAAGCATGAACTGAAACAGATAGATCACTATAGCATAGCTACCCAGCATGAACTGAAACAGATAGATCACTATAGCCTAGCTACCCAACATGAACTGAAACAGATAGATCACTATAGCCTAGCTACCCAACATGAACTGAAACAGATATATCACTATAGCCTACCCAGCATGAACTGAAACAGATAGATCACTATAGCCTACCCAGCATGAACTGAAACAGATATATCACTATAGCCTAGCTACCCAGCATGAACTGAAACAGATAGATCACTATAGCCTACCCAGCATGAACTGAAACAGATAGATCACTATAGCCTACCCAGCATGAACTGAAACAGATAGATCACTATAGCCTAGCTACCCAGCATGAACTGAAGCAGATAGATCACTATCGCCTACCCAACATGAACTGAAACAGATAGATCACTATAGCCTAGCTACCCAGCATGAACTGAGGCAGATAGATCACTATCGCCTACCCAGCATGAACTGAAACAGATATATCACTATAGCCTAGCTACTCAGCATGAACTGAAGCAGATATATTACTATCGCCTACCCAACATGAACTGAAACAGATAGATCACTATAGCCTAGCTACCCAGCATGAACTGAAACAGATAGATCACTATCGCCTAGCTATCCAGCATGAACTGAAACAGATATATCACTATAGCCTAGCTACCCCAGCATGAACTGAAACAGATATATCACTATAGCCTAGCTACCCAGCATGAACTGAAACAGATAGATCACTATAGCCTAGCTACCCCAGCATGAACTGAAACAGATAGATCACTATAGCCTAGTTTACCCAACTTGAACTGAAACAGATATATCACTATAGCCTACCCAGCATGAACTGAAACAGATAGATCACTATAGCCTAGCTACCCAGCATGAACTGAAGCAGATAGATCACTATCGCCTACCCAACATGAACTGAAACAGATAGATTACTATAGCCTAGCTACCCAGCATGAACTGAGGCAGATATATCACTATCGCCTACCCAGCATGAACTGAAACAGATATATCACTATAGCCTAGCTACTCAGCATGAACTGAAGCAGATATATCACTATAGCCTAGCTACTCAGCATGGACTGAAGCAGATATATTAATATAGCCTAGCTACTCAGCATGAACTGAAGCAGATATATCACTATAGCCTAGCTACTCAGCATGAACTGAAGCAGATATATTACTATAGCCTAGCTACTCAGCATGAACTGAAGCAGATATATTACTATAGCCTAGCTACTCAGCATGAACTGAAACAGATAGATCACTATAGCCTAGCTACTCAGCATGAACTGAAGCAGATATATTACTATCGCCTACCCAACATGAACTGAAACAGATAGATCACTATAGCCTAGCTACCCAGCATGAACTGAAACAGATATATCACTATCGCCTAGCTACCCCAGCATGAACTGAAACAGATAGATCACTATAGACTACCCAGCATGAACTGAAACAGATAGATCCCTATAGCCTAGCTACCCATCATGAACTGAAACAGATATATCACTATAGCCTAGCTACTCAGCATGAACTGAAGCAGATATATCACTATAGCCTAGCTACTCAGCATGAACTGAAGCAGATATATTAATATAGCCTAGCTACTCAGCATGAACTGAAGCAGATATATCACTATAGCCTAGCTACTCAGCATGAACTGAAGCAGATATATTACTATAGCCTAGCTACTCAGCATGAACTGAAGCAGATATATTACTATAGCCTAGCTACTCAGCATGAACTGAAACAGATAGATCACTATAGCCTAGCTACTCAGCATGAACTGAAGCAGATATATTACTATCGCCTACCCAACATGAACTGAAACAGATAGATCACTATAGCCTAGCTACCCAGCATGAACTGAAACAGATATATCACTATCGCCTAGCTACCCCAGCATGAACTGAAACAGATAGATCACTATAGACTACCCAGCATGAACTGAAACAGATAGATCCCTATAGCCTAGCTACCCATCATGAACTGAAACAGATATATCACTATAGCCTAGCTACCCAGCATGAACTGAAACAAATAGATCACTATAGCCTAGCTACCCAGCATGAACTGAAACAGATATATCACTATAGCCTAGCTACCCCAGCATGAACTGAAACAGATATATCACTATAGCCTACCCAGCATGAACTGAAACAGATATATCCCTATAGCCTAGCTACCCATCATGAACTGAAACAGATATATCACTATAGCCTACCCAGCATGAACTGAAACAGATAGATCACTATAGCCTACCCAGCATGAACTGAAACAGATATATCACTATAGCCTAGCTACCCAGCATGAACTGAAACAGATATATCACTGTAGCCTAGCTACCCAGCATGAACTGAAACAGATAGATCCCTATAGCCTAGCTACCCAGCATGAACTGAAACAGATATATCACAATAGCCTAGCTACCCAGCATGAACTGAAACAGATAGATCCCTATAGCCTAGCTACCCATCATGAACTGAAACAGATATATCACTATAGCCTACCCAGCATGAACTGAAACAGATAGATCACTATAGCCTACCCAGCATGAACTGAAACAGATAGATCACTATAGCCTAGCTACCCAGCATGAACTGAAACAGATAGATCACTATAGCCTACCCAGCATGAACTGAAACAGATAGATCACTATAGCCTACCCAGCATGAACTGAAACAGATAGATCACAATAGCCTAGCTACCCAGCATGAACTGAAGCAGATAGATCACTATCGCCTACCCAACATGAACTGAAACAGATAGATCACTATAGCCTAGCTACCCAGCATGAACTGAGGCAGATAGATCACTATCGCCTACCCAGCATGAACTGAAACAGATAGATCACTATAGCCTAGCTACTCAGCATGAACTGAAGCAGATATATTACTATCGCCTACCCAACATGAACTGAAACAGATAGATCACTATAGCCTAGCTACCCAGCATGAACTGAAACAGATATATCACTATCGCCTAGCTATCCAGCATGAACTGAAACAGATAGATCACTATAGCCTAACCAACATGAACTGACACAGATAGATCACTATAGCCTAGTTACTCAGCATGAACTGAAACAGATATATCACTATCGCCTACCCAACATGAACTAAAACAGATATATCACTATAGCTTAACTACCCAGCACGAACTGAAACAGATAGATCACTATAGCCTAGCTACCCAGCATGAACTGAAACAGATATATCACTATAGCCTACCGAGCATGAACTGAAGCAGATATATCACTATCGCCTACCCAACATGAACTGAAACAGATAGATCACTATAGCCTAGCTGCCCCAGCATGAACTGAAACAGATATATCACTATCGCCTACCCAGCATGAACTGAAACAGATAGATCACTATAGCCTAGCTACCCAGCATGAACTGAAACAGATATATCACTATAGCCTACCCAGCATGAACTGAAACAGATAGATCAGTATAGCCTACCCAGCATGAACTGAAACAGATAGATCACTATAGCCTACCCAGCATGAACTGAAACAGATAGATCACTATCGCTTACCCAGCATGAACTCAAACAGATAGATCACTATAGCCTAGCTACCCAGCATTAATTGAAACAGGTAGAACACTATAGCCTAGCTACCCAGCATGAACTGAAGCAGATAGATCCCTATCGCCTACCCAACATGAACTGAAACAGATAGATCACTATAGCCTAGCTACTCAGCATGAACTGAAGCAGATATATTACTATCGCCTACCCAACATGAACTGAAACAGATAGATCACTATAGCCTAGCTACCCAGCATGAACTGAAACAGATATATCACTATCGCCTAGCTATCCAGCATGAACTGAAACAGATAGATCACTATAGCCTAACCAACATGAACTGACACAGATAGATCACTATAGCCTAGTTACTCAGCATGAACTGAAACAGATAGATCACTATCGCCTACCCAACATGAACTAAAACAGATATATCACTATAGCTTAACTACCCAGCACGAACTGAAACAGATAGATCACTATAGCCTAGCTACCCAGCATGAACTGAAACAGATATATCACTATAGCCTACCGAGCATGAACTGAAGCAGATAGATCACTATCGCCTACCCAACACGAACTGAAACAGATAGATCACTATAGCCTAGCTGCCCCAGCATGAACTGAAACAGATAGATCACTATCGCCTACCCAGCATGAACTGAAACAGATAGATCACTATAGCCTAGCTACCCAGCATGAACTGAAACAGATAGATCACTATAGCCTACCCAGCATGAACTGAAACAGATAGATCAGTATAGCCTACCCAGCATGAACTGAAACAGATAGATCACTATAGCCTACCCAGCATGAACTGAAACAGATAGATCACTATCGCTTACCCAGCATGAACTCAAACAGATAGATCACTATAGCCTAGCTACCCAGCATTAATTGAAACAGGTAGAACACTATAGCCTAGCTACCCAGCATGAACTGAAGCAGATAGATCCCTATCGCCTACCCAACATGAACTGAAACAGATAGATCACTATAGCCTAGCTACCCAGCATGAACTAAAACAGGTAGATCACTATAGCCTACCTACCCAGCATGAACTGTAACATATAGATCACTATAGCCTAGCTACCCAGCATGAACTGCAACAGATAGATCACTATAGCCTAGCTACCCAGCATGAACTGAAACAGGTAGATCACTATCGCCTACCCAACATGAACTGAAGCAGATAGATCACTATCGCCTACCCAACATGTCCCGCAAACATACACAGTTTTAAAGACTACCGCTGAGTATTTAATCATATTTCATTGTTCTCAAGTTCTCAAATAGGCCGTGACAAGTTATTACATTAGAGACGGCTCTTCCCAAATAATATACATCTACAAGTTTCTAACAATACATGGACTATTCTTTGAACTTACTTATTACGATCGGTCTTTTCCAATAAAATCGATTTATGTTAAGAACTCTAGTTTCGTGATACAGAGGGCATTCTAGCAAAAATGGAACTCATCTTCAGAATCTAAACGATTACATAATTGACATTTGCGAACATCTATCAGCATTATGTTCTGGTTTATGCCATCTATCTGATTCATTTCTAATAGATCAGTGTGCAGCACATGTTAATGTGTTTATGAAGCAGTTGCACTAAGACGTACATGATACAATTCCAAGGAATATGTAACTATATAATAATAGACTGAGTTTTGTACAGGATATTTTAAATCAGATTTCATATTTAAGCACTCTGTAATCTATGTAATGTCTGACCTGATGCATTTGGCGTAGCTTCCTGTAGGCACGTACCGACACATTTTTCTTCAAGAATTGAACATGCGAAAAGTGCAATAACAAGAAAAACTATTACATATAAATAGAAGGACGATTGAACATTTACTCTGCATAATATGTATGTGTGTTACGTTTATTTATCGTCGCTACCGGTTGCCCATATGAGCGACGCCTCCTGAAGAGATTAGTCATTTTAGATTGTTGGAGGATAGTGCAATGATACAGACAGAGACCCATTCCAGAGTCCCCTCTGGGTTTTTTACGTGCACATTGTATAGCACCGACACGAGACCTCGGTTTAACGTCCCATCTGAAAGACTGTTAATTTTATTAGGGTCAGACGGGGGATCGAACCTGCGATCCCTGGATTAGCAGTCCAGCCTGGACTACATATCCGTCTGTATAATATACACTCGGATAGTTTTTATGTATTTAAGTTTATTTAACATCACTACCGGTTTCCCATTTGAGCGACGGGCAGTTTACCTAACAACCCTTTCCTGGGCAGGCTCCAACGGTTAACCAGTACTTGGTGCACCAACATCCGTAAGAAACAACCAATTCTTTTTCATATTAAGAGACACGATCTGAGCATGGCTCGAACCCGTGACAATCAGTGATGACAGGTTACAGTCGTATACAAGTATGCGCCCTTAACCACTCTACCACGGAGGCGGTCTTGACATTATTCTTAACGTGAATGATTTATGTACATGTGTTGCAATATGACGAAATATTTAGTTCAAATTCGAAACTAAAATTTCTTCTTTTTCTAAGCAAACGCATAATGGTATGGTATGTCTACGAACTCATTCAAAGAAATCATTTTATGAATCATATGCGGAAATTAGATTACCTGCATAATTGATATTTTAATATGGCAAATATCGTACAATATATCAATATAAAGTACCCAAAGTCGTTAGTACATATCTACCAGACGGAGCATTTCCAGGATGGAAAGCCAAGAAGACACTACCTACATTGGAAAGTCTCTATCAGATAGATGGGTTTTCTTAGAACTTTCGCTTAGTGCATCAGGTAGCATTGATATCCACGTAGGAACTTTGATGTAAGCCAAATAATCACGTTAATCTGAAACACGCCTGATGTTCATCTCTGCAAATAACAATATATATCCATCACGATGGCTTATCAGTTCCCCCCACTGGGGTTGTATCACCTCTTATCGTTAGAATCCATCAAGACATACATGATATATTGGCAACTTTGCATGTATTGGGATTTCATATTTAGTTTACAAGCTAAAGGGGAAGTTACATCACAAGTTATTTATTCTGTATTTCATGCTGTAGTGTTCAAACCGTTACTATGGGGAGGGTCAATCACTAATGTTGTCAGAACTTGTGGTCCAACCCACTTGCTAATTACTTTTGTTTAAGCTTTATTTATTTTACAACGATTGCGAAGCAAGCTTTAACAACTTATATTAATCACTCTCGTTGGCGCGGGTGAAAGCGTAACTGTGGTCATTCGTGTGGGAGGAAACCGGAGTACCCGGAGGAAGCCCACCTGTCCGAGCTGGCGACCACCGTACAATCTCACATACTGCCCTGTCCGAGGATCGAACCCGGGTTACATTGGTGAGAAGCGAGCGCGCTAACCACTGCGCTAATCGGACATCGAATAATTGCTAATTATTTACCGGTTATATAATAATAATAATAATAATAAAGACTTTATTAAACGAGAGAACTCATTTACAGTTAATCTACCATGAGGCCCTCAACATAATTATATACAAATCAAATGATAGGACTATAAGTGAAAACTGCATATTGGAATTATATAGTAATGTTAAAGCTGAACAGTAGAAAAACTATACAGCAACACATTTACATTTATTCAATGTCAGGCTACAATACAAAGCAACAGACGGATCTGTAGTCCAGTGGTTAACACGTCGGACTGGTAATCCAGGGATCGCAGGTTCTAGATCGCCCGATCCTAATAAAATTAACAGTCTTTCAGATGGGACTTTAAACCGAGGTCTCGTTTCGGTGCTTTACACCGTGCACGTATAAAACCCCAGAGGAGACTCTGGAATTGGTCTCTGTCTATATCATTGCACTATCCTCCAACAATCTAAAATGACTTATCTATCCAGGAGGCGTCGCTCATATGTGCAACCGGTAGCGACGATAAATAATGTAAAACACACACATACAAAGCAACAACATGACATAAAATGTAGCAACATATTATACAAGGGTGTGTACACATGGGGGAAGTGATATTTCATAAACTTAGTTTAAACGTTATTTATTTTACAACGATTGCGAAGCAAGTTTTAGCAACTTATATTAATCACTCTCGTTGGCGCGGATGAAAGCGTAAATGTGGTCATTCGTGTGGGAGGAAACCGGAGTACCCGGAGTAAACCCACCCGTCCGATCTGACGACCACCGTACCATCTCACTTCGTATATACACTAAAGAATAATCATTACTTCAGATTCGGATACTTTCCATCACGTCCGCCTCCGTGGTCGAGTGGTTAAGGTCGCTGACTTGTATACCACTGTAACCTATCATCACTGATGGTCACGGGTTCGAGCCCCGCTCAGACCGTGTCTCATTTATATGAAAAAGTTGGCAGTTTCTTACGGAGGTTGGTGCACCCAAGTACTGGTTAACCGCTGGAGCCTGCCCAGGAAAGGTGTTGTTAGGTAAACTGCCCGCCGGCGATATAGCCCAAAATGGTGCTGATGCAGGCGTAAAACCCGAAATATAACATAACATAACTTTCCATCACGCATAGAACAGATTGATCTTGACATGAAACGAGTGTAACGCACGGGAAACCCGGTGTTTGCCGACTCATATAGGAATGTCACTAACTAATTCATTGACTAGATATAGTACGATACATTTGTTTAAAATGTGTGGATCGTAATGTCCTTCAATAGGTCTAATATTAAAACGAGTTCACCAGTCTGAGACGCTTATCAATGAGATATATGTTAATGTGTCACGTGCAAAGCGGATACCTTTATTTCTAATTTCTGTGATACACATAGATATACACATACGCATACATAGTGATACACATAGATATACACATACGCATACATAGTGATACACATAGATATACACATACGCATACATAGTGATACACATAGATATACACATACGCATACATAGTGATACACATAGATATACACATACGCATACATAGTGATACACATAGATATACAAATACGCATACATAGTGATACACATAGATATACACATACGCATACATAGTGATACACATAGATATACACATACGCATACATAGTGATACACATAGATATACACATACGCATACATAGTGATACACATAGATATACACATACGCATACATAGTGATACACATAGATATACACATACGCATACATAGTGATACACATAGATATACACATACGCATACATAGTGATACACATAGATATACACATACACATACATAGTGATACACATAGATATACACATACACATACATAGTGATACACATAGATATACACATACACATACATAGTGATACACATAGATATACACATACACATACATAGTGATACACATAGATATACACATACACATACATAGTGATACACATAGATATACACATACACATACATAGTGATACACATAGATATACACATACACATACATAGTGATACACATAGATATACACATACACATACATAGTGATACACATATATATACACATACACATACATAGTGATACACATAGATATACACATACACATACATAGTGATACACATAGATATACACATACACATACATAGTGATACACATAGAGATATACACATACATAGTGATACACATAGATATACACATACACATACATAGTGATACACATAGATATACACATACACATACATAGTGATACACATAGATATACACATACACATACATAGTGATACACATAGATATACACATACACATACATAGTGATACACATAGATATACACATACACATACATAGTGATACACATAGATATACACATACACATACATAGTGATACACATAGATATACACATACACATACATAGTGATACACATAGATATACACATACACATACATAGTGATACACATAGATATACACATACACATACATAGTGATACACATAGATATACACATACACATACATAGTGATACACATAGATATACACATACACATACATAGTGATACACATAGATATACACATACACATACATAGTGATACACATAGATATACACATACATAGTGATACACATAGATATACACATACACATACATAGTGATACACATAGATATACACATACACATACATAGTGATACACATAGATATACACATACACATACATAGTGATACACATAGATATACACATACACATACATAGTGATACACATAGATATACACATACACATACATAGTGATACACATAGATATACACATACACATACATAGTGATACACATAGATATACACATACACATACATAGTGATACACATAGATATACACATACACATACATAGTGATACACATAGATATACACATACACATACATAGTGATACACATAGATATACACATACATAGTGATACACATAGATATACACATACATAGTGATACACATAGATATACACATACATAGTGATACACATAGATATACACATACATAGTGATACACATAGATATACACATACACATACATAGTGATACACATAGATATACACATACACATACATAGTGATACACATAGATATACACATACACATACATAGTGATACACATAGATATACACATACACATACATAGTGATACACATAGATATACACATACACATACATAGTGATACACATAGATATACACATACACATACATAGTGATACACATAGATATACACATACACATACATAGTGATACACATAGATATACACATACACATACATAGTGATACACATAGATATACACATACACATACATAGTGATACACATAGATATACACATACACATACATAGTGATACACATAGATATACACATACATAGTGATACACATAGAGATATACACATACATAGTGATACACATAGATATACACATACACATACATAGTGATACACATAGATATA
>CM026389.1:40171038-40191733 GCA_014843695.1 Archivesica marissinica | reverse complement strand
ATGTACTGGTGTTTCCCACCAGGCCCTATCCTAACGCATGTATGTACTGGTGTTTCCCACCAGGCCCTATCCTAACGCATGTATGTACTGGTGTTTCCCACCAGGCCCTATCCTAACGCATGTATGTACTGGTGTTTCCCACCAGGCCCTATCCTAACGCATGTATGTACTGGTGTTTCCCACCAGGCCCTATCCTAACGCATGTATGTACTGGTGTTTCCCACCAGGCCCTATCCTAACGCATGTATGTACTGGTGTTTCCCACCAGGCCCTATCCTAACGCATGTATGTACTGGTGTTTCCCACCAGGCCCTATCCTAACGCATGTATGTACTGGTGTTTCCCACCAGGCCCTATCCTAACGCATGTATGTACTGGTGTTTCCCACCAGGCCCTATCCTAACGCATGTATGTACTGGTGTTTCCCACCAGGCCCTATCCTAACGCATGTATGTACTGGTGTTTCCCACCAGGCCCTATCCTAACGCATGTATGTACTGGTGTTTCCCACCAGGCCCTATCCTAACGCATGTATGTACTGGTGTGTCCCACCATACCTGATCCTAGCGCATGTATGTACTGGTGTTTGCCACCAGGCCATTCCCCAACCTAATTTAGATACAATGTATGTTGAACATATATGCTCTGTGACGAACAGACGGTCGGACGTACAGACAGTCAGACGGACGAGTTATTAATTAAAATATTATATCTTCTTTTGAGTGCGGAAGATAGAAGGGATTGTGACGGGAGTCATTATTTTACGGGGGTCGCATTTTTACAGATGGGATCACTTTTCTAGGTCTGGGGTGGTAGGCTTTTTACGACCAGGGAGTCACTTTTTTACAGCGAATAATGACCGGGGTCACTTTCCGAAGGGGGTAAGAAATAAACGTTACAGGCACAATAAATATGTTGACAGGGGTTGCTGGGGCATAATGGTTCTGATTCGGACCAACCATATCATTCTACATGTATGGTGGTGTGGTAGGGTTCGTATTCTGGGGGATCAGTAAAATGACAACACCCTATACGATTCATCACTCTAAATGATCTCCGTAGACAACAAGGCTCTCGAATGCTTTGGTTCTACAATACACATGTATACACACATTAAGAATAGGATTAAAACATATGCGTCATATAAATATATAATAGATGATTTGCGGTGCTTGGGTTAACAACAACATATTATATACGTTGGCACTATATATACTCTCGTCAGGTTCGTGGTTCATAGTAACGCTTACTCTTACTCCAATATATATAAGACATCCGTAACACAGAGGTAATCTATGTTACATCCATGTCTCTGATGAAACATAGACATATGCAACATAGATATATGCAACACAGACAAATGCAACATAGACATATATAACATAGACCAATACAATATAGACCAATACAATAACTTAAGCAGAGATATGGTCTCTGTAACACTTCTCGCTATTCTCCACCGTCCGCAACACATTCAACCACTCACTCACTGGTGCCGGTGACAACTGTAAATAACATGCGTCTGTTAAGTTATGTGCAATGATGAGGTTTGATATACCGACAGCCAGGACCAAGGAAAAAGACTCAAGGACCAACGACAAAAAGGACTAACTGAACCGAACCCGCGTACAACATAATGAACCCAATACTACAGCGTACAAATCAACCAATTCAATATCGCACGCATATCTATATATACCTGAATAATACTTTTGCCGACTTCTATGATAAACTATATTATAAAATGCTCTCTTTATAATAAGACGTCCGACTATCATACGATATTGGAAGTGACTGCGTTGGAATACCACGCTACACAACGACCATACACGTATCCTCGAGTTAAACTCGCTACGCACGGTTGCGTCTCACTGACCATTACACATCGTGTATATCTACAAGGAATAACTGGTTTAAAGTATGGAGGCTAAAACGGACCCTACTACATACTCCCCCTCTCCGGGAAATGACGTCCCGTCATTTACACTGAAAGGAATCGCAATCAATTTTAATTAGTTGATTATATCTCTATTCAACAATTTAGGATTGTTGGTTTATACATAACCATAAATCAACACATACACATAAATAAGCTAAAAATACTAATTCCAATATAAGTTAACTCTAAGTACTAACTTTTAATATCTAATATAATAACCCATCACTCATGCTCCCTCATCTACAGTTGTACTAGCATCTGTAAAGAATACCAAAAACATATTTACTATAAACATCAATATTATAGTCATTAATAACTACAACATTTAATTCACTTAAGCAAAATCTAGTATAAGACATGCTATTGTTGAGTCTAATCTATTCAAACTTATTAATTAATATAATCTAATTCTAACACCTTAAATTATATATTAACTTCTCTATAAACCTATAAATAAAACAACATTAAACATAATATCTGCCTCTTCTTCTCCTCTTACTGCAAACATTGTCCTCAATGCTTCTACATGCATGTGCTTAACACAAACTGCAGCAAACTAGAAAAAACAAAAATATGTACATTATTAGTCAAAAGTTCTAGTTTTCAAAATGTCTAACTTCTAACTGGTAAAAAAAAATCAATATCATGACTGGATAATAGCAATACAGTACAGTACTAATTATTTCATGACAGAATTTAAAATTTTCGTCGTCATCTCCGTATTCAACGAATTAAAAACACCTGAGTGCATGAGAGCATCTAACGCATGTAATCTCTCATCCACTGGTCTGCTCGGTACTGTATTCATCACATATGCATAAAATCTATCTGGTAATTTCCTCGCTCGCCCTGATTTTCTAACTGGCTGCGGTACCTCTTCTGCTTCTTTGTCTCTATCCGGTATAACTCTATCAACACTATCCTCCTCATCCCTGTTCTCGTCTGTATGTTCTTCTGTATCTTCTGCAGTCACAAGAGTGTCGTTGTTTTCTCTAGCACCTTCTGTAGCTAAGTCTCCTTCTACCTGCTCGGTCTCATCATCTACACTAACAGCTCTTCTATCACAACTGGCATCGTGCCTGCTATCTTCATCTTCACCATCATCTCTAGCTACTCTCTCGTGCACGGTCTCCTCTATCTCTACTCTATCAGATCTGTTCTGGGCGTCCCCATATATACTCATAGGTATTACAAGTGTATCTGATTCGTCATCTGATGACTCTTCATCCGACGTCTCCTCGTTTCTACTCTCTTCAGTGGTACCACTGTTCTTCGTTGCAGCTGTCTTCTCTGTGCTCGGTGCTCTAACGACTTCTCTCTCTAAAGTTCTTCTGGGTCTTGGTACGGGTGGAATCTTCGCCATCTGTTCCGGTTCTGGTTCATCAGCGACGAATCCTAATGGCAACAGACTGTGCAGCTTCTTCACCTTCCCGTCTGGTGCTCGCACCTCATACACTGGGATGTTTTCTATAGGTTGTCTAATGACTTCGTATGTCTCCTGCTCAAACTTATCCGCAATCTTGTGCTTACCCTCGAACGCAACGATCTTAACCAACACCTTGTCGCCGATGGTCAACTTCTCTAGCCTTATCGGTCGTTCTCTTGACTATCTCTTGTGTTGTTTTCATCCGCTTCCTGAGCTCTGCGATGTATGTGACTGTAGACTGATTCAGGTCGTTGTTGACATCAGTCTGGAACACGGAATCTATGGGCAATCTTGGTTTTCGGCCGAACATCAGCTCAAAGGGCGCTACTTTGGTGCTCTCGTGAGGCGTTGCGTTATAGGCGTAGACCAAGTTCGTGACGTATTTCTTCCAATCGCACTTCTGCTCTGGCTCAAGTGTCCCTAACATGGCAAGTAATGTGCGATTGAATCTCTCGGTTTGTCCGTTTCCCATCGGATGGTATATGGAAGTCCTCGATTGCTCAATGCCAGTGAGTCTACACACTTCCCTCAGTAATTCCGACTGGAAGTTAGCGCCTTGATCTGAATGGATCTTGGTGGGGATACCATAATTAAGAATGAAATTCTCGTAGAAGGCGTTGGCGGTGGTAGCTGCTGTCTGGTTTCTGGTAGGGATGGCCATGGCGAACTTGGTGAAATGGTCCGTTATCACAAGGATGTTTGAAGTACCTCCTTTGGATGGCTCTAAGGTCATATAATCCATGCAAATGAGCTCTAACGGGTAGGTTGTCACTATGTTCACCAATGGTGCTTTCATGTTGGTCTTACTCTTCCGCCTGAGGCAACGTCCGCACTGCTTTACATGACGTTCAATATCCGCAGTCATCCCTGGCCAAAAGAATCGTTCTCTCACTAGCGACCATGTTCGATCTCTCCCTGGGTGTCCTATATCGTCGTGCAATCCACTTAGTGCAGTTTCTCTATATATCGCTGGCAGAACAAGCTGGGTGATCGAACTCTCTCCCTCCTTGACTTCTCTGTATAGTACGCCTCTCTTCATGGAAAAATACTTGAAGTTCTTTCTCATGATTACATCTAACTTATCGGTCTGGTGTCTCATATTGGGTAATCTTCTGTCCATGGTGGCTCTTGTCCATCTGCCTATCACAGGGTCCTCTCGTTGACTTCTCCGGATCTCTCGCATCTCTATCTGCGCCATCGGAGTTCCTGGTGTCTCTGTCGCATCTATGATGTTAATGTTACCAACTGGAATCGCTTCTATGTATGGGCTCGGAGTCACAGAGCTGCATATAGCTTTCACAGTCTGGTCATCAATCTTCACCATGTCTCCATCCTCTTCTAATCTCTCATACGGGTATCTTGACATCCCATCAGCGTCAGCGTTCCTGATGCCTGGTCGGTATATGATGTCGAAATCGTATTCACCCAAGGCTGCAATCCATCGCTGACCTGTGGCGTCTACTTTTGCAGAGGTAAGTATGTGGGTCAATGGATTGTTGTCGGTCAAGGCGATGAAATGGTTCAGCTTCAGGTAGTCCGCGAACTTGTCTGTGACTGCCCACTTCAACGCCAAGAATTCTAGCTTATGTGCCGGGTAATTCTTCTCGCTCTTGGACAAGCTTCTACTCGCGTAGGCTATGACTCGCTTCTTGTTGTCAACCATCTGATACAGCACAGCTCCGAGTCCTATCGTTGATGCGTCGGTATGTAATTCGAAGCTCTTGGTAAAGTCAGGATACGCCAAAACCGGTGGCGAAGTGAGTATTTCCTTCAAGTCTTCGAAGATCTGCTGTTCATTGGTGGTCCATCTCCACTCTTTCTTCTTCTGGTCTTTACGCTTGGACTTCTTCTGCGAGGTGGGTGGAAGTCTGACAGTGGTTTCGTCAACTTCGAATAATCCTTTATAAACCTTCGGTAATAACCGGTAAATGCTAAATATGACCGTAGCTCATCAGAGTTCCTCGGTTGTGGCCAATTCTTGATCTTCTCGATCTTCTCCGGGTCAGTCTCGATTCCCTTCTCACTAACTACGTGACCCAGGAAGTTCACTCTCTTCTGTAGGAAGAAGCACTTCTCTGATGATAGCTTCAACTGGCACTCCTGTAGCCTCGTCATTATCAGGTCTAGTCTCTCTATGTGTTGCTGGTAGGTCTTGGAGAATATGATCAGATCGTCTAAGTAGATGATGCAAATCGTCATATTGTAGTCTCCAAGACATTCCTCCATCAAGCGTTGGTAAGTGGCTGGCGAGTTACTTAGGCCAAACGGCATTTTCTCGTACTCGTAGAAGCCAAGTGGGCCAACTGTGAATGCCGTCCGCTCCTTGTGTGTGTCCTCGAGCTCGACTTAGTAGTACTCTGTCTTCATGTCGATGGTACTGAAGTACCTGGCACCGTGAAGGACGTCGAAGACTTCGTCGATTCTCGGTAGTGCATACGCGTCCTTCACCGACTTGTTGTTGAGCATCCGGTAGTCGACACACATGCGCAACTTGCCATTCTTCTTCCGCACTAGCACCACATTCGAAGACCATGGAGACTTCGACTTCCTAATGATCTTCGCTGCCAGAAGCTGCTGTAAGTGCCTCCGGACCTCCTCTATCATAGCTGGTGCTATGCATCGATGTCTCTGTTTAAATGGTATCGGATCTATGAGATCTATCCTGTGTTTGATCAAATCACAGTTGCCGATATCCGTGTCACTCTTGGAGAAAATCTCAACATGCTTTGCCAATACATCTCTCAGCTTAGTATCCTGCTCTTTATCCACGTCTGAAGCAATACGAATTTCGCTAAACACTTTCTCTATGTCGTTTCTCCTCTCTGCACTCTCTTGCTCTGTCTCTTCTACGGTAACTGGCTGTAATTCACATATAATAGCTTTGGGAGCTATTGTGATGGTGTTCGTAGTGAGGTTGGTAATGTTCACAATGACCTCTCCCGTCTTCTTGTATGTGTAGTGCAAGGCTGTAGGGGTCAGATATATGAAGTCTGGTAGTGCAGAGTCCTCACACTCATGTATCATCGCTGTCGTTGGCTGGTGGTCTATCTCCTTGTCAGTATAGCCACGTAGGTTAACACTATCATTGGGGCCTATGATCACTCTGGCTATCTCTGCGCACTTTACTACTGCCACTCTGTCTTTATTCCTACTCAACTCCTTGTCTCTCACTGTCATGCATCGGAATGTTAAAACCAAGGAGTGTGGTGCTTGGCCTTCTGTAAGTATCTCTCACCATGTGTTTCTCTGCACTCTGTCATCAACTCATTAAGGATGTTGGTTCCTAGCAGAATAGGTGTCAAAGCACTGTACTGAGTCTCTGGTGTAATTAGTAGAAGGCAGGGATGTGAAGTAGAATTTGGAAGTCCTGTCAAAATCTGAAGATCTATTTCTATATATCCTTGGTATGGTAGCTTGCGTCCATCCGCACATTCTACGTTGATGATCTCTATCAGTGGCTGTATTGGGATATCCTTGAAGTGCTCTGTATAAAACTTCTCTGACATCAAGCTGATGCAGCTGCCTGTATCTAGTAAGGCTTTCGTCTCAACTCCATTGATGGTAGCTGTCGCCTCGTTTACTTCACCAACTAATTTGGGACCTTTGTATCCTGCACCGGTGCCCCAGTTTGATTCCGTAACTGAGGCACTTACTTTTTTTGGGCAGTTTCTTGCAAGGTGTCCTGTCTCGTTGCATGTGTAGCAGGCTCTCTCATCCCTCTTGAGACAGGCATTGGCTAGGTGTCCCTTCTGGTTGCAGTTATAGCAGGTGGGCTGGGAGGTAGTGCTGCCTGTAGGTCTAGTTGGCTTGTAGTCGCCTCTCCCTCTGCCTCTATCTTGGAATCGCCCTCTATAGTTGTCTCCCCCCTCCTATTACCTCGATATCCTCCTCGGTTGGTATAAGTCATATATTCTGATGTGGCCCCGTATGCCTTCTTTCCGTCTTGACCATTCTCCAGGCTGTCTATTCTAGCCATAATAGTCTTCCTCATCTCTTCCATCTGCTCAGCCATAGCTTTCAAAAGGTCGTTGTCCTTCCCCTCATCTTCCTTCTTGACAGCTGGCTTGCATGGCTTGGCCTTTGGTTCCTCACTTACGTCGCCCTTTAACTCTGCTTCTATCTTCCTAAGCTCCATCAGGAATCTGTCATAATCTTCCAATGTGCTGTACTGGAAGATGGCCATTTGCTTCAAGTCCTTGTGTAGACCCTGGTATAAAACACTCTTCAGGATATGGTTATCTGTCCTCTTCATTGCCTTGAGGTTACAGGCTCTAGTAAACAACTCTTCAAGTCTGGAAGCATAGGTGGTTATCGATTCACCTGTCTGTTGTTTACATGAGTAAAACAACTTCATAATGGTCTCAGATGTTTCGATAATTCCGAATGTACTATTAAGCTTAAGCATTATCTCCTGTCTGGTGGCCTCTACTCCTAATCTCCTGATTATATCACCTGCTTGTCCCTTCAGGGAACGACGTATTCAGAGCAGTATCTGTGCATCGGTGAAGGACTTCGAAGCACACACAGCTTCAACTTCAAATTTAAATGTCTCGAATGACACTTCACCTTTGTTATCAGTCCCACAAAAGGTAGATAGCTTAGGGTAATGATAGTTTCCTTTATGCATATCCTGTAGCATCTCCATCCTAGTATTCACAGGCTTTCTCTCCTCCTTAACTCCTCCCATGGTGCTCAAAAATGAAGCCAATTCCTTTGAAGAAACAAGTCTCCTTTTCAACCTCTTAAACGCCTTTAATAATTCAAGGTCTTCTGTTGTTAAAATCATCTCCTCCTCTTCTTCCCCTTCTGCAGCATATCCTAACTTATCCTCTTCCATACTGATAATACTGCCTTTCAATAAGATCAAAGGTTCACTAGTGCAAGTACACCGAACTAAATACCTGTAAATACCTAGGTAGTAAGTACTGAAGTGTAAAGTATAGTTACAAGTAATGCACTATTGTCTCAATAAACTCAAAGCAATCAGTACATTGATCCGCATTAACAGTTAAAGCAGTATTGATCCGCATTAACAGTTAAAGCAGTATTCCACCAAATGGTAATTTTCAAATCACCATATAAGATCAAGAAAAAATAAAAATCAACAGCTCTGTTCCATATTCAATCAAACACTGAAGTACCAAAGCTGTATTCAAGTTAGGTCATATGTGCACTGACGTCATGTAAAAGTTACATCAATATGACACTCAGCTAGGTATTTCATTTGGTTACATTAGTATTGTATAAGTTCAATACAAGAGTCAGATTTATTTCCAAATCAAGACTAATTATACATCCGTATACCACTAACCAAAAAGAAATCAAACTATTTAAATCAATATGCCACTGAACCATGGAACCAATGATCCAAATAATTGATTCAAGTTCAAATAATTAATTCAATTGACCTTTCTGCAAACGCTACTTAGGCACGCACCCCCCCCCATAGTTACCGGTGCTCGCTGTAACCACGCGAGACAAGCTATCTAACAAAATGGCGTCTAACGCAGTCCTGCATCGAGTTAATCTAGATACAATTCCGTCGAATTTCTCGGTTTTATTTCACCCAGATAAGAATATCTCGTTGAAAGCAAGACAGCAATTGGTTTGTAAGTTCTTCAGTAAAGGTTATTTCTCTAAAGTACAGATATATTTAACGGGTGAGGACGTGTTAAGTGTTCGTGGAAAATGCTTTCGCAATCAACGGAAGAGTGAACAACCATATCGTGTCAACTTTGACATCAAAAGAGATGAAATATGCCACCGTCTTGAGAGACTCGACCATATGCCTCCTAGAAGACTCAGAGATTAGGCCCAAAAACTGAACACCAGTATGTTCACTGAGCTAATATGGGAATCCCACAGCTCTGCACATGCATGGGTACTATTACTACTATCTGATCCCTAGTCCACCATCCACGACAGTATGTATGAACCACATGTATAATTTTAATCACCATTATACTCACATATCTCTTGTGAACAGTAAATCTATGAATATATTTTTTCGAAATATTGATTATGCATAAATAAATTAATTTCAACTTACTTTTGTGCAAATATATCTGTTTGCATTAATTTTGGATGTATTCAGCAGGTCGTTTGGTCATCCACACAATTTAATTCACCTTAGACATGTTTCAAGATTTGTCTTAGGTTTTGGAAATTGCACGAATTTAGCGTCACCTATCAATCGATCTGGATATCTACTATCACTGTCACACAGACCGTAACATCTTTTCACCATTGTCAATGACAGACAGCATTAATTAATTTGTAATTATTTTTCAAAACATAATTTCAGATCACGATCACTCGTTATCAGATTTGATTAAAACTTTACTAAATAACTCGTTTGTCTGACAGAACGATAAAACAATGACTCGGTGTAGTAATCAATACTATAATTATGTGCACACATTTTATAATTGACCAATTAGCACAATCAGTCCAATACTTTGATCTTGATAATAGCAGTAGGCCCCTATCGGCGGTCTATGTGATGTACCGGTATTCGGTAAGTTGTTGATTACTCCCAATAAACAGTGTGACACGCTTAAATTTGATTGCTGTGTTTGCTAGAAAAGAATGACTATCTGGGGTCAGTCGGTGTTTTTATAGATGCATTGTTTTTAAAGCAGCTGTCTGGTATTTTGTGGTTCATATACACACTTTTAGATTTGTCCAAGGATTTTGAAATGGGTTGAATTTAACGTCGATCACCAGGATATCGACTAATTTTGTACTATAACTAACCCACACACCAAGGCTACACATTTCAACATCATTAAAACAATTTTAAACCCGTATTTTCGATCAAATTCACGCCTTTTCAAATTTGTCTACTCGTTACTAGTTTGTCTAATATGCATTGTTTGTCTAACAAGATGGCGGCGATAAGCCGTTGCCGGGGGTGTGCGCGAATGGTGCGATGCGATTGGCTAACGCCATCTGTCAATCAAAATCGGCAGAAATGTCAATTAAGAATTCAACTGTAGTACTTCACACAAAATTCACTATAACAAATCAAAGTTCAACTATCACTTTCAATCTACTTTCACTTTCGCTTTGCAAGTTGTACACAACCTTCAAACACAATTTACAAAAACCAGATCAGTTCAGATAATTTCACAACCCTATGTGTCACTAATGTCACACTAATTCAGCATTAATTCCTATCAATCTACTTCAAATCCAACCTGTATGCATAACAAGTTCAACTATTGTTTATTTAATTCATAAATGTAAAAAAATATAATCAAAGTATTTTGGTGAAAATAAATTTATAAACATCTATATATGCTTGTAACTAAAGCATCAACCATTAGCTTAGCTTAGCTTAGCTTAGTATTGCTACACATACGTAAAATTTGAATTTTTCAAATATCTTTTACTTCATACGATATAGGGCTGCTTTAAATGTAATTAAACTAGCTAGTATATCTGAATAACATGGTCTTTCTTTTTCAGGATTTCTGCGTCAGGCATAATTCAAATTTAGTTCACGTCGATTCTGCACGAGAAAACGAGTTCTTGAAGCATGAATTACTGGATTTACAAAGGGGTACGTAGTGTACGACACAGTTGCGTACATAACTGGAGGTTATAAAACGTTTCCCCAATCTCTATACTCAGTCTCAACCGTTTGATTGGTTCACCCGACAGTAGCGCTCAGAATCAACCAATCAAATCAATTGAGCTTGAGTTTGAGTTCTGAGAAAATTTGATTTGATAATATTTTATTGCTGTATATACATGTACAATTACAAACAAATTACAAATACATAATTAGCAAATGGGTTGGGTCACAAGTTCTAACAACATTAGTAATTGACCCTCGCCAAGCCCCTCTGAGAATAGCTTTATAACCTCGGGGCCTGAACTCAGTAGATCTAATAGACGGATCTGTAGTTTAGTGGTAACACGATGGACTGGTAATCCAGGGATCGCAGGTTCGATCCCCCCGTCTGACAGTCTTTCAGATGGGACGTTAAACCGAGGTATCGTGTCGGTGTTTTACACCATGCACGTAAAAGAACCAGAGTAGACTCTGGAATGGGTCTCTGTCTGTATCATTACACTATCCTCCACAAATCTAAACTGACTAATCTCTTCAGGAGGCGTCGCTCATATGGGCAACCGGTAGCGACGATAAATAAACGTAAAAACACACATGTTCAAAGTGTCTGTCACAGTTTCTATAACGGTTGTTATCACGCAGTTATATCCGTTACAAAACAAGTATTAACCAAGGTTACCAGTAAAGACATACAACCTTTTGTAACAGTTTTAATGTACACATTTTGGGGCGGGCTGAAACTAATGTTGTTAAAACTTGTGGTCCAACCCTTTTGCTTCTCCATATATATACATACTGATGTAACAGGGGCCAATATATAGTAGGCACTCTGGCGTAGGTTTGTTATATTTCTTTATTTACTGTTTCCGTATATGGAAAAAGGCCTAAAACATAAGTAAATACATACAAGAGCATATAAAAACAAAGTATAAAAACATTTCAATCATTGCATAAAACCAGACATATACATGTAGAAAATCGATATTAATATAATACAAAACTTACCACAGTGTCTGTATGCAGCTACTCAATATCTATTGGTAGACTATTTAGTATTATAATTGCTCTATAATTGTAACACGTTACTCGTAAGAGTTCTCCTGGGTTATGACCAAGCACGGAGGTATAGTTGTTGAAAGAAATACATTAGTAACCAATCCATGCATAACTCTCATCCACGTTCATACAATCTTTCATTCATACAAATACAACAAACAAAACGATTGGACACCGTACACACATAGACTGACACGTGTTCACGAGACAAAACACGTGCACGGCAAATTGCCCCCGGAAACATCTCTAATTTCCGTCTCCGACGTAGATTGTCGAATATCCCCGATTCAATTCCGTTGCATATGACATAAAGAACGAAGATACACGAATTTAAAAGGCGGTAAACGCATGCGCGATGTTTAAGTACATGTAGTTTCATACATTAAGCTAGGCCGTTCACGGTAAAACACGATTGTACTCCTATAGTACAACCTGTGACATTGATAATAATTGTACCATATATCTTATATATGAAAGTTCATCCGTAACACGTTTGGTACATTTGAATTGTATTGTACATTGAATATAAAGAATGCAATAAAATATGATTAAACTAATGTACAAATGAACATTGTTGAAAAATATATAAATATTCTTTGACAGCTATAGTCACTTTTTGTTGGCTTACTTCATAGTTCCATTTCTCCGTAACAAATAATAACATCTATGATGAATAATGGCAGCGATAGTGATTTTTGTTGGTTGGAAATCAAACACGTTTAAAATTACAACAGGTGTTCGGCAGGGTTGTCCTTTGTCATCTGTGTTATTTTTACTAGCTCCTGAAATTACCAGTAAAGACATCCAACCCTTTGTAACAGTTTTAATGTACAAATGAACATTGTTGAAATATATAAATATTCTTTGACAGCAATAGTCACTTTTTGTTGGCTTACTTCATATAGCTCCATTTCTCCGTAACAAATAATAACATCTATGATGAATACTGGCTGGAAATCAAACACGTTTAACGTTACAATAGGTGTTCGTCAGGGTTGTCCTTTGTCAGCTTTGTTATTTTTACTAGTTGCTGAAAGTCTAGCTATTCAAATAAGAACATAGAGCGACATTAAAGGTATTTCTGTAAACATTAGCAATAAACACACTGTATTTATATTTTTAACAATTCAGGCTGTCTCTTTATACAGAGATGAAAACTCCGACAGTAGTCAAATAGGCAAGCAAATGGCATAAACTCCGAGAGTAGTCAAATAGGCAAGCAAATGGCATAAACTCCGAGCGTAGTCAAATAGGCAAGCAAATGGCATAAACTGCGAGAGTAGTCAAATAGGCAAGCAAATGGCATAAACTGCGAGAGTAGTCAAATAGGCAAGCAAATGGCATAAACTCCGAGCGTAGTCAAATAGGCAAGCAAATGGCATAAACCCCGAGAGTAGTCAAATAGGCAAGCAAATGGCATAAACTGCGAGAGTAGTCAAATAGGCAAGCAAATGGCATAAACTCGGAGAGTAGTCAAATAGGCAAGCAAATGGCATAAACCCCGATATATAGTAGATATCAAACCACTGTATTACAATTATGGACGGTTCTAATACCATGTCGCATGCTACCTCAGGTCCTATACAATACTGGATTGGGATGACCGATGAGGAGACTGAAAACGTCTGGAAATATATCGACAACGGAAACGTGGCAACATTTTTCGACTGGGTCACTGGTGAACCCGATGGTATACAGACATTTGATGGAAACGCTATGGCAGACTGTGCCGTTTTCGATCCCTTCCGAAAGTTCCAATGGCGAGATGAAGATTGTTCACCATACCACTATTCGGAACCGATCTGCGAAATGAGGTACGCTATCGCTTACCGCAATTAAGCTTGTGGAAGTCGTGATAACACAGTGGATGCGCGTTCGCTTCAGGTGCGAAAGGTCCGGAGTTCGAGCACCATTGGAGTCGTTACGATTGTGCCCTTAGCAAGGCATTAAAATTCCACGTTGCCTTTTCTCTCTCCCTCGTGGCGATGGATTGCATCAGGAATGAGGTCTCGAGAGTGATTAATATAAGTTGAAAGAACTTGTTTCGCAATGGAGCTAAACTAAATTTGTATAAATTAAGCTTGTAAAAAAATAGTTTATGTTATAATAACTTAATATTTAATTTTCTTCTTCAGCAATCCAACGATAAGTTAGACAGCGAACTTGAAGTGTTGAATTATTGATTGCAATTAAATTGTAATTATTTTGCAAACATATTATTATATTACCTAACATGTCATATGTGTCATTGTTGTGGCTAAGGTTGTGTTTTAGTTTCATTGTGTGTTCTATTAATAACATTTATGCATTTAAAGAAAATTGCCATTTATTTACTGGAATTGTATTCCTACATGCTATGTTGGTGCGATGTTTCTCGGAATTAAGCACAAAATGTGTGTGTGTGTTTTAGGTTTATTTATCGTCGCTACTGGTTGCCTATATGAGCGACGCCTCCTGAAGAGATTAATCATTATAGATTTATTGGAGGATAGTGCAATAATACAGACAGAGACCCATTCCAGAGTCTCCTCTGGTTCTTTTACGTGCACGGTGTAAAGCACCGACACGAGACCTCGGTTTAACGTCCCATCTGAAAGACTGTTAATTTTATTATGGTCAGACGGGGGATCGAACCTGCGATCCCTGGATTACCAGCCCAGCGTGTTAGCACTGGACTACAGATCCGTCTGTACAGATAATTCTTAGAAGGCACATGGCTGTTTTATATTTATTTTATATATCAGTTGAAATGCTGCTCTAAGAGGCATGCTAAGAATTTTTATTTAAAATGGGACTTGGTGTGGGAGCAATACCGTAGCCAGAGGCAACCCAGACAATCTAGGGGGATTCGAGGGCATGCTCAGTTGTTGGGATCTCCTGAAGCGATTTCCTGATTTAATGAGTTTAGATGTACAGTCAAACCTGTCATAAGCAGCCAGCCAAGGGAGTCAGAGAAAGTGGCTGCTTAGTACAGGTGGCTGCTTAATAGAGGTCAAATGTATAATAAAACAACATATAGGGAATCATGAAACTGGCTGCTTAATACAGGTTGGCTGCTTAATGGAGGTGACCACTAACACAGGTTTGACTGTATAATGTACTGACCTTTCAGCTCTCTAGCACCAAAAACTTAGGTCATACGACGACTCTCCAGCTATTATTGGTGGAGTAAGACCCTGGGTGCCCCTCCAATCAGCATTTCCGGTATCCAGGTAGAACCACCGACCTATGTAACTTTTCCCCCAATCCTAACTGTGCTGTTGCAACTATTCCTATGTCATGTACCATTCTTGAATACAATATTGTTTGAACTAACCACCCGGGTAGAACCACCGACCTTCCACAAACCAGCTTGATAGCATCCTCACTTGAAAGAATTTGACACCCCCAGCAGTGAGGGGCAAGTGATCAGAAGCCAACAACCGTAACCACTCGGCCACGGAGGCCTCAACTGAACACAGGGTACCAGGAATAACAAAGATACGGGGGCCTCAACTGAACACAGGGTACCAGGAATAACAAAGATACGGAGGCCTCAACTGAACACAGGGTACCAGGAATAACAAAGATACGGAGGCCTCAACTGAACACAGGGTACCAGGAGTAACAAAGATACGGAGGCCTCAACTGAACACGGGTACAGGAATAACAAAGATACGGGGCCTCAACTGAACACAGGGTACCAGGAATAACAAAGATACGGAGGCCTCAACTGAACACAGGGTACCAGGAATAACAAAGATACGGAGGCCTCAACTGAACACAGGGTACCAGGAATAACAAAGATACGGTGGCCTCAACTGAACACAGGGTACCAGGAATAACAAAGATACGGGGGCCTCAACTGAACACAGGGTACCAGGAATAACAAAGATACGGAGGCCTCAACTGAACACAGGGTACCAGGAATAACAAAGATACGGAGGCCTCAACTGAACACAGGGTACCAGGAATAACAAAGATACGGAGGCCTCAACTGAACACAGGGTACCAGGAATAACAAAGATACGGAGGCCTCAACTGAACACAGGGTACCAGGAATAACAAAGATACGGAGGCCTCAACTGAACACAGGGTACCAGGAATAACAAAGATACGGAGGCCTCAACTGAACACAGGGTACCAGGAATAACAAAGATACGGAGGCCTCAACTGAACACAGGGTACCAGGAGTAACAAAGATACGGAGGCCTCAACTGAACACAGGGTACCAGGAATAACAAAGATACGGAGGCCTCAACTGAACACAGGGTACCAGGAATAACAAAGATACGGAGGCCTCAACTGAACACAGGGTACCAGGAATAACAAAGATACGGAGGCCTCAACTGAACACAGGGTACCAGGAATAACAAAGATACGGTGGCCTCAACTGAACACAGGGTACCAGGAATAAAAGATACGGTGCTCACGACACAGGCGGAATACAAGATCGGTGGCCTCCTGAACAGATCCAGAGTACAAAGATACGGTGCCTCAACTGAACACAGGGACCAGGAATAACAAAGATACGGAGGCCTCAACTGAACACAGGTACCAGGAATACAAATCGGGGCTCACTAACACAGGGTCAGGATAACAAAGATACGGAGGCCTCAACTGAACACAGGGTACCAGGAATAACAAAGATACGGAGGCCTCAACTGAACACAGGTTACCAGGAATAACAAAGATACGTGGCCTCAACTGAACACAGGATACCAGGAATAACAAAGATAACTTATAGATATCTCCATTTATTTGATCAATATAACAACTCTGTAGTTATGGGCTTAAAAATTACATACAATATTCGCATATTTAATTCATACTGATCAACAAAAAATACATTCATGAAATTAACAGATTCACAGAAAAGTAAAGATTTGTTTTGGGGGTGGGGGATAGAGAAAGCCGTTGACAATGACAATAAATAGCTTCAACAAACATTAAACTAATTATATTCTGCTATGAATATACCGAGTTTACTTTCGCTTCAGGTGCGAAAGGTCCGGAGTTCGAGCCCCGCTGGAGCCGTTACGATTGTGTCCTTAAGCAAGGCATTTAAATTCCACATGCCTCTTCTCTCTTCCTCGTGGCGATGGATTTGATCAGAAATGAGGTCTCGAGAGTGATTAATATAAGTTGCAAGAACGTGTTTCGCAATCGAGCTAAAATAAATGTGTATGAAGTAGTTAAATTTAAAATAAACCTGATAGGGTCAGCATTTTTGGGAAAAGTGAGAAAGCGCGTGATCGAAGCGAACCCTTAAATGGTGTTCTTTAATATATATCTGCAAAATAGGGTTAAAGTGCACAGTACAACCATTAAATAATGCGATGCGGTGCGATGCGATGCGATGCGATGCGATGCGATGCGATGCGATGCGATGCGATGCGATGCGATGCGATGCGATGCGATGCGATGCGATGCGATGCGATGCGATGCGATGCGATGCGATGCGATGCATGCATGCATGCATGTATGTATGTATGTATGTATGTATGTATGTATGTATGTATGTATGTATGTATGTATGTATGTATGTATGCTACATTAATGTCAAATCCCTTGCGGGGACCAATGCATGTTTTCCTGGGCATGCTTAGCTGACCTAAGTTGTCAACAAGTACTAAGCAATGTGTGTGAGGTGCATTGCTCAATGACACTACATACGTGGCCTGACCCGAGTATCGAACTCGGTAACGGTCGATTCCAAATCCGACGTTCTACCACTGGACCACGGACGCCACACTATATGTATATGTATATTGTGGTGATAACTACGGTACGGTACGGTACGGCTGGAGGCCGGGGAAATATCACCACGGGAGCACGAGACGAGATTCTGGGAGACTTGGCCAGGGAAGAAGAGACTCGGGAATCGGGCTGCCAACTCAACACCCTACCAAAGCTAGAACTTGGACAGAACAGTTGATAAACCGGTTACAACAGATACAGAAAAGGCTAGACTATTAGGTAAGACGCTTTATATGGTGGCAGCGGTGTTTTACGACCTACGTCGAGCGAAGGAAATCACCTGAGAGTGAAACATTTTTTTTTTAAAACACGTGGTTCAAAAATTCTTCATTCTATCTATCTATCTATCTATCTTCCTTTAATGTCGAGAATATTTTGGAAACATTTGTATCTATCTACCGGTTGAGAAGTTGTGAAGACCAGTATCCAGTCAAAGACTGGGGATGGTTCATTTTTGTTGCGTTATTGGCATTTGTTTTGCTAGACATTTGTTGATATCGTCAACATTGATACAAGCAAGGGCGTATTGAGTTGGGCAGCATTAATATAGTTCAACATATGCAAAGTCCCTGGTTGGCTATATTAAGTACAGTATAGTGTTTTTTCACATGTTTGACTATTTTGTAAAGCTGTAACAAAAATGGCCTCATTCAATCAAGCAAAGCTTATTGAGGTGAATTTTGCATCATCGGGGACATGATGAGCAATATACCAGAGAACATGAGCCGAAAAGGGATGAAGGGCAAGAAATAGAAAAGGTCTTGGAATCAGCCAAGAAATGGGTGGGAGTACACGGCGAATCCTCAAGTAGGGGCGACCAAATGATGAAATGATGGCAAAGCAATCATTTGGGGGTGCACGTCCGAGACAGTACAAGACCCGTGATGACAGGTATGAGGACGATTCGGATGAGAAGCCATACCATGCTTCATCACGCCATCGAGGCCTACAATCGCGGCCCAAAGATGCAAGGACGTCTTGTAAGCCGTTTCAACCCACGGGTCAATATTCATCGGGGGAGGAAGAAAAAGTCCCTAAAAGGCAGAAATCTAAAACAAGGACATGCTACAAGCATATACGACCAACTAGGGGATACTCGTCAGATGAGGACGACAAGGTCACAAGTAAACCTAGAACAAGAGCTAGACTGTCCCGTCCATCAAGAGAATATTCATCGGGGGAGGAGGACCGAGTACCGAGAAGGCAGAAATCTAAAACTGCCGAGTTTCTGCGAAATATTCCAAAGGCTCTGTACTATGATGGCACAGGTAACTGGCAGTCATATAGACAGAGATTTGACCGCTATGCAAATGCATGCGGGTGGACGGAGGAGGAGTGCGCGAACGGTTTGTGTTGGAATTTGAGTGGCAAAGCCGCATACTTCTACACACTACTGGTGGAGCGTGACGAAGATTTAAGTTGTCGGGAAGAGAGAAGATTGTATAACATGGAGAATGGCCCGATAACTTTGAATCCAAGTCCAGGCATTGGCGAGCAGGTACATGTAGCGCCAATAGAACAAGACATGTTGTTTGGGTTTGACCTTTTGTATCACCGAGGAGCTGCAACACTGGATATGGGGCGAGCATTTTTGATAATTGATGGCCAAGAAATTAGTCTCTATGTGGGGTAGGAGGGTGGCACTCCACTGGTGGCCAGAGTATTTATAGTTAATAGGCAAGTTATTGCGCCTAATTCGGTTGTACAGGTTAAATGCAAAATGAGCGACCCCATCCCAGGAAATATTGTAATGGAACCAATAGAGGGTTAGAAGATGATAGCTCCGCGCGAGGTATGTAGTGATAAAGCAGACCCAATAATGTGTCTTGTGAACCCCACGGACCGTTATCGACTTCTCAAACGGGGACAGCAGTTGGGAAGAGCTTATCCGATAGGCGAGTGTCTTGAGCACGAGAAACAGGAACAAATTGCAACACAAGTATTGAGTGTGCAAACAGGTCAACAGGGGAGTTCTAAAAGTGAACTAAAGATTCCAGAACATTTAAAGGAAATGCTGGAATCCTCTAAGGCACATTTAACTGAAGAGCAAAGCATTCAGTTAGCTAGCATTTTGATTGAATTTCAAGATGTATTTGCAAAAAACGAATTCGACCTAGGGCATTTCACCGAGATTGAGCATAGCATTGATACAGGAAGCTTTTCTCTATCTAAAGAACAACTGAGATACTGCACCACCCGCAGGGAACTTTTAGCAGTTGTTCGGTTTACCAGGCAATATAGGTATTACCTACTTGGTCGGCCATTTACCATACGAACAGACCATTCTAGTCTAACATGGTTATTACGGTTTAAAGAGCCACAAGGTCAGCTAGCCAGGGGGATGGAGGAGTTGTCTCAGTACAACATGATCCTGAAACACCGGGCAGGCCGGAAGCATGAAAATGCAGATGCATTGTCCCGAATACCCGAAGAAGGGGGGAAGTGTTTAGCATATGAGGCCAACACAAAGTTGAGTAAATTACCTTGTGGGGGATGTGACAATTGTAGACGGGCTAACGAAAATTTGGGATCGTTTGAAAGGAATGTCGATGAGGCAATTGCTTTGACAGGTAATGACGTCAACGATATATATTGCGGTTCCATCGGTGTCGGTGAGGCAATTTCTGTCAAAGATAGATATTGCGGTTCCATCGATGTCGGTGAGGCAATTTCTTTGAGTAATGACGTCAAAGACGGATATTGCGGTTCCATCGGTGTCGGTGAGGCAATTTCTTTGACGAATAAAAGTGTCAAAGATGGATATTGCGGTTCCATCGATGTCGTTGAGGCAATGTCTTTGACGGGTAAATGCGTCAACGATGGAGATTGCGGTTCCATCGATGTCGGTGAGGCAATTTCTTTGACGGATAAGGGGGTCAAAGATGGATATTGCGGTTCCATCGATGTCGGTGAGGCAATTTCTTTGACGAATAAAGGTGTCAAAGATGAATATTGC
>CM026389.1:40138538-40166038 GCA_014843695.1 Archivesica marissinica | reverse complement strand
TACCGAACATTTTACCAACAAGCCAATTTATTTCGGAGGCTAGAACTTGTGGCCCGTCCCGTTTGCTTTGTTATATGTTACGCTTAATGTAACGTAGATAACTACAAGTGTAGGAATATGGTACGCTTAATGTAACGTAGATAACTACAAGTGTAGGAATATGGTACGCTTAATGTAACGTAGATAACTACACGTGTAGGAATATGGTACGCTTAATGTAACGTAGATAACTACACGTGTAGGAATATGTTACGCTTAATGTAATGTAGATAACTACAAGTGTAGGAATATATTACGCTTAATGTAATGTAGATAACTACAAGTGTAGGAATATGTTACGCTTAATGTAACGTAGATAACTACATGTGTAGGAATATGGTACGCATAATGTAATGTAGAGAACTACATGTGTAGGAATATGTTACGCTTAATGTAACGTAGATAACTACAAGTGTAGGAATATGTTACGCTTAATGTAACGTAGATAACTACAAGTGTAGGAATATGGTACGCTTAATGTAACGTAGATAACTACACGTGTAGGAATATGGTACGCTTAATGTAACGTAGATAACTACACGTGTAGGAATATGTTACGCTTAATGTAATGTAGATAACTACAAGTGTAGGAATATATTACGCTTAATGTAATGTAGATAACTACAAGTGTAGGAATATGTTACGCTTAATGTAACGTAGATAACTACATGTGTAGGAATATGGTACGCATAATGTAATGTAGAGAACTACATGTGTAGGAATATGTTACGCTTAATGTAACGTAGATAACTACAAGTGTAGGAATATGTTACGCTTAATGTAACGTAGATAACTACAAGTGTAGGAATATGGTACGCTTAATGTAACGTAGATAACTACAAGTGTAGGAATATGTTACGCTTAATGTAACGTAGATAACTACAAGTGTAGGAATATGTTACGCTTAATGTAATGTAGATAACTACAAGTGTAGGAATATGTTACGCTTAATGTAACGTAGATAACTACAAGTGTAGGAATATGTTACACTTAATGTAACGTAGATAACTACAAGTGTAGGAATATGGTACGCTTAATGTAACGTAGATAACTACACGTGTAGGAATATGTTACGCTTAATGTAATGTAGAAACTACAGTGTAGGAATATGTACGCTTAATGTAAGTAGAAACTACAGTAGGAATATGTAGCTTAATGTGTGTAACTATAAGTGTAGGAATATGTTACGCTTAATGTAATGTAGAGAACTACACGTGTAGGAATATGTTACGCTTAATGTAATGTAGATATGCTTTTAGATCAATGCTTTTGAATGTCAAGTTTTAATTTTTAAATATTAAGCATTAAGTTTGAAAATATTAATTTTAAATATTAAGATAGAATTGTATGTATGGCTTCAGAATGTAAGCCAACTCCTTGAAAGCATTACTACATATTTTCTTAGGTATTGTGTATTGTTCATGGCAAATTTCAACGTCATCCAAATCAACTTCAACACCATAATCAACAGAACCTGTTAGTTCTGGTATATGAAACAGCATGTCCGGTCTTCCAGTACAAGTGTCTATATGTTTTTGTGTTCGCACATTGTGTAAATTCCAATGGATAGCAATGCGATCAAGTTCCGCTTGAAGAACATCTGTCACAGAAAACCGCAAGCATTCTACATGAAGAATGTTTGACGTATCAAATCGTCCTCGAGCTCTCAATCCTTCAACGTATTCATTCACCAACTTATTCCTTGTTGCTTTAAATATCCCCACCAACGTTCAATACGCTGATTTGCGGTGCTTTTACCGTACATGAAACTCTTCACTCCAGCCATGGAATCACTATGATCATTTCTGAAAAATGGCTGGAGAAAACTAATGCTTGAATTTTCTGTTCCACGATCTGCGCACACAATTCTTGGAACGAATCCATAACTTGCTACCGTATCAAGATAATAATTCGCTATCATTTTTGGATTATTATTTGTAGGACCAACTTCTAACCACGTGACTCTTCTACTGTATCCATCCCTCGCCCCATGGATGCACAAACCAAATGGTTTTAATTTTTTTTGTATTAATATTTTTTATTTTCCTTTTCATGTCATTACAAGACAAATTACACACATATACATATATACATACATACACATACATGCACGTATTAAACATTTCAGTTAGTGATTAAGAATAATATGTCATGAAAGGTCACAAAGAATAAGATGTTTTTTATAGAAGGAAGTGATAATAGATTTAAATAGAGTTAAAAGAGTAGATTCTTCCGTTACATTTAACGGAGCAAAAACAAAGGGGGGAAAAGCAACAAAATAAATTTTAATTTATCGTAACCATCGATGTGCCACACATAGTTGGGTCCTGGGACGAGGTACTTCCTTCGTTTAAACGAACACCGTCTGGATCAATTAAATTAAGCAACATCATAACATCATCTCTTTTCACTTTTAAATGATAATCAGTTTCCAGACGCCTCCACATACTTCGGTACCCTAAGCAGTCTCCGCTAAACTGTATTTCTTTTTCTATAGTTTCTTGTATGATTTCTAATGGAGTATATGTAACAAAGCGACGTCGTAAATTGTTAGAACGAAGTATCCGCTTTAACTGACGACGGCCAATGCATATATTATGTCGACATAGGAGGAGTAAAACAATCTCTGGGTACTTAAAACCAGCATAAAAGTACTGGGCAATCAGTTCTAATCTGGTGCTTCCGTTTTCTGATGGCAATGGTGATGGCACAACTGTTGACACGGGAGCAACGTTCAATAAAACCAGGAAGGCAAATAACATCGTGCTTTCCATGTTAACGTCCTTTAATGAAAAAGAAATAAAATGAAATAAATACAGCGTTATAAAATACATGCTATGGCTGTTACATCAACCACTACCAACTTTACCTTCGGCAAAATGTCGTTTGAAGATCTATTATCAATATCAACTGATTAATGAGGCAATACTTATTAGTTTTCATCCAAGTTACCGTCTTAACGATTAAAAAAGAGACACACACAATATATTAATGTTACTTACTTTGCCGCCTTGAACTGCCACTACCTCGTGGCTTCAATGTCAACGAGTCTCGTCAAGGCTTTTGAATGTCAAGTTTTAATTTTTAAATATTAAGCATTAAGTTTGAAAATATAAATTTTAAATATTAAGATAGAATTATTAAGTTTTAATTTTAAATGTCCCTCCAGGGCTTCCATATCAAACGGATCCAATATGTAAAATATTAGTACTGTCTTCGGCGATACGCGCCTCACACAGTTCAATAGTTTACATATTGGATCGTTTTCGGCTTATATCCTATATATAAAATAACGAGGTGAAATTGTAACAGACAACTGTCAACATGATTTACAGATAAATAGTGTAATGCGAACTAAGGATATCCAAATGCGAACTAATGATTTCCAAATGTGAACTATGGATTTCCAAATGCGAACTATGGATTTCCAAATGCGAACTATGGATTTCCAAATGCGAACTAATGATTTCCAAATGCGAACTATGGATTTCCAAATGCGAACTAATGATTTCCAAATGCGAACTAAGGATTTCCAAATGCGAACTATGGATTTAAATGCGAACTACGAATTGCTATAATTGCAAATTATTAATCATTGTATAACCAATTTCATACCATAGTTGTATAAAATGCCAAATGCTGATTTTTAAATGTTAAAAGTATATGAATTTTCAAATTGAAATTCGTAGGATGAATTGAAGGTTTCTCAAAGTGTCACATATCTTACTTACATACGGTGTTATATATACATATATATTCATTATATTGTATATATTATACTTTCAGCGCCGAATAAATTCAGAGCATGTGCATGCGCAACGCCTCGTCTGATCAGGATCTATGTTGTTTGCTATTCCGACAGGTGCTTCAGCTCCACTTTCTGAATAGCAATAAACGTATAGCCTGATCAGACGACAAGTTCTGTTCTGTCTGATCGGGTTCTTTCCTTTTTGCAAAGTCGCTTTTATGCGACATTGGCGGTGAAAGAGTTAAATGTATTGAATACATAGTCTTGATTGGTATTTTAAAGAGTTGACACCCGTTTAAAGGCTAACACTGATGGTGATCTTTTCTGTTGTGTCTTTAAAACATTAAACACACATATGATATGCATGCGTTACATGTGCCACACAGGAATGATAAAATCACGAGCACATCATTGGCTAATATTATATTATATTATATGAAAGTGGCCTCCGTGGCTGAGTGGTGAAGTCGTTGCCTTGAAATGAGTTGCCCCTCGGCGCTGTAGGTTAGTATAAACTTTATTTATTTTACAACGATTGCGAAACAAGCTTTAACAACTTATATTAACCACTCTCGTTGGCGCGGATGAAAGTATAAAATTTATGTGGTTATTCGTGTTGGAGGAAACCGGAGCACCCGAAGAAAACCCACCTGTCCGATCTGGCGACCACCGTACCATCTCACATACTTCGCGATGTATGTAGGCCCTATGTATGTACCATTAATGTCAAACCCCTTGCGGGGACCTATACATGTTTTCCTGGGCATGCTTAGCCGACCATAGCGGTTAACCAGTACTAAGCAATGTGTGTGAGGTGCCTTGCTCAATGACACTACATACGTGACCTGACTGAGTATCGAACCCGGACCGTTCGATACGAGGATCGAACCCGGGGTTGCATTGGTGAGAAGCGAGCGTGCTAACCACTGCGTTAATCGTTAAATCCCACTGGGTGTGTTGAATTATTGCATGTGATGAAGCTTGAAGAGTGTTAATAACGTCAAACGACGTCCCGCCAACAATACACGTTTATTTTGTGACGTCATCTACGTCTGGAACCATAACATGCTTTATGAAAATAAATCTTCTGCTAGCTAGAGGACAATACAGTTCAGTACTAGTTCAGATTGGTTCCGTGGCATTGATATGTTTAAAAGTTACGGCATCTGGAAGAGCAAATGATATTCTGCTAGCAGTTTTACTACGTAAGTAGAAGTTTTAAATCAACACACCTAGACAGAGTGCTGTGTTTTGTTCTGCTGTCTTCATATTAATCATATTTAGAATATAGAAATATATGACGTACTTTCTCAACATGTGAAGACACTGGAGAAACATTTTACAACTGGCTATGTATTTAATATGTTACTATTTCACAACTCGTTGAATGGGATGTCAGCCTATTTCAGTGGAAACCGGAGAACCTGGGGGAAATCACCCGTGCGATCTGTGACTACCGCTGAATCATATGTATGTATGTTCCTTTAATGTCAAACCACTCGCGGGGACTTATACATGTTTTGCTGGGCAAGCTTAGCCGACCTAAGCGATTAACCAGTACTAAGCAATGTGTGTGAGGTGCCTCGCTCAATGACACTACATACGTGGCCTGACCGAGTATCGAACCCGGGAACGTTCGATTCCAAATCCGACGCTCTACCACTGGACCACGGACGCCATCATACACATGTTGCCTTATTGGGACGTGCGAGGGCTAACTACAGCCCTAATCGGACAACCAACTACATTTCCCCGAACCCCCTAAATACATATTAATTACCACTTATATTACCACTGATTGTTTTCAAAACTCTCTACTCAATTAAGAAGAAAGTATCAAGAAAATCTACGAAATCAGCACAAGCGTCCTGACATTGTCCATCTCCCTACCATAGAGCAATTCAATACGGCAGTTTGCCATATTGAACATGCCAGTCCCTAGTTGTTCTGCGTAGCTGCTTTTAAACTTTTACCACACCTTATTTTCATACCTTTTTAAATTATACTTTTAACTACTCATACTTTTAACTTCTTAGCGGTTTTTGACGCGCAACATGTCTACGTCCCCGCGAGGGGTTCGACATTAAAGGAAGATAGATAGATAGCGTAGTCCTAGGATGGTCACGTACCGGTAAAGTGCATTTTAGCCACCTAATGAATTTTACGGGTACGTATCATTCAATGAGCACATAGGCCTGGCCTGTATTTGAAATGCTTTGGATGCAGGCGTACGGTTGCTAAACCTTCTGCGAATAGTCAATGAGTGTGGCTGTGGGTCATGTAGCTAGGATAAATGTGGGGGGGGGGCGTCCCTGTGTCTAGGATAGCATGCTTTGAATTATGATCATCAGTGGTTGAGCATTGGTTGTAAACTGGACGACGTCGATTTACAGACATTTTGTAGTCTCTATTTGGAAATTCTATGACTTTCCTGATATACGATAGAGGATGGTAACTATTGTAAAAACAGGCCACTGGTTCAATTTTATATTTAAAATCCAGATCTCCGTGGCCTAGTGGTTAAAGCGTCCGCCTACGGAATGGGAGATCGAAGGTTCTAATCTCGCCAGGGGTTCGTTCTGATATGGCCGGTTGGTGAGCCGCCAGCTAGTTAAATAATGCTTACCGATTACCTACCAGCCAGGCGCCTGGTATACAAGCATAGGGTTCGGGAAGTACTGATGTTCATAAAAAGAGGTGTCTCATAAGTCAGAAATGGCTGGCCCTTTAAATAGGGGTGACACTATAATAAACATTATTAAACACTTTACACATTACTATATTGTGGGGAAGACGGGATCGTCAATATTAGGTTGGAGATACTAAGTTTAAAGCAGTTGTTTTGCGGGGCTGATGGGTATTTACTGTTGGTGATTTAAAACATTCATCTACATGTCACGCTATATTGGGGGTTGATAACTATTTAAAACATTCATCTACATGTCACGCTATATTGGGGGTGGTGAACAATTTAAAACATTCATCTACATGTCACGCTATATTGGGGGTTGAGAACTATTTAAAACATTCATCTACATGTCACGCTATATTGGGGGTGGTGAACTATTTAAAACATTCATCTACATGTCACGCTATATTGGGGGTGGTGAACTATTTAAAACATTCATTTACATGTCACGCTATATTGGGGGTGGTGAACTATTAAAAACATTCATCTACATGTCACGCTATATTGGGGGTTGAGAACTATTTAAAACATTCATCTACATGTCACGCTATATTGGGGGTGGTGAACTATTTAAAACATTCATCTACATGTCACGCCATATTGGGGCTTCTCCTGATGATACCATATCTGGTGCAGGTCGTTGTCGTATGATGTTAAAAAGTGTGGCCCAAACCTTTTGCATTTTCATGCAATGTGTGTGGCATCCGTGGTCCAGTTGTAGAGCGTCGGATTTGGAATCGAACGGTCCGGGTTCGATACTCAGTCAGGCCACGTATGTAGTGTTATTGACCAAGCACCTCACACACATTGCTTAGTACTGGTTAACCGCTATGGTCGGCTAAGCCTGCCCAGGATACATGTCTAGGTTCCCACAAGGTGTTTGACATTAATGGAACATACATACATACAATGTATTCATCTTTATGTGTATGGCATATATAATATTGGTTTGCAATAAATAAATAAATTAAATAAATATGATTAAACTAAGATAATACACGCGATATTGAATTGTATAAATGCAACGCGATATTGAGGACGATACCATTACACTAAGATATAGTGAAACACGCTTTTATTTTGACTAAGTGATTGTATCGCATTATACCTGGTCGATACCAACTACTTGGACCACCTATATCGTGTTTATTTTATTGGTTTTCTGTTTATATACATATTTCACATATCGCGTTGGACCAGTACCAACTACCTGGATCACCTATAGCGTGTTTATTTTATTGGTTTTCTGTTTATATACATATTTCACATATCGCGTTGGACCAGTACCAACTACCTGGATCACCTATAGCGTGTTTATTTTATTGGTTTTCTGTTTATATACATATTTCACATATCGCGTTGGACCAGTACCCATACGTATTTCTTTGAAAAACAACGGATAATATTCCTAACATTCGTGATTTTTAACATTTACTCAGTACACAAATGTATATACAATGTTAGACCAATGCCAATACAATGTATGCATAATGTGCACATGTACAGCTGCATTTCCAGGGATGGGTGGCAGGTTCGAGCCCGCGGTATGCCATTCTATATAGAATAACTCATATCATATTATCATTCAGGTGATACATCAAACCGATGTTTTCTGTCGGTGTTTTACACTGTACCCGTACACAAATCAGAGGACACCCTGGCCTGGGTTTCTGCATATACCATTGCATGTATCCTCCACAAATCTAAACTGACTATTCCCTCCAGGAGGCCTAGCTCATGTGGACAACCGGTAGCGACGATAAATAAACACAAACCGCACATTTATATTCGATAATATTGTGTATGAGACAATCGCGATACAAGTTACTTAATTTATCTCCGTACGCATGCGGTCAATGAAACATATAACAGATCGCTCAGGCCAAGACATCCTGCCATCCCCAAACAAACGTAAATAGACAATGCATAATGCACATGCGTCACGTGCATAAATGTTGATGTTGAAATTCTTTCCCCAAAATCAGAGTAACACGGAAACATTAAACTAATAATGATACTCATCTTCAATATCTCTAACATTGCAACATTGACAATAACGCTCATTTATCTGTACTACATTATTAGCGACTCTACATGTATGGAACAGTGTGTCATATACCACGTGTTTAGTCAAAACCAAGATATTTGATTGCTAGCAGCCGTCCCACATATGCAATCAGCATCGTGTCCAAATACACGAATACTAGACCTTATTGCAAAGCTTAGTGTCCGTCATGATTGTCCCTCTGCATTTCAGTCTATGATGGAGTATGATAACGCTTCAGATAGTGATAGAGGGGATCCATTCAGCGAGTACATTATACGGCATGCAAATACGGAAGACCTAATGGGCGACGAACCATATTCTCGTCATGCTAGTAGGCTTGACATCGACAAGGAAAAAGCTCACACAATCACAAAAAAGACTAAGCCGAAGAAGACAATTTCACATCCGACAAATGGCAAGTTTAAATGTGACAAATGCCCAGTTTCCACATTACACAGAAGCGATTTACCAATATGCACTAAAAAGCACGTCAATCCGCCTTTTTCTTGCGCAGAATGCAACATGCCTTTCTCTAGGCGTCGTCATCTGAACAATCACAGAGAAGCGGTGCACGGAATAAATACGACAACAGACGAACTTGTATGGGAAACGTGCGATAAGTGCCCAAATGAAACCAGACACTCTTCGTACAAGTCAAAACACAGAAGGAGACACATAACAAGTTGTCAATATTGCAGCAGTCAATTTTGCAGCACAAGAAGGTTAAGTGAACACATAAAACAGGAGCATGGTGACACAGATGCAAGTGTGATTCAGTCAAAGGAAGCACCGAGTAAAAGAACCAAAATACTACGTGGGTATAACGCCAGGGAAATGAAGAAGAGAACAATAGGCACTACAGATGCTGAGCAGGAGAGTACATGTGCAAACAATAAGTATACTTGGGATAGTGAAGAATATGACGTGTCAAGGAATAAAGCACACACATCAGATCATAGTCGTATGCCAAATATTGTAGACTCAAATGACGACGAGGACAAACATCATGATAATGAATACATGGACCAAGTTGAATATTCTACTACATGTAGCCAAAGAGTAAAACGTCAAAAGACGAAAACCAAGTTTCAAAAGTACAAGCTGACAGTTGATGATATGACGAAGAATAAAGCGCACCATGCGGACGCTGATGCTATTAACAAGAGAGAGACATTTTGCAATACAACTGTTGGTCATCAACGCCAACGACCTGACATAGTTAGAGAACAAATGCATTGTGCTTTCTGTGCGTTCGGTACTACGTCTTTTGAGGAACTAAAAACACATTTGGACACTCATGACATGTCTGCCATATCTGATAACAGCGCCACCAACAATGAAACTATCAGAAACATACCCCAGAACGTCATCAACATTATTCCATCTGAAAGCAGCGTCTTTGTTGATAGGCATGATAACATGTTTCTGTGTAGCCGAAGTAGCGAAGACACGAACGGCATTGTCACAGGTGGTGTCGCATGTGGATCTCCTCCTAGCATAGATGAAGATATATCACATTGGGACATAGATGACATGGATGGTTTCACAAGGGACATTGGTGTGAACGTCATTCCAAATTGCAACAGTTTTGATAAAGTTGATATGGATATCTTTAACAGGTGTAATGCCGTAATTGAGTCCGAATATAGATGTGATTTTATAAAGAAGCCATTTGCATGCACCAACTGTTGCTTTGCTACAGGTAACATAGAATACCTGAACATCCACGTAGAAGCGCATTTCTTGGAAATGGCATTAGCTGGAAATAGTGTCCGATAAAACGTTTGCAAACATATATCAGCAACTCTTCTAACTGGAGAGATTATTGGCGATATCCCACACAATAACACTATCAATAAACTCAATACGGAAGACTTTAGCAAGGCAAAGCAATAATATATAAATTGTAATGATGTTCTTGAATGCTTGATTTGCAAGGCGGATACTCAGTTTGGTTCTATGTACGAACCAAGCATAAGAAACTGAGGAAGAAAATATGCCAGATCTGTACATATTGATTGAGATTGTTTCCGAAAGAATGCTTAATGATTGTGGTCACATAGCTGCACAAGTTGATAATGTTTATACAGCTATGCTTAAAGTCAATATATGACATATATGTATATATATGTATATAAATAAATAGTCGTTTTTCAGTCGGGTTTGGGCTTGGTCCTGGGGTGCTATTCTTGGGAAACTGGACAGTGGATTTAGCAAACTAGCACATTTCTTTGAAAATTCACAGATTAAATCTTGCAAGATGCATTATGTACATGTCTTCAGCACTAACTACGCCACTTACATTCTGTTGTTCTTAATTTAATTTATGGGAAGGGCCAATCATTAATGTTGTTCGAACTTGTGGCCCAACACGTTTGCTAAATTTCTATTTGTACAACGATTGTGATTGCTATATACATGTATATAGAGCAATTAAATATTATCAAATCCATAAATAAATATTGTTGGATTATTTAAAACCAAATTAAAAACTATAATACGAAAACTACTGACATAATTTGTAAACACATACATTCTAAATTCACCAATTTCAGTGTACCACGACAGTGTAAGTGAATATTCATCGCTACTGAAGTCCGCCTCCGTGGTCGAGTGGTTACGGTCGCTAACTTGTATACCACTGTAACCTATCATCACTGATGGTCACGGGTTCGAGCCCCGCTCAGACCGTGTCTCATTTATATGAAAAAGTTGGCAGTTTCTTACGGAGGTTGGTGCACCCAAGTACTGGTTAACCGCTGGAGCATGCACAGGAAAGGTGTTGTTAGGTAAACTGCCCGCCGGCGATATAGCCCAAAATATAACATATAATATAATAACATATCATCTCTACTGAGATGATAAGCCACGTTAGCTTGAACATGTCATTATATATTAATTTCTAACGTGCACCTTGTACTGAGAAACATTAGGCAGTTATTGCCCCTGGATAGCCTACTCATAACAGTAGATTGGTCATCTTAATTGTTTTCCTCTGTTTTTTACGTCGTTTAGTTTTCACACATGCTATCCATGGTCATCCGTTTTCTCATTTTATAATTATTAAATCTTGACAAATATCCTACACCATATCCAATGGATAATTTACTGTAAAAATTGGTTACCAATTATTTAACATGATTTTGATAAAATTACATTTGTCCTACCGCAACATCTGGTTAGAAAACAACAGTGAAAACAAAGGATTCCAACTAAAAGAACAATTATGCATTTCGGGATAAATCAGACTGTATCTGTCAAGGGAGGTAATAGAAAAAAACATGCAGCCTCTCATTGTAAACCGATTTATTGAATCATCTTAGTTTCATATTTTTATGTTGTATGTAAGATTTACGTTAACAAATTAAGTGTCAAAGTGTATCCCCCCGAGCCGAACTTCTCTTCGAGCCAGGAGGCCGTTCGGTTTAGATGGGGGGTTGGGGAGGGGTCAATGTGCATAGCTCAACTTGTGATACAGGAAACGTCCGATTGGAGAAAACATATTATACCATGTTTCTAAAACCATCATTTTGATTTAGATTTCTATTATTGTTATTCTAACATTGCTCGGAATTTTGTCTGTATACGCAAAGAAGGAATGGTTGTCTGCAATAGGCTAACACTTGGCATAGCGCGTGATGTTAACCGTGACGTCATTTTTGTAGCTGTGTGACGTCATTTTCGGCTTTTTAAGAAAAAACAATAGGCCTAGCACATTTCGAAATAGTACTTGTATTTGCGTCATTTATACTTCACGACCTGCGTGGTTAATTCCTACGTCTCACAGCTGCGAACCATGGTTTAGTCGCCAATAAACAACGGAAACACAACTATTATTTCTTAATTCATACACGAGAATGGTTGAATTACTACGCTATTAAAATATTCATGCAATTGTCATGCCGAAGAATATGTCGTTTTTTGCTTAAAATGGCAAGTTGTGCGTTCTATTTAATTTCGGCTGATACACGTTTTTATGCTAGGAAATAACGCAGGCATGCGCTAAATGGCCTGGCCCGCCCTGGGGACATGGCTACATCGCCACGAGGGATTCGACATCTAAGAGGGAAAGATAACAACGAGTATGCTTTTCTTTGTAGACGTTAAACAATTATTTGCAGTGAAGAGAATAAAAATGGCGGCCATTTTTCTTTTCTTGATTCTATTTTTTTGTCTTATTACATTCGTTCATTTGGAATACATATTCATACTGTACCATACTATTGCGTTTGTTGATTTTATTCGAACGTATAGTTAGATCATGGACCCGGGTTCATTTCGGCATATTTTATTTATTTTGTTTATATCCATAACATTATGTTGTTACCCATTTCAACTCCAAGATGACAGTTTGGGACCTGAAAAGGAAATGCACGTGTGTGTACATTTGGAACAATGCTTACTTTTGAATTGCGTCAGTGAATCTCGTTAATTCGAGATGACGTAGATTTATTTAATCTAGATCATAGAACGCTCAGCCGGTATCTATAATTATGTCTTATGTCCGGTAAAGCATACTTCCGGGAAAGCAATATTTTATATCAATATCGACATTCTTTTCTCAATTCAACATACCGTAAAGTTGGTAAAGCTACGCTTAGAGCTCGCTATCACTCGTGACTAGTGCAACTCACTAATCGGGACCAGGGTAGAACCACCGACCACTCGTGGCTAATGTTCATTCGGTGAAATATATAGAGGATATTTGTTTGTTTTGAGTGAATATGGAATATATCTCACTGAGAAGTGAGAAAATATGAAAATGTTCTCACTTCGAGGTGAGATATATTCCATTCGATATTCACTCAAAACAAAAACAAATCTTTTTATTTTATGCTAATTGGTGAAAAACAAACACAAAATGAAGAAATTAAAATAGCTGGCCCTGTGTATTTGCGTGGATGAATACATTGACGACTATACGTCGTGAGTCGATACACAAATCTGCCGCCATCTTGAATTTAAAGTTAAATCGAGGAAAAATACATGAACACATTTATTGGATTTATTGTTACAATTTACAGTGTCAAAATTCGAGACATTGTCAGTTGTATTTCGCTTTTAATTTGTTTCATAACAAAAACAATAATACAGGTAAATAGTGTCATTGAAGCCAGGTAAACGGTGAACATTAAATGTGCAAGAATAGTGTATTGGGAAGGGAGATAATAAAATAAAAAAAGTAGTCCGGCAAAATACAGTGAGTGATATGCAGTGAGTGATATGGATTATATCTCACTGATAGAACACTGTATTTCATCAATTAGCATAAAATAAAAAGAGATCATACACTAAAACAAACAAATATACACTTACTACCTGGTTCTAACATCGGCACAATTCTCATAGTGCACGTACACAACAAAGAAAACAAATCGAACCGTTTTGATTAGCATTGACCCGGCATACTGTTCAACATACGGTTCTTTTACATCGCCTCTCACGTTTGTTTGATGTTCGGGGCGTTACATCACAAGAACAGCATAGGTTATATGGCGAATCTCCACGGCTTTTATTGGTGGAGAAAGACACCTGTGTACAGACGGATCTGTAGTCCAGTGGTAACTGGTAATCCAGGGATCGCAGGTTCGATCCCCCGTCTGACCCTAATGAAATTAACAGTCTTTCAGATGGGACATTAAACCGAGGTCTCGTGTCGGTGCTTTACACCGTGCACGTAAAAGAACCAGAGGAGACTCTGTAATGGGTCTCTTTCTGTATCATTGCACTAACCTCCAAAAATCTAAAATGACGAATCTTCAGGAGGGGTCGCTCATATGGGCAACCGGTAGCGACGATAAATAAACGTAAAACACACACCGGGTGGTGTCCATCCGACAAGTATTTTAGGCACTAACCGGGATCCGGGTAGAAACACCGACATACCACAAGCCAGCTAGGTAGATCCCTCGCATTAAAGAGTTCGATGACCACCCAAGTGGGATTCGAACCTAAGGCGATAAGAGACCAGTGATTTGAAGTCAACAACCTGAACAACTCGGCCACGGAGGACATTGCCTCGCGCGTCGTAGATTATAACATCAGTACACTGCAATGAAAAACACACCAACCGAAGACATTGGTCCACGATGTTGTGTTATTGTGAGTGGAACTGTTGTACCTGTTTGAGCAATGACATGGGAGTTATTCTGCTTACTTTCATGATTTCTGTATTTCAGTCACAGATGGCATGTATTGACATCATAGACGAATCGTTGAATTTTTGTTTTCCACCACACGTGTCGGACACAACCGAAAATAGCAGTGTTTGTTTATTAATGACGTCGTTCTGGGAGACGAACGCGACATAAAGACCTTTAAGTAAATTGAAAAGAGAAAAAGCATGGACGAGGATGTACTGCATTGTAACCAGTGTCCATATTCAACCATTTATTCAAGATATCTTCACCGACACGAGCAAAAGCATATTGACGCAAATTACGAGTGCCCAGAATGTAATCGGCCTTTCAATATATTCGGTCGCATGCAAGGCCATAGAAAAACTATTCACGGGATTACGATTCGGAAGAAATGCGAAAAATGCACATTTACCTCCAAGTACAGCTCGGATATGGCACGACACAAGCGAATGCATGCCAATGCTATCGACAGTTGTAAATACTGCAATCGACCTTTCTGTTTTATGCGTACTTTAGCTATACACATGAAACAAGAACATGGTATCGCAAATATACGAGCAAACAAAACAATGCAATCAAAACTGTACGCAACGAACACTATTAATTGCGGTAATAAAGCGACTGGACGTAAGACAAGAGTGAAGTGTGAGACAGAGATCCAAGGGGCGGAAGCTATGGAAGCTGATCAACGTTACAAGAGAGGAGAGGAAGACAGGTTATGCTACATTAATAGAGAGTCGAGAATAAAAAGAAATGAAACTAATGTGCGTACTGAAGTGACTGAATGCAAGCCAAGAGTTAAGTGTGAGACTGAAATCCACGAAGTGGAACATATAGAAGAAGACAAACGTTACACAAGAGAGGAAGACAGGTTAACTTACGTTCATATAGACTCGAGAATAAAAAGAAATAGAACGAGCAGCAAGCATTTTTCACAAGGAGTACATGATGACGAGGAGGAGGAGGAGGAGGAACAACAAGTGAATAAACATAACAAACGAAGTCATGTGCAGAAGTCCCCCGACCATGTAAAATCCAAAGCAAAAATGAAACGGAAAGCTGCCAGTCACATAAATGCACGCAATCGGGATCAATCAGCGAATGAGAGATTGAAGAAGATCATGAAATGTGTTTTCTGTGAATATAATACCAGATCTATTAGTGATCTGAAAATACATCTGGGCGCACATGTCAGGATTGAATCACATGACAAATGCGACGAGAACAGCGACGAGAACAGTGACGATGTTGATAACAACCACGGCACATACAACGTCACTTCCTCATTTGAAACAAGCATTGCTGTGGAGGCTGGGAATAACATGCTATTAGGCAAAAAAGTCGAGACAGACACGAGTGAGGAATCCGATACTAGTGAAAGCAGTCTAAGTGTTGATAACACTGATAACAGTGAAGAATCCGACGATTCAGTGTACCCAGAACAATATACAAATACTAACCATGACACACACATGGGTGCATATGAGACTGCTCTCCGTGTTGGTTCGGGTGATGTTTCGGTTGCAGAGAATTATGATCAATTATCTAGTATCTCCGTTAATGCAGTGGACATTGGCTTGAATGACGCTGCTGTTAACGTCGACATGAGTGATGCTTCGGACGCAGTAAATGCCGACAAGGAATCGATTGACAATTCTGATGCAGTGAACATACTTAGAAACTGTATTGCAAGAATTGGATCGGGTGATAGAGATGATTTCGTATCGAAACCGTATGCCTGCTCTACATGTTCCTTTACAAGCGGTAGCATAGAATACCTGAAACTACATGTAGAAGCGCATTTCTTTCATATTGCAAGCGCTGCACGTAATGTTCGACCTTGAGCTCAGGTACATGATGTGTCTATTTGTCTAACACTGAAATAACATGCTTTCGAAATGGCGCGAGATGCACGCACTATCTGACAATGAAATATAGTACATTAAGTCTTTCACTGGAAATCCTACGTAATTAAAGCAACATACCGCAGACAAAACATGCGTGTTGTAGCGCATCACAATAAGCAGTGACTGTTACTACGAATGAGGCATTGTGTGGATACAATGTAGAGAGACTCAGAATCCTGAGAACACTGAATATGTACACGAAGATATATTAACAGATTTAGAACTGTTCATCATGTGTTATTTCTACATACTTTGTATACACGACCACTATTATTTTCGCCAATCTTCACCAAATTTGCATACACTGTTTGTTGACATAATATGTTGTTGAATTTCGAATACCAGTTGGATTGCATAACTGACTTCTGAGTTATGGCCCTTGAAGTGTCAACGCATACTTACTACACAAAGAGAAAGTATGAAATTGATTTTCAAAATGAGTCCATTGAGTTATCTCCTCCTGGTAATTGTAACTGATTTCCGCTATGCGAATGCATCATGGTATTCCTGTACATGCGATTGCTGATGTTCAGATCTGAACCAAATGTGATATGGATGTTCAACGGTTCCAGGGGCGTATATTGTGATCTTCGGTAGTCTCAAAAGCTTACGTCATACATTAATGGTTATAATGATATTGATGATGATGATGATGATGATGGTGGTGGTGGTGGTGATAATGATGATGATGATGATGGTGGTGGTGATGATGATGATGATTGTGATGATGATGAGTGTGATTATGATGATGATGCTGCTGATGTTGATGCTGCTGCTGATGATGATGAGTGTGATGATGATGATGATGATGATGATGATGATGATGATGATGATGATGATGATGATGATGATGATTGTGATGATGATGATGATGATGATTGTGATGATGAGTGTGATGATGTTGATGCTGCTGCTGCTGCTGCTGCTGCTGCTGCTGCTGCTGCTGCTGCTGATGATGATTGTGAAGATGATGATGATGATGATGATTGCAATTGCGTGTCTTAATCATTCAGACTGCTTTGTGATAGCTAACCATTGTTCCTATAGCGACTCTCCAGCTAGTATTGGTGGAGTAAGACCCCGGGTGATCCTCCGAACAATATTTCTTGCACGAATGGGTACATGAGTAGAACCACCGACTTTACTCAAGCCAGCTTCCTCACATGAAATAATTCGATACCCGTAGAGGGATTCGAACATACATCGGTGGCTGACAAATGATTTAAAGTCAGCGACCGTTAACCACTCGGCCACGGAGAACCAATACACTGGATTGAACTGTGTTTCAAAACGATCGCGTTTTGAAAATCGTCCACATATTCCATCCTATATAATGTGATGGTACGCATAATATGTATATAAGTATGACTATGTACTATACGCATACGTCTAAGTAAACTGTTCTGTTCTGTGATATATATTATATATTATATTTAATATGAATAAGTCGTTACCGTTTGCCCATTTGAGTGAAGGGCAGATTACCTAACAACACCTTTCCTGGGCAGGCTCCAGCGGTTAACCAGTACTTGGTGCATCAACCTCTGTAAGAAACTGCCACCGTTTTCATATAAAGAGCCACGGCCTGAGTGGGACTCGAACCCGTGACAATCAGTGATGATAGGTCACAGTGGTATATACGTCAGCGGCATTAACCAATCGACAACGGAGGCGGACTAGATGATGTATTTATAATGACTTCCTGTTTTTATATATAAAATTTATAAATCAATATAATTATTCAAGTGAGACAGAAAAAAGATAATGTATTTTTCCTCGTTCTAGTGATTGTTTACAAAAAAAAATATGAAACAGTCAATTAAAGCCATTTAAGCATACACTCGCTAAGTGCTTATATAATACTCACCGCTGTATGCGAATATGAGTGTTTGGGTGATTTTTGTGATCGGATTCCTAAAGTTACACTTTGCAGATGGTAAGTGCTATCTAGTACATGCTTTTTCTTAAGCATTATTCTAGCAATTTCGTAGTGTTACATGCTTACAGTTAATGAAACATATACTAGTATTACCAATTGAAGGACTTATGCTATGACATGACATGAGCAATTGGAAACTACCATTTTTCACAATATCGGAAAGTTCGTATAATAGATGTCATTTCGCATCCCGTTTATTAAAACTCTTGACTCCAGTGTGTATTAATTAACGCAATGCAAAACCATACTATTATTCAACACAATGCATTAAACATGTATTTCATTCGAATTCTGGTTAACCACGGGAGCCTGCCGAGGAAAGGTGTTGCTGGCAAACTGCCCGTCGTTCAAATGGGCAACCATCAACGATCAATATACTTAAATTTTAAAAAAAGAATTCTTTCAAATTAGGAGGCTATCCAGCTGGCGTGCGGAAGGTCAGTGGTGCTACCCGGGACCCTGTCCGTGGCTGAAATGCTGCTCGGACGGGGCACCCCGAGTCATCCTCAACCAAGGATAGCTGGAGAGTCACCGTGTGACCTAAGCTGTTGGTGCGACTTTAAACTCCCAAAGCAAAATCAATAATCAAACACCATTTAAGTGCCTAACCTGTGGAAGTCGTGATAGCGCAGTGGATGCGCGTTCGCTTCAGGTGCGAAAGGTCCGGAGTTCGAGCCCCGCTCGAGCCGTTACGATTGCGCCCTTAGGCAAGGCATTTAAATTCCACATTGCCTCTTCTATCCTTCATGGCGATGGATTCCATCAGGAATGAGGTCTCGAGAGTGATTAATATAAGTTTGAAAGAACTTGTTTCGCAATCGAGCTAAAATAAATTAAAACTAACCTATTATCTAGGAAAGGTGTTGCTAAGCAAATTGCCAGTCTCTCAAATGGACAACGGTAGCGACGATAAATAAACTTACGACGTAAAACATCTGACCGTTTCAATGATTGTAATAGCAATGATGGTAGAACATGTGAGCCCCTTACAGACCTATGACTCTTAGATTAATCGTATTTTATTGCTCGATTCGTTTTACATATACACGTGAATCCAAAGCACGACACAGGAAAGAAAGGCAAAGCGGTCGGGCCACAAGTTCTAGCAACATTAGTTACGGCCCTTCCCGACTAACTATACAAACTATTATTATTCTGTGACCGGTTAGGCTATTTTCATACATATCCTCAGGCGGAGGGTGTGTGTGTTTTACGTTTATTTATCGTCGCTACCGGTTGTCCATATGAACGACGCCTCCTGAAGAGATTAGTTATTTTAGATTTTGGAGGATAGTGCAATGATACAGACAGAGACCCATTCCAGAATCTCCTCTAGTTCTTTTACGTGCACGGTGCACAGCACCAACACGATACCTCGGTTTAATGTCCCATCTGAAGGACTGTTAATTTTATTAATGTCAGACAGGGGATTGAACCTGCGATCCCTGGATTACCAGTCCAGCGTGTTACCACTGGACTACAGATCCGTCTGTACATTAGAGTGGTTACGGTCGCTGACTTATATACCACTGTAACCTATAATCTAGGAAAGGTGTTGTTAAGCAAATTGTCAGTCTCTCGAATGGACAACGGTAGCGACGATAAATAAACATAAATAAAAAATGATTTCAAATGAGGAGGCTATCCAACTGGCATACGGAAAGTCATGCGTGAGGTTAAACTGCCCGTCGCTCATATGGGCAACCGGTAGCGACGATGAATACACGTAAAACAGACACATAGTTCAGCATTGTGTATGTGTGTTTTATTTTTATTTATCTTCGCTACCGGTTGCCCACATGAGCGACGACTCATGAAGAGATTAGTCATCTTAGATTTTTGATTTTTGGAGGATAGTGCAATGATACAGACAGAGACCCATTCCAGAGTCTCCTCTGGTTCTTTTACGTGCACGGTGTACAGCACTGATATAAGACCTCGGCTTAAAGTCCCATCTGAAAGACTGTTAATTGTATTAGGGTCAGACGGGGGATCGAACCTGCGATCCCTGGATTACCAGTCCAGCGTGTTACCACTGGACTACAGATCCATATGTATGTTCAACATTAGATTAATCGCAAAGATTAGAGAATAGCCACACCTAGATATTAATCTTCAAACAACAGCATATTTTTATAACAATAGACTGTAACATATTTACGACGAAAAACATCTGACCGTTTCAATGATTGTAATAGCAATGATGGTAGAACATGTGAGCCCCTTACATACCTATTACTCTTAGATTAATCGTATTTTATTGCTCGATTCGTTTTACATATACATGTGAATCCAATGCACGACATAGGAAAGAAAGGCAAAACGGTCGGGCCACAAGTTCTAGAAACATTAGTTACGGCCCTTCCCGACTAACTATACAAACTATTATTCTGTGACCGGTTGGGATATTTTCATACATATCCTCAGGCGGAGGGTGTGTGTGTTTTACGTTTATTTATCGTTGCTACCGGTTGCCCATATGAGCGACGCCTCCTGAAGAGATTAATTATTTTAGATATTGGAGGATAGTGCAATGATACAGACAGAGACCCATTCCAGAATCTCCTCTGGTTATTTTACGTGCACGGTGTACAGCACACCGACACGATATCTCGGCTTAATGTCCCATCTGAAAGACTGTTAATTTTATTAGGGTCAGACGGGGGATCGAACCTGCCATCCCTGGATTACCAGTCCAGCGTGTTACCACTGGACTACAGTTCCGTCTGTCATGTGCGAAAGACAAGTAGTGCACGATGTTATAACACTTTTCTCAGATATTAAACTCAAGCTCAAATGATTTGATTGGTTGATTGGAGTTTCACTGCCAGTTGAACCAATCAGAACCTTGAGACTGAGTTTGAGATAGGATAAAAGAAAAGTGTTATAACCTCGAGGCCAGGAACAGAACTACAGATCGGTCTGTACAGGCGGAGGGTCCAGTGATGGTGTATGCTATAAGTCGCAACATATGAAAAGAGATTATTACTATTTATTTTCATATTTTGCAGGCAGAATAGTGTATACTCTAGGCAACGAAAGTGCATTATGGGAAAATGCATTTTCTGCGTGCTCATTAGCAACCCCCACCATTAACTTTACGGACATGTCAGTAGGGCTGAACAATGGAACGATGGGGTTTAGCGATGGGGATGAGGCGTGGCTGGGGTATATTAAAGACACCATCGTGTTTGAGTACGTCGGTAAGTATAGTGTGGCGTCCATTGTCCAGTCGTAGAACGTCGGATTTGGAATAAAACTGTCCCAAGTTCGATACACGGTCAGGCCACGTATGTAGTGTCATTGAGCAAGGTACCTCACATACATTGCTTAGTACTGGTTAGCCACTTAGGTCGGCTAAGCCTGCCTAGGAAAACATGTCTAGGTCCTCGCAAGGGGTTTGACATTAATGGAGCATACATATATACATACATATTTGTTGCATCATGCAAATATTTAGAGGTTATTACGTGATTACGTTGATATGAATTTGAACAATCATGCTCTCCGTTATCCATTTATCAGGAATAAAGTACTGAATTTGATACACGAAGATGATTTAAATATTACCACGAAACTACAAACATCTGTTATTAGTAAAATTTGACAAACTGAGATGCTACATTAAGTAAACTAACTAGCACCGAGTGCGCATGCGTTTTTCCCAGGAACTTGTTATGATACGGTTTTTCTGGTTTGCAACTCACTTACACCACAGTCGATACGCACAGTCCAGAGCGGCTCGATATACCTCACGGACACACCATATACACCACGGACAAACCATACACACCACGGACACAACATATACACCACGGACACAACATATACACCATGGACACAACATATACCTCACGGACACACCATATACCTCACGGACACACCATATACCTCACGGACACACCATATACACCACGGACACACCATTTACACCACGGACACACCATATACCTTACGGACACAACATATACACCACGGACACAACATATACACCACGGACACAACATATACACCACGGACACAACATATACACCACGGACACACCATATACACGACGGACACCAAATACACCACGGACACACCATATACACCACGGACACACATATACACCACGGACACAACATATACACCACGGACACCACATATACACCACGGACACAACATATACACCACGGACACAACATATACACCACGGACAAAACATATACACCACGGACACAACATATACACCACGGACACACCATATACACCAAGGACACTCCATATACACCACGGACATAACATAAACACCACGGACACAACATATACACCACGGACACAACATATACCTCACGGATACAACATATACACCACGGACACTCCATATACACCACGGACATAACATATACACCATGGACACAACATATACACCACGGACAAAACATATACACAACGGACACACCATATACACCACGGACACAACATATACACCACGGACACAACATATACACCACGGACACACCATATACACCACGGACACATCATATACACCACGGACACAACATATACACCACGGACACAACATATACCTCACGGACACAACATATACACCACGGACACACCATATACACCACGGACACACCATATACACCACGGACACACCATATACACCACGGACACACCATATACACCACATACACACCATATACCTCACGGACACAACATATACACCACGGACACACCATATACACGACGGACACACCATATACACCACGGCCACAACATATACACCACGAACACACCATATACACGACGGACACACCATATACCTCACGGACACACCATATACCTCACGGACACACATATACACCACGAACACACCATATACACGACGGACACACCATATACACCACGGACACACCATATACACCACGGACACAACATATACACCACGGACACAACATATACACCACGGACACAACATATACACCACGGACACAACATATACACCACGGACACACCATATACACCACGTACACACCATATACACCACGGACATACTATATACACCACAGACACAACATATACACCTCAGACACACACCATATACACCACGGACACAACATATACACCACGGACACAACATATACACCACGGACACAACATATACACCACGGACACACCATATACACCACGGACACAACATATACACCACGGACACACCATATACACCACGGACACACCATATACACGACGGACACACCATATACACCACGGACACACTATATACACCACAGACACAACATATACACCTCAGACACACACCATATACACCACGGACACAACATATACACCACGGACACAACATATACACCACGGACACACCATATACACCACGGACACAACATATACACCACGGAAACAACACATACACCACGGACACACCATATACACCGCGGAAACACCATATACACCACGGACACACCATATACACCACGGACACACCATATACACCACGGACACAACATATACACCACGGACACACCATATACACCACGGACACACCATATACATCACGGACACACCATATACACCACGGACACACCATATACACCACGGACATACCATATACATCACGGACACAACATATACACCACGGACACACCATATACACCACGGACACACCATATACACCACGGACACAACATATACACCACGGACACACCATATACAACACGGACATACCATATACACCACGGACACAACATATACACCACGGACACACCATATACACCACGGACACACTACATATACCACGGACACAACATATACACAACATATACCTCCCGACACAACATATACCTCACGGACACAACATATACCTCACGGACACAACATATATACCACGGACACTCCATATACACCACTGACACAACATATACCTCACGGACACAACATATACACCACGGACACTCCATATACACCACGGACATAACATATACACCACGGACACAACATATACACCACGGACACAACATATACACCACGGACAAAACATATACACCACGGACACAACATATACACCACGGACACACCATATACACCACGGACACTCCATATACACCACGGACATAACATAAACACCACGGACACAACATATACACCACGGACACAACATATACCTCACGGATACAACATATACACCACGGACACTCCATATACACCACGGACATAACATATACACCATGGACACAACATATACACCACGGACAAAACATATACACAACGGACACACCATATACACCACGGACACAACATATACACCACGGACACAACATATACACCACGGACACACCATATACACCACGGACACATCATATACACCACGGACACAACATATACACCACGGACACAACATATACCTCACGGACACAACATATACACCACGGACACACCATATACACCACGGACACACCATATACACCACGGACACACCATATACACCACGGACACACCATATACACCACATACACACCATATACCTCACGGACACAACATATACACCACGGACACACCATATACACGACGGACACACCATATACACCACGGCCACAACATATACACCACGAACACAACATATACACCACGGACACACCATATACACGACGGACACACCACATACCTCACGGACACACCATATACCTCACGGACACACCATATACACCACGAACACACCATATACACGACGGACACACCATATACACCACGGACACACCATATACACCACGGACACACCATATACACCACGGACACAACATATACACCACGGACACAACATATACACCTCGGACACACCATATACACCGCGGAAACACCATATACACCACGGACACACCATATACACCACGGAAACACCATATACACCACGGACACAACATATACACCACGGACACACATATACACCACGGACACACCATATACACCACGGACACACCATATACACCACGGACACACCATATACACCACGGACATACCATATACATCACGGACACAACATATACACCACGGACACAACATATACACCACGGATATACCATATACACCACGGACACAACATATACACCACGGACACACCATATACACCACGGACACAACATATACACCACGGACACAACATATATACCACGGACACACCATATACACCACGGATATACCATATACACCACGGACACAACATATACACCACGGACATAACATATACACCCCGGACACACCATATACACCACGGACACACCATATACACAACGGACACACCATATACACCACTGATATACCATATACACCACGGACACACCATATACACCACGGACACACCATATACACCACGGACACACCATATACACCACGGACACAACATATACACCACGGACACAACATATACACGACGGACACAACATATACACCACGGACACAACATATATACCACGGACACAACATATACACCATGGACACAACAGATACACCAATCTCTATTGGATTACACATGTTGTGAAATTGAACCCCATACGAATCATGGTGGTGATGTCCTTATGCAAGACACTTGAACCCACATGGTATGTCTCCCTCATGGTGGTGATGTCCTTATGCAAGACACTTGAACCCACATGGTCTGTCTCCCTCATGGTGGTGATGTCCTTATGCAAGCCACTTGAACCTACATGGTCTCTCTCCCTCATGGTGGTGATGTCCTTATGCAAGACACTTGAACCCACATGGTCTCTCTCCCTCATGGTTGTGATGTCCACTTGAAACCACATGGTCTCTCTCCCTCATGGTGGTGATGTCCTTATGCAAGACACTTGAACCCACATGGTATCTCTCCCTCATGGTGGTGATGTCCTTATGCAAGACACTTGAACCCGCATAGTATCTCTCCCTCATGGTGGTGATGTCCTTATGCAAGACACTTGAACCCACATGGTCTCTCTCCCTCATGGTGGTGATGTCCACTTGAACCCACATCGTCTCTCTCCCTCATGGTGGTGATGTCCACTTGAAACCACATGGTCTCTCTCCCTCATGGTGGTGATGTCCTTATGCAAGACACTTGAACCCACATGGTCTCTCTCCCTCATGGTGGTGATGTCCACTTGAACCCACATGGTCTCTCTCCCTCATGGTGGTGATGTCCACTTGAACCCACATGGTCTCTCTCCCTCATGGTGGTGATGTCCTTATGCAAGACTCTTGAATCCACATGGTCTCTCTCCCTCTTGGTGGTGATGTCCTTATACAATACACTTGAACCCACATGGTCTGTCTCCCTCATGGTGGTGATGTCCTTATGCAAGACACTTGAACCCACATGGTATCTCTCCCTCATGGTGGTGATGTCCTTATGCAAGACACTTGCATCCACATGGTCTCTCTCCCTCATGGTGGTGATGTCCTTATGCAAGACAGTTGAACCCATATGGTCTCTCTCTCCCTCATGGTGGTGATGTACTTGTGCAAGACAGTTGAACCCACATGGTATCTCTCCCTCATGGTGGTGATGTCCTTATGCAAGACACTTGAACCCACATGGTCTCTCTCCCTCATGGTGGTGATGTCCACTTGAACCCACATGGTCTCTCTCCCTCATGGTGGTGATGTCCACTTGAATCCACATGAACTCTCTCCCTCATGGTGGTGATGTCCTTATGCAAGACACTTGGACCCACATGGTCTCTCTCCCTCATGGTGGTGATGTCCACTTGAACCCACATGGTCTCTCTCCCTCATGGTGGTGATGTCCTTATGCAAGACAGTTGAACCCACATGGTCTCTCTCCCTCATGGTGGTGATGTCCTAATGCAAGACACTTGAACCCACATGGTCTCTCTCCCTCATGGTGGTGATGTCCTTATGCAAGACACTTGAACCCACATGGTCTCTCTCCCTCATGGTGGTGATGTCCTTATGCAAGACACTTGAACCCACATGGTCTCTCTCCCTCATGGTGGTGATGTC
>CM026389.1:40081450-40137538 GCA_014843695.1 Archivesica marissinica | reverse complement strand
CACGGACACAACATATACACCACGGACACAACATATACCACACGGATACAACATATACACCACGGACACTCCATATACACCACGGACATAACATATACACCATGGACACAACATATACACCACGGACAAAACATATACACAACGGACACACCATATACACCACGGACACAACATATACACCACGGACACACCGTATACACCACGGACACACCATATACACCACGGACACACCATATACACCACGGACACACCATATACACCACATACACGACGGACACACCATATACACCACGGCCACAACATATACACCACGAACACACCATATACACGACGGACACACCATATACCTCACGGACACACCATATACCTCACGGACACACCATATACACCACGAACACACCATATACACGACGGACACACCATATACACCACGGACACACCATATACACCACGGACACAACATATACACCACGGACACAACATATACACCACGGACACAACATATACACCACGGACACACCATATACACCACGGACACACCATATACACCACGTACACACCATATACACCACGGACACACTATATACACCACAGACACAACATATACACCTCAGACACACACCATATACACCACGGACACAACATATACACCACGGACACAACATATACACCACGGACACAACATATACACCACGGACACACCATATACACCACGGACACAACATATACACCACGGACACACCATATACACCACGGACACACCATATACACGACGGACACACCATATACACCACGGACACACTATATACACCACAGACACAACATATACACCTCAGACACACACCATATACACCACGGACACAACAAATACACCACGGACACAACATATACACCACGGACACACCATATACACCACGGACACAACATATACACCACGGAAACAACACATACACCACGGACACACCATATACACCGCGGAAACACCATATACACCACGGACACACCATATACACCACGGACACACCATATACACCACGGACACAACATATACACCACGGACACACCATATACACCACGGACACACCATATACATCACGGACACACCATATACACCACGGACACACCATATACACCACGGACATACCATATACATCACGGACACAACATATACACCACGGACACACCATATACACCACGGACACACCATATACACCACGGACACAACATATACACCACGGACACACCATATACAACACGGACATACCATATACACCACGGACACAACATATACACCACGGACACACCATATACACCACGGACACACTACATATACCACGGACACAACATATACACAACATATACCTCCCGACACAACATATACCTCACGGACACAACATATACCTCACGGACACAACATATATACCACGGACACTCCATATACACCACTGACACAACATATACCTCACGGACACAACATATACACCACGGACACTCCATATACACCACGGACATAACATATACACCACGGACACAACATATACACCACGGACACAACATATACACCACGGACAAAACATATACACCACGGACACAACATATACACCACGGACACACCATATACACCACGGACACTCCATATACACCACGGACATAACATAAACACCACGGACACAACATATACACCACGGACACAACATATACCTCACGGATACAACATATACACCACGGACACTCCATATACACCACGGACATAACATATACACCATGGACACAACATATACACCACGGACAAAACATATACACAACGGACACACCATATACACCACGGACACAACATATACACCACGGACACAACATATACACCACGGACACATCATATACACCACGGACACAACATATACACCACGGACACAACATATACCTCACGGACACAACATATACACCACGGACACACCATATACACCACGGACACACCATATACACCACGGACACACCATATACACCACGGACACACCATATACACCACATACACACCATATACCTCACGGACACAACATATACACCACGGACACACCATATACACGACGGACACACCATATACACCACGGCCACAACATATACACCACGAACACAACATATACACCACGGACACACCATATACACGACGGACACACCACATACCTCACGGACACACCATATACCTCACGGACACACCATATACACCACGAACACACCATATACACGACGGACACACCATATACACCACGGACACACCATATACACCACGGACACACCATATACACCACGGACACACTATATACACCACAGACACAACATATACACCTCAGACACACACCATATACACCACGGACACAACATATACACCACGGACACAACATATACACCACGGACACAACATATACCTCACGGATACAACATATACACCACGGACACTCCATATACACCACGGACATAACATATACACCATGGACACAACATATACACCACGGACAAAACATATACACAACGGACACACCATATACACCACGGACACAACATATACACCACGGACACAACATATACACCACGGACACACCATATACACCACGGACACATCATATACACCACGGACACAACATATACACCACGGACACAACATATACCTCACGGACACAACATATACACCACGGACACACCATATACACCACGGACACACCATATACACCACATACACTTGTTGGTTGGATACACGACGGACACACCATATACACCACGGCCACAACATATACACCACGAACACACCATATACACGACGGACACACCATATACCTCACGGACACACCATATACCTCACGGACACACCATATACACCACGAACACACCATATACACGACGGACACACCATATACACCACGGACACACCATATACACCACGGACACAACATATACACCACGGACACAACATATACACCACGGACACAACATATACACCACGGACACACCATATACACCACGGACACACCATATACACCACGTACACACCATATACACCACGGACATACTATATACACCACAGACACAACATATACACCTCAGACACACACCATATACACCACGGACACAACATATACACCACGGACACAACATATACACCACGGACACAACATATACACCACGGACACACCATATACACCACGGACACAACATATACACCACGGACACACCATATACACCACGGACACACCATATACACGACGGACACACCATATACACCACGGACACACTATATACACCACAGACACAACATATACACCTCAGACACACACCATATACACCACGGACACAACATATACACCACGGACACAACATATACACCACGGACACACCATATACACCACGGACACAACATATACACCACGGAAACAACACATACACCACGGACACACCATATACACCGCGGAAACACCATATACACCACGGACACACCATATACACCACGGACACACCATATACACCACGGACACAACATATACACCACGGACACACCATATACACCACGGACACACCATATACATCACGGACACACCATATACACCACGGACACACCATATACACCACGGACATACCATATACATCACGGACACAACATATACACCACGGACACACCATATACACCACGGACACACCATATACACCACGGACACAACATATACACCACGGACACACCATATACAACACGGACATACCATATACACCACGGACACAACATATACACCACGGACACACCATATACACCACGGACACACTACATATACCACGGACACAACATATACACAACATATACCTCCCGACACAACATATACCTCACGGACACAACATATACCTCACGGACACAACATATATACCACGGACACTCCATATACACCACTGACACAACATATACCTCACGGACACAACATATACACCACGGACACTCCATATACACCACGGACATAACATATACACCACGGACACAACATATACACCACGGACACAACATATACACCACGGACAAAACATATACACCACGGACACAACATATACACCACGGACACACCATATACACCACGGACACTCCATATACACCACGGACATAACATAAACACCACGGACACAACATATACACCACGGACACAACATATACCTCACGGATACAACATATACACCACGGACACTCCATATACACCACGGACATAACATATACACCATGGACACAACATATACACCACGGACAAAACATATACACAACGGACACACCATATACACCACGGACACAACATATACACCACGGACACAACATATACACCACGGACACATCATATACACCACGGACACAACATATACACCACGGACACAACATATACCTCACGGACACAACATATACACCACGGACACACCATATACACCACGGACACACCATATACACCACGGACACACCATATACACCACGGACACACCATATACACCACATACACACCATATACCTCACGGACACAACATATACACCACGGACACACCATATACACGACGGACACACCATATACACCACGGCCACAACATATACACCACGAACACAACATATACACCACGGACACACCATATACACGACGGACACACCACATACCTCACGGACACACCATATACCTCACGGACACACCATATACACCACGAACACACCATATACACGACGGACACACCATATACACCACGGACACACCATATACACCACGGACACACCATATACACCACGGACACACTATATACACCACAGACACAACATATACACCTCAGACACACCATATACACCACGGAACAACATATACACCACGGACACAACATATACACCACGGACACAACATATACCTCACGGATACAACATATACACCACGGACACTCCATATACACCACGGACATAACATATACACCATGGACACAACATATACACCACGGACAAAACATATACACAACGGACACACCATATACACCACGGACACAACATATACACCACGGACACAACATATACACCACGGACACACCATATACACCACGGACACATCATATACACCACGGACACAACATATACACCACGGACACAACATATACCTCACGGACACAACATATACACCACGGACACACCATATACACCACGGACACACCATATACACCACATACACAACATATACACCACGGACACACCATATACCTCACGGACACAACATATACACCACGGACACACCATATACACGACGGACACACCATATACACCACGGCCACAACATATACACCACGAACACACCATATACACGACGGACACACCATATACCTCACGGACACACCATATACCTCACGGACACACCATATACACCACGAACACACCATATACACGACGGACACACCATATACACCACGGACACACCATATACACCACGGACACAACATATACACCACGGACACAACATATACACCACGGACACAACATATACACCACGGACACAACATATACACCACGGACACACCATATACACCACGTACACACCATATACACCACGGACATACTATATACACCACAGACACAACATATACACCTCAGACACACACCATATACACCACGGACACAACATATACACCACGGACACAACATATACACCACGGACACAACATATACACCACGGACACACCATATACACCACGGACACAACATATACACCACGGACACACCATATACACCACGGACACACCATATACACGACGGACACACCATATACACCACGGACACACTATATACACCACAGACACAACATATACACCTCAGACACACACCATATACACCACGGACACAACATATACACCACGGACACAACATATACACCACGGACACACCATATATACCACGGACACAACATATACACCACGGAAACAACACATACACCACGGACACACCATATACACCGCGGAAACACCATATACACCACGGACACACCATATACACCACGGACACACCATATACACCACGGACACAACATATACACCACGGACACACCATATACACCACGGACACACCATATACATCACGGACACACCATATACACCACGGACACACCATATACACCACGGACATACCATATACATCACGGACACAACATATACACCACGGACACACCATATACACCACGGACACACCATATACACCACGGACACAACATATACACCACGGACACACCATATACAACACGGACATACCATATACACCACGGACACAACATATACACCACGGACACACCATATACACCACGGACACACTACATATACCACGGACACAACATATACACAACATATACCTCCCGACACAACATATACCTCACGGACACAACATATACCTCACGGACACAACATATATACCACGGACACTCCATATACACCACTGACACAACATATACCTCACGGACACAACATATACACCACGGACACTCCATATACACCACGGACATAACATATACACCACGGACACAACATATACACCACGGACACAACATATACACCACGGACAAAACATATACACCACGGACACAACATATACACCACGGACACACCATATACACCACGGACACTCCATATACACCACGGACATAACATAAACACCACGGACACAACATATACACCACGGACACAACATATACCTCACGGATACAACATATACACCACGGACACTCCATATACACCACGGACATAACATATACACCATGGACACAACATATACACCACGGACAAAACATATACACAACGGACACACCATATACACCACGGACACAACATATACACCACGGACACAACATATACACCACGGACACATCATATACACCACGGACACAACATATACACCACGGACACAACATATACCTCACGGACACAACATATACACCACGGACACACCATATACACCACGGACACACCATATACACCACGGACACACCATATACACCACGGACACACCATATACACCACATACACACCATATACCTCACGGACACAACATATACACCACGGACACACCATATACACGACGGACACACCATATACACCACGGCCACAACATATACACCACGAACACAACATATACACCACGGACACACATATACACCACGGACACACCATATACACCACGGACACACTATATACATCACAGACACAACATATACACCTCAGACACACACCATATACACCACGGACACAACATATACACCACGGACACAACATATACACCACGGACACACCATATACACCACGGACACAACATATACACCACGGAAACAACACATACACCACGGACACACCATATACACCGCGGAAACACCATATACACCACGGACACACCATATACACCACGGAAACACCATATACACCACGGACACAACATATACACCACGGACACACCATATACACCACGGACACACCATATACATCACGGACACACCATATACACCACGGACACACCATATACCCACGGACATACCATATACATCACGGACACAACATATACACCACGGACACACCATATACACCACGGATATACCATATACACCACGGACACAACATATACACCACGGACACACCATATACACCACGGACACAACATATACACCACGGACACAACATATATACCACGGACACACCATATACACCACGGATATACCATATACACCACGGACACAACATATACACCACGGACATAACATATACACCCCGGACACACCATATACACCACGGACACACCATATACACAACGGACACACCATATACACCACTGATATACCATATACACCACGGACACACCATATACACCACGGACACACCATATACACCACGGACACACCATATACACCACGGACACAACATATACACCACGGACACAACATATACACGACGGACACAACATATACACCACGGACACAACATATATACCACGGACACAACATATACACCATGGACACAACAGATACACCAATCTCTATTGGATTACACATGTTGTGAAATTGAACCCCATACGAATCATGGTGGTGATGTCCTTATGCAAGACACTTGAACCCACATGGTATGTCTCCCTCATGGTGGTGATGTCCTTATGCAAGACACTTGAACCCACATGGTCTGTCTCCCTCATGGTGGTGATGTCCTTATGCAAGCCACTTGAACCTACATGGTCTCTCTCCCTCATGGTGGTGATGTCCTTATGCAAGACACTTGAACCCACATGGTCTCTCTCCCTCATGGTTGTGATGTCCACTTGAAACCACATGGTCTCTCTCCCTCATGGTGGTGATGTCCTTATGCAAGACACTTGAACCCACATGGTATCTCTCCCTCATGGTGGTGATGTCCTTATGCAAGACACTTGAACCCGCATAGTATCTCTCCCTCATGGTGGTGATGTCCTTATGCAAGACACTTGAACCCACATGGTCTCTCTCCCTCATGGTGGTGATGTCCACTTGAACCCACATCGTCTCTCTCCCTCATGGTGGTGATGTCCACTTGAAACCACATGGTCTCTCTCCCTCATGGTGGTGATGTCCTTATGCAAGACACTTGAACCCACATGGTCTCTCTCCCTCATGGTGGTGATGTCCACTTGAACCCACATGGTCTCTCTCCCTCATGGTGGTGATGTCCACTTGAACCCACATGGTCTCTCTCCCTCATGGTGGTGATGTCCTTATGCAAGACTCTTGAATCCACATGGTCTCTCTCCCTCTTGGTGGTGATGTCCTTATACAATACACTTGAACCCACATGGTCTGTCTCCCTCATGGTGGTGATGTCCTTATGCAAGACACTTGAACCCACATGGTATCTCTCCCTCATGGTGGTGATGTCCTTATGCAAGACACTTGCATCCACATGGTCTCTCTCCCTCATGGTGGTGATGTCCTTATGCAAGACAGTTGAACCCATATGGTCTCTCTCTCCCTCATGGTGGTGATGTACTTGTGCAAGACAGTTGAACCCACATGGTATCTCTCCCTCATGGTGGTGATGTCCTTATGCAAGACACTTGAACCCACATGGTCTCTCTCCCTCATGGTGGTGATGTCCACTTGAACCCACATGGTCTCTCTCCCTCATGGTGGTGATGTCCACTTGAATCCACATGAACTCTCTCCCTCATGGTGGTGATGTCCTTATGCAAGACACTTGGACCCACATGGTCTCTCTCCCTCATGGTGGTGATGTCCACTTGAACCCACATGGTCTCTCTCCCTCATGGTGGTGATGTCCTTATGCAAGACAGTTGAACCCACATGGTCTCTCTCCCTCATGGTGGTGATGTCCTAATGCAAGACACTTGAACCCACATGGTCTCTCTCCCTCATGGTGGTGATGTCCTTATGCAAGACACTTGAACCCACATGGTCTCTCTCCCTCATGGTGGTGATGTCCTTATGCAAGACACTTGAACCCGCATGGTCTCTCTCCCTCATGGTGGTGATGTCCTTATGCAAGACACTTGAACCCACATGGTCTCTCTCCCTCATGGTGGTGATGTCCTTATGCAAGACACTTGAACCCGCATGGTCTCTCTCCCTCATGGTGGTGATGTCCTTATGCAAGACACTTGAACCCACATGGTCTCTCTCCCTCATGGTGGTGATGTCCTTATGCAAGACACTTGAACCCACATGGTCTCTCTCCCTCTTGCTGGTGGATTCCATCAGGCATGAGGTCTCGATGGCGATTAATCGAATGTTGTATAAACTTGTTTGTTTCGCAATAGAGCTAAAACAAGTATGTCTATACACACACACGATTTATTTATGTATACAGTATTACTCATAAAGATGCATCCACATGCCTATATTAAATAGTCAGTGTCGTAGCCATAAGCTAAATATAAACGAGGTAAACCATCAATGGTGGTCCTGGAGCATGCGAACGTCTATGTAGATATGTAAACACGATGGAAGCGAATACAATTTTCTACTGTCTGCTTTTTTCTCTTTCTAATCTCGGCGAGTGCCTAGTTCTCTGTAGTGTGGTTAGGGGCTTAAATTATTAATAAAATACAAATTTACATCTGAAATTAATCAACCTCCATGAACATAACTTATTTGTGTCAGCCACGTGGGCTTTATTTATTTATTATCTAATCACATTTACAAATAGCATTAGCTAATAAGCCATTATCCGACATAGGAAATCGATTGACTTGGATATTAAACAGAAAGGTTATATTATTTCTTAATATTTTAACCATTGTTAGTATATAAAATGTACACGATTAGATGCATGAGTGGCGGCGAAATTGACTAATAAACTTATTTTTGCTGGCTTATAAAATGTGCCCTTGAGACATCATACACACGCACTCAACCAATAGTCGAGATGGCAGATATGTGTCTTCTTTAAAGTGTTCAAAATATTATTTGAAATATAAAATTAAGAGTTTTCCATGTAATTAACGTTTTAAGGTTGCTTCCGATGTGTTTTACGTTTATTTATCGTCGCTACCTGTTGCCCATATGAGCGACGCCTCCTGAAGATATTAGTCATTTTAGATTTTGGAGGATAGGGCAATGATACAGAAATAGACATATTCCAGAGTCTCCTCTGTTTCTATTACGTGCACGGTGTAAAGCACCGACAGGAGACCTCGGTGTAACAACATCCCATCTGAAAGACTGTTAATTTTATTAGGATCAGACGGGGGATCGAACCTGCGATCCCTGGATTACCAGTCCAGCGTGTTACCACTGGACTACAGATCCGTCTGTCTGCTTCCGATGAACATTGTGCATAGCTTGAGTATATCGTCACCCCAGTGTTGCCATGGGTACCAGGGAACATTGTGCATAGCGGGAGTATATCGTCACCCCAGTGTTGCCATGGGTACCATGGAACAGTGTGCATAGCCGGAGTATACCGTCACCCCAGTGTTGCCATGGGTACCAGGGAACATTATGCATAGCCGGAGTATATCGTCACCCCAGTGTTGCCATGGGTACCCGGGAACATTGTGCATAGCTGGAGTATACCGTCACCCCAGTGTTTCCATGGGTACCAGGGAACATTGTGCATTGCCGGAGTATATCGTCGCCCCAGTGTTGCCATGGGTACCAGGGGACATTGTGCATAGCCGGAGTATACCGTCACCCCAGTGTTGCCATGGGTACCAGGGAACATTGTGCATAGCCGGAGTATATCGTCACCCCAGTGTTGCCATGTGTACCAGGGAACATTGTGCATAACCGGAGTATACCATCTCCCCAGTGTTGCCATGGGTACCAGGGAACAGTGTGCATAGCCGGAGTATATCGTCACCCCAGTGTTGCCATGGGTACCAGGGAACAGTGTGCATAGCCGGAGTATATCGTTACCCCATTGTTGCCATTGGTACCAGGGAACATTGTGAATAGCCGGAGTATACCGTCACCACAGTGTTGCCATGGGTACCAGGGAACAGTGTGCATAGCCGGAGTATATCGTCACCCCAGTGTTGCCATGGGTACCAGGTAACAATGTGTTTAACCGGGGTATATCGTCACCACAGTGTTGCCATGGGTACCAGGGAACAACGTGCATAGCCGGAGTATATCGTCACCACAGTGTTGCCATGGGTACCAGGGAACAACGTGCATAGCCGGAGTATATCGTCACCACAGTGTTGCCATGGGTACCAGGGAACAACGTGCATAGCCGGAGTATATCGTCACCACAGTGTTGCCATGGGTTCCCGGGAACATTGTGCACAGGCGGAGTATATCGTCACCACAGTGTTGCCATGGGTACCAGGGAACAATGTGTATAACCGGAGTATATTTCCCCCAAGTGTTGCCATGGGTATCAGGGCGCATTGTGCATAGCCGGAGTATATCGTCACCCCAGTGTTGTCATGGGTACCAGGGCGCATTGTGCATAGCCGGAGTATATCGCCACCCCAGTGTGGTCATGGGTACCAGGGCGCATTGTGCATAGCCGGAGTATATCGTCATCCCAGTGTTTTCATGGGTACCAGGGCGCATTGTACATAGCCGGAATATATCGTCACCACAGTGTTGCCATGGGTACCCGGGAACATTGTGCATAGCGGTGTATGTCGTCACCCCAGTGTTGTCATGGGTACCAGGGCGCTTTGTGCATAGCCGGAGTATATCGTCGCCCCATTGTTGCCATGGGTACCCGGGAACATTGTGCATAGCCGGAGTATGTCGTCACCCCAGTGTTGTCATAGGTACCAGGGAACAATGTGCATAGCCGGAGTATACCGTCACCCCAGTGTTGCCATGGGTACCATGGAACATTATGCATAGCCGGAGTATATCGTCACCCCAGTGTTGCCATGGGTACCAGGGAACATTGTGCATAGCTGGAGTATACCGTCACTCCAGTGTTTCCATGGGTACCAGGGAACATTGTGCATAGCCGGAGTATATCGTCGCCCCAGTGTTGCCATGGGTACCAGGGGATATTGTGCATAGCCGGAGTATACCGTCACCCCAGTGTTGCCATGGGTACCAGGGAACATTGTACATAGCCGGGATTATCGTCACCCCGTGTTGCCATGTGTACCAGGGAACATTGTGCATAGCCGGAGTATACCGTCACCCCAGTGTTGCCATGGGTACCAGGGAACATTGTGCATAGCCGGAGTATATCGTCACCACAGTGTTGCCATGGGTACCAGGGAACAGTGTGCATAGCCGGAGTATATCGTCACCCCAGTGTTGCCATGGGTACAGGGAACATTGTGCATAGCCGGAGTATATCGTTACCCCATTGTTGCCATTGGTACCAGGGAACATTGTGAATAGCCGGAGTATACCGTCACCACAGTGTTGCCATGGGTACCAGGGAACAGTGTGCATAGCCGGAGTATATCGTCACCCCAGTGTTGCCATGGGTACCAGGTAACAATGTGTTTAACCGGTGTATATCGTCACCACAGTGTTGCCATGGGTACCAGGGAACAACGTGCATAGCCGGAGTATATCGTCACCACAGTGTTGCCATGGGTACCAGGGAACAACGTGCATAGCCGGAGTATATCGTCACCACAGTGTTGCCATGGGTTCCCGGGAACATTGGGCACAGGCGGAGTATATCGTCACCACAGTGTTGCCATGGGTACCAGGGTACAGTGTGCATAGCCGGAGTATGTCGTCACCCTAGTGTTGCCATGGGTACCAGGGAACAATGTGTATAACCGGAGTATATTTCCCCCAAGTGTTGCCATGGGTATCAGGGCGCATTGTGCATAGCCGGAGTATATCGTCACCCCAGTGTTGTCATGGGTACTAGGGCGCATTGTGCATAGCCGGAGTATATCGCCACCCCAGTGTGGTCATGGGTACCAGGGCGCATTGTGCATAGCCGGAGTATATCGTCATCCCAGTGTTGTCATGGGTACCACGGCGCATTGTACATAGCCGGAATATATCGTCACCACAGTTGCCATGGGTACCCGGGAACATTGTGCATAGCCGGAGTATGTCGTCACCCCAGTGTTGTCATGGGTACCAGGGCGCTTTGTGCATAGCCGGAGTATATCGTCACCCCATTGTTGCCATGGGTACCCGGGAACAGTGTGCATAGCCTGAGTATGTCGTCACCCCAGTGTTGCCATGTGTACCAGGGAACAATGTGTATAGCCGGAATATATCGTCACCACAGTGTTGCCATGGGTACCAGGGCGCATTGTGCATAGCCGGGATATATCGTCACCACAGTGTTGCCATGGGTACCAGGGCGCATTGTGCATAGCCGGAGTATGTCGTCACCCCAGTGTTGTCATAGGTACCAGGGAACAATGTGCAAAGCCGGAGTATATCGCCCCCCAAGTGTTGCCATGAGTACCAGGGAACAATGTGCATAGCCGGAGTATATCGCCCCCAAGTGTTGCCATGAGTACCAGGGAACATTGTGCATAGCCGGAGTATATCGTCACCCCAGTGTTGGGTGGACACTGGATTATTGTGCATAGCCGGAGGAACATGTTGTGCAATCCGAGCCTTATGTTGTTGTAGTTCGAGTTTCTATAGCTTTGCCCGACCGAATGCATTTGCGGAAGTCATGGTAGTTCACACATTGTGGCTTGTTGCCGACGTGTAGCAATTCACTTCCATATTTTTCGATTAACTTATTTGTAGTATAACTAATTTGTAGTATACTTTGAAACTGTAGGCTGTATGACGTACGATGCGAACACTGAGACACAACTATCCACCGACACTGGAGCTGACCCCGGACGTTGCTACTCTGCGTGTGGTGACAGGGGCTACATTGGACTTATGGTTACTATTATGATTTATGTGTTTTACGTTTATTTATCGTCGCTACCGGTTACCCATATGAGCGGCGCCTCCTAGGAGATTAGTTATTTTAGATTTAGGAGGATAGTGCAATGGTACATACAGAAACCCATTCCAGAGTCTCCTCTGTTTCTTTTATGTGCACGGTGTAAAGCACCGACACCAGATCTCGGTTTAATGTCCCATCTGACTATGATATGAGTATGGTATAGCTGGGGATCGATATGGTACTTTTATTCATACTCGCCACCGCCGAGCCATTTGGGCGAGTGAAACGCTACTGATGATGTATACGTTAAGCATGCAATATATACTTTGTTTATATTCGCCACCGCTAATGCACATCATATTGGCGAGGTGATAAAACGTATACAATGTACTATATAGTATGTACTATATACACATGTATACTTTCTCTATATTGCAATGAAAACATAAATACGTGGTAGGTGCGCACCGACACCCCCCCCCACCCTCACACAATAATGTTAATAATTTATATTTCAAAATGACATTTGCTATGTACCTGTTTTTGATTTTGTCATTTAGATGTAACAACATTTGCTACTGGAAGTCATATATTTGCTACTGGAAGTCATATATTTGCTACTTATATTTGCTACTGGAAGTCATATATTTGATATTTATTATATACTATTATGATCGTTCCTATGGTGTACATGTGTTCCTAGGACAACTAATGCTACTATGTGTTGTTTTGTTGTTGTTGTATTACTATTATATCTGCATTTTCAGGAAACTAAATGTTTTTGCTTCGGCACCCTGCCAACCGTAAACGTACATAGAACCACGTGCACATACACGTGTACGGAACTCAATGACGAGGCGGCATGTGGAGGAAACAGCGTCATATCTCTATATAAACTGGGTAGGTACAATGTACATACATTTATTTCCTCCATTATTGGAGAGCATATCATATTTATTTTCAATGTTATATATGCATATATTGACAGTGGAAGTCCTGATAGCACTTCGTGTGCGAAAGACACGGTGCTCGAACCCAGTGGAACAGATACGATTGTACCCTTAGGCAAGGCATTTCAATTCCACATTGTATCTTCTCTCTCCCTCGAGAGTGATTAACATAAGTTGTAAGAACTTGTTTCGCAACAGAGCTAAAAATAAATGTGTATAAACTATATATTGACATACATTATTGCACCGCAATGCGTTGGTTTGAAAATTATTTGAAATCAACACCTTATAACATACTTCATTAAGTTTAGAACTAGAAACCATAGACTCCCAATTGAAACAGGAAACTGGAACAGAGTACCAAGTAACCTTAGAGTGTGTAACCATTGTGTAAATGAAATGGGACGAATTCATTATTTTTCAATGTGATCATTTTGAAAACGAAAGAAAAACATTTGCAAACCAAATATGTAAATTTTTTAGCAGCTAATGAATACGAATAATAAAGTTGAATTTATAAATATATGTAAATTCATTAAATGTATACTTATACGATAATGCAAACTCTCTGTAATATAAATTATGTGTAAAGAAAAAACAAAAATCTTTCATTTTTCTCAGATAATACGCAGAATGTGGCAATGTAAAATTTACTTTCGTTTAGAAATACAGATATATTATATGACAGAATGGTACAAACATTATAACGTATCGTACAATATTGACGTTCCGTTTGATGTTTAGCTAACTTATACATTTGCAGTGTAGATATACTATTTTACACTGAACCATCGTCATGCAAAGGTAATCATTGTTATATACGTATATATATGTTAGTATTGTTATTATCATCGTTGTTATACATGTGACAGACAGACAGACAGACAGACAGACAGACAGACAGACAGACAGACAGACAGACAGACAGACAGACAGACAGACAGACAGACAGACAGACAGACAGACAGACAGACAGACAGACAGACACAGACAGACAGACAGACAGACAGACAGACAGACAGACAGACGACAGACAGACAGACAGAGACACAGACAGACAGACAGACAGACAGACAGACAGACAGACAGACAGACAGACAGACAGACAGACAGACAGACAGACAGACAGACAGACAGACAGACAGACAGACAGACAGACAGACAGACAGACAGACAGACAGACAGACAGACAGACAGACGACAGACAGACAGACAGACAGACAGACAGACAGACAGACAGACAGACAGACAGACAGACAGACAGACAGACAGACAGACAGACAGACAGACAGACAGACAGACAGACAGACAGACAGACAGACAGACAGACAGACAGACAGACAGACAGACAGACAGACAGACAGACAGACAGACAGACAGACAGACAGACAGACAACAGACAGACAGACAGACAGACAGACAGACAGACAGACAGACAGACAGACAGACAACAACAGACAGACAGACAAAACAGACAACAAGACAGACAGACAGACAGACAGACAGACAGACAGACAGACAGACAGACAGACAGACAGACAGACAGACAGACAGACAGACAGACAGACAGACAGACAGACAGACAGACAGACAGACAGACATTTAAATCTGACTGGCTGGTATTGGTTTAGTGGTGTTGAACTGTATTTTACTTGTCTCCACGTCATACACAATTTCTTCGTCTTCCGGAATATGCTTCCCGAACGCATGAAATCGTTCACAAACAACGACATGCATCTTTACTTGGACTTATCCCCGTACCTCTGAACTCGTTCACACAACCACTGCGAAAACAACGAATGTAAAATTCGAAGAGGGCCCTACAATACAGTGATATAACCCTAAAGTTTTTTTATCCTTCCATGCAATCTCCCCATTACCATACTGTTGCCGTGACTATTGTGAATTGCAACATTTGAACTTTATTATTACAGCTGATGGGTTAACGGCATCCGGGCTGACTGACCACCCAGTGTCGACTAATGACGGTAACTGTGTATTGTTCGACATAAACAGCCAGACATTCTACCCTACCATATGTACCATGTCGTACCTGATCGGGTGTCAGCAATGTGGTATGTGTTGCGCTATGCATTGGAGTGTCAATGTACGTTATCTGTGTACATAGTACTATGCATTGGAGTGTCAATGTACGTTATCCGTGTACACAGTACTATGCATTGGAGTGTCAGTGTACGTTATCCGTGTACACAGTACTATGCATTGGAGTGTCAATGTACGTTATCCGTGTACACAGTACTATGCATTGGAGTGTCAATGTACGCTATACGTGTACATAGTACTATGCATTGGAGTGTCAATGTACGTTATCCGTGTACACAGTACTATGCATTGGAGTGTCAATGTACGTTATCCGTGTACACAGTACTATGCATTGGAGTGTCAGTGTACGTTATCCGTGTACACAGTACTATGCATTGGAGTGTCAATGTACGTTATACGTGTACATAGTACTATGCATTGGAGTGTCAGTGTACGTTATCCGTGTGTATAGTACTATGCATTGGAGTGTCAATGTACGTTATCCGTGTGTATAGTACTATACATTGGAGTGTCAATGTACGTTATACGTGTACATAGTACTATGCATTGGAGTGTCAGTGTACGTTATACGTGTACATAGTACCATGCATTGGAGTGTCAGTGTACGCTATCCGTGTACACAGTACTATGCATTGGAGTGTCAGTGTACGTTATCCGTGTACACAGTACTATGCATTGGAGTGTCAGTGTACGTTATACGTGTACATAGTACTATGCATTGGAGTGTCAATGTACGTTATACGTGTACATAGTACTATGCATTGGAGTGTCAATGTACGCTATACGTGTACATAGTACTATGCATTGGAGTGTCAGTGTACGCTATCCGCGTACATAGTACTATGCATTGGAGTGTCAGTGTACGCTATCCGTGTACATAGTACTATACTATGCAACGTTACCATCAACATAACTGTCAGACATGCGGTAGATGTATTACAATATGCATTGTTATTGCAATGTAACGCTACCATCAACATGACTGTACATTCCTATTGTTCACAAAGCATGGATTCCATCTAATCACCTCATTAACATCAGTGTTCTACTTCCTGCCCACTGTCCAAGCAACTGACAGATGTGATAGGATTCATACCTTCCTCCTCGCCTCCGGGCGAGAGATTCAAGTTGATTACATCCGTGCCAAGCACCATAGATTACTCTTCGTGTACATGAATTAGCGCATACAATAGTTGAGCTCATAGCGACGGTTTTCAAGAATATTCGTTTAATGTATTTATTTAGAGGTGGTTGTTGCCACAGGTTTGTTTGTGTTGCCACATGTTTGTTTGTTTGTGCTTTACGTTTATTTATCGTCGCTACCGGTTGCCCATATGAGCGACCCCTTCTGAAGAGATTATTCATTTTAGATATTTGGAGGATAGTGTAATGATGCAGACAGAGACCCATTCCAGAGTCTCCTCTGGTTCTTGTATTCTTTTATGTGCACGGTGTAAAAGCACCGACACAAGATCTCGGTTTAAAGTCCCATCTGAAAGACTGTTAATTTTATAAGGGTCAGACGGGGGGTCGAACCTGCGATCGGTGATTGTTTCCCGATAATCTGTTCCTTTATTTATTGAAGGCACATATGGATCACTGCTGGACATCGGGAGGCGGACAGTACACTGGTTAGAAATGACCAGGTTTTGTTTTAGTGCCAGATTATGTCCGTACACATACTCCACTATAGTAGCACTGTCAGGAAACGACCAGATGTGGACGGGATTTATACGTGCAAGAACTATTTACACGGCTAGCGGAGGTAATTTTAGAATTCACAGGCCTATCTATACATATCACTTCACTGTTTTGGAAGTTGGATCCGTACACATACTCCACAATAGTAGCACCGTCAGGAAACAACCAGATGTGGACGGGGTTTATACGTGCAAGAACTATTTACACGGCTAGCGGAGGTAATTTTAGAATTCGCAGGCCTATCTGTACATATCACTTCACTCTTTTGGAAGTTGGATCCGTACACATACTCCACTCTAGTAGCACATAGAGATATAATATGGGGACAATTAACAAAATTTGCGATTTTGACTAAGTCTTGTAAATAACATAGATAGAAACAAATAGAATGTCCACCGGTAATTTTTAAGTTTAAACTTCCGGAGGCGTCGCTCATATGGGCAACCGGTAGCGACGATAAATAAACGTAAAACACACACATTGTGGAATGAACTCAATATTCGGGTTTACCCAGCAATGCAGGGATGACCTCAATAAACTATATGAGGTTAGACCTCTAAGACTAACTGTTGAAGGGAACCCAAAACACTACAACAACCTGACATACGGGCGATCAAGTTTAAGCGTTATTTATTTTACAATGATTGCAAAGCAAGCTTTAACAACTTATATTAATCACTCTCGTTGGCGCGGATGAAAGCGTAAATGTGGTCATTCGTGTGGGAGGAAACCGGAGTACCCGGAGAAAACCCACCTGTCCGATTTGGCAACCACAGTACCATCTCACATACTTCCTGGTCCGAGGATCGAACCCGGGTTGCATTGGTGAGAAGCGAGCGCGCTAACCACTGCGTTAATCGGACAGCCAGTAACTTTTGCTTCAGGTTCAGATTATATAATTTAAATGATTGTGTTTATAATAGAGACAAAACATGGGGTTCCACGGGTAGATGGAATAAACTTGTATGCAAGTTTGTATACTATTATATTTTTTAATAAGAACGATTTAAAATTCTAATAAATGTACAACGGCTTCATATTTCCCCAAGGATCAAGTGAGACAAGGACTGTAGGGTTTGTCCGTCAAGAAAATGGAATATTGAAAGTGCATTTCGAAGTTCCGTCACAAGCCAACGTGAAACCGTTCATATGTCAAGAAGGTGGGTAGTTCACGTATTTTTAATAAGTAAATATCTACACGAGTCAGTAGGCCTAATTTCTTTGTTTATAGAGTGTACTTCATTAAGGTACCTCTAGTCTTCCATATGTCCTTCTTCCATAATGGTATGTACATAATATAGTATCAAATATAAACCCTTAAACAGTGCATTGTTACACCGCTTAGAGCTCCTAACGCATAGAGCTCCTCGAGGCTAGGCTAAAACCCTTAGAGCTCCTCGAGGTTAGGCTAACACCCTTAGAGCTCCTCGAGGTTAGGCTAAATCCCTTAGAGCTCATCGAGGTTAGGCTAAAACCATTAGAGCTCCTCGAGGTTAGGCTAAAACCCTTAGAGCTCCTCGAGGTTAGGCTAAAACCCTTAGAACTCCTCCAGGTTAGGCTAAAACCATTAGAGCTCCTCGAGGTTAGGCTAAAACCCTTAGAGCTCCTCGAGGTTAGGCTAAAACCCTTAGAGCTCCTCGAGGTTAGGCTAAAACCCTTAGAGCTCATCGAGGTTAGGCTAAAACCATTAGAGCTCCTCGAGGTTAGGCTAAAACCCTTAGAGCTCCTCGAGGCTAGGCTAAAACGCTTAAAGCTCCTCGAGGTTAGGCCAAAACGTTTAAAGCTCCTCGAGGATAGGCCAAGACGCTTAAAACTTCTCGAGGTTAGGCCACAACCTTTAGAGTTCCTCGCTGTTAGGCCAAAACGCATAGAGCTCCTCGAGGTTAGGCCAACATGCTTAGAGCTCCTCGATGTTAGGCCAAAATGCTTAGTGCTTCTCGAGGTTAGGCCACAACCCTTAGAGCTCCTCGAGGTTAGGCCACAACCCTTAGAGCTCCTCGAGGTTAGGCCAACACGCTTAGAGCTCCTCGAGGTTAGGCCAAAATGCTTAAAGCTCCTCGAGGTTAGGCCAAAACGCTTAGAGTTCCACGAGGTTAGGCCAAAACGCTTAGAGTTACACGAGGTTAGGCCAAAACGCTTAGAGTTACACGAGGTTAGGCCAAAACGCTTAGAGTTACACGAGGTTAGGCCAAAACGCTTAGAATTCCACGAGGTTAGGCCAAAACGCTTAGAATTCCACGAGGTTAGGCCAAAACGCTTAGAGTTACACTAGGTTAGGCCAAAACGCTTAGAGTTCCACGAGGTTAGGCCAAAACGCTTAGAGTTCCACGAGGTTAGGCCAAAACGCTTAGAGTTACACGAGGTTAGGCCAAAACGCTTAGAGTTCCACGAGGTTAGGCCAAAACGCTTAGAGTTCCACGGGGTTAGGCCAAAACGCTTAGAGTTCCACGAGGTTCGGCCAAAACGCTTAAAGTAAATTTCCTTCGAACAATTCAGAATGCGTTGTAGTGATATATACACATTGTTATATAAATTTATTGTCATTTATTGTCTCATTCTCCCTTTTCTACTCTGTTAGACAATTTCATATATCATCAAATTCCATCTACTGTTCAGCTCTAACATTACTATATAATTCCAATATGCAGTTTTCACTTATAGTCCTATCATTTGATTTGTATATAATTATGTTGAGGGCCTCATGGTAGATTAACTTGTGTTAAATGAGTTCTCTCGTAAAATAGTCTGTATTATTATTATTATTATTATTAGTATAATACATAAGTATTGATTTGTGTTTGATTTGCTTCTTTATTTGTATTTACCAGGAAAGGTGTTGTTAAGTAAACTGCCCGCCGGCGATATAGTCCAAAATGGTGCTGATGCAGGCGTAAAACCCGAAATATATCATATCATATCATATTTGTATTTGGGTTAGAAGTCGGACCAAAAGCTCAGATCACATGGCGACTGCTCATTAATGGAGTAAGACCCTGGGTGTCCTTCCGATCAGTATGTCAGGCACGGACGGGTACTGGATAGAACCACTGACCGTTCCACATGCCAGCTGGATAGCTTCATGCCATGAATGAATTCGACACCCCCGTGGAATTCGAACCTACAGCGGTGAGGGGCAAGTGATTTGAAGCCAGCGACATTAACCACTCGGCCACGGAGGGTCTTCCTCCACCAATAATAGCTGGCCACCAAGACCATATGACCTAGCTGATGATGCGCCTATGGACCGTAAATACAGTACCCAGATAGATTACTGCACATATTACTTGGGATAAACTACGGTATACGGTATTAAATATCATTATTTACATTTTAAAATACTGTTACATTTTCATCGTAACACCGTTTGCTTATTTACAGATGTCATACCAACCACAAGTCCTGTCACGACGGAATCAACGACAAAGCATTCAACCGGTAAGTCACATTGAATGAAAGATCATTGTGGGATTGCGTCAGGCTTTACACAGACGGATCTGTAGTCCAGTGGTTAACACGCTGGACTGGTAATCCAGAGATCGCAGGTTCAATCCCCCGTCTGACCCTAATACAATTAATAGTCTTTCAGATGGGACGTTAAACCGAGGTCTCGTGTCGGTGCTTTACACCGTGCACGTAAAAGAACCAGAGGAGATTCTGTAATGGGTCTCTTACTGTATCATTGCACTATCCTCCAAAAATCTAAAATGACTAATCTCTTCAGGAGGCGTCGCTCATATGGGTAACCGGTAGCGACGATAAATAAACGTCAAACACACGCGTCAGGCTTGTACACCCTGTGTTCGTTGTCTGGTCTGAACACAGGTCTTTGAAGTCCCAACATGCTTACATTACACCACACGCCCACGAACACAGTATACAACTTGCTTCGCAATCATTGTAAAATAAAATATTAATAAGGTTTAAACTTTTGTCTTTTTTTTTTATACATTTAACAGTTTCTGTGCATGTTTGATAAAGTAGAGTAAGCCTTTAAGTTAGGGTTAACAAGTAGATTGACACTCCAGACCCCTGTGTGGTGAATTGTCACTCCGTATTCAAAGGACCGGAAGTTCAATCTCTGACCGCAGCTTGATAATTTTAATAGCATTTCCATTTCCACAGGTAACTCGACAACAGCGAAGATAGCACAAGCGTCTCAAACGGAACAGGAAAACCCGAACTTATGTAAATAATTAGCACTATTAATATTGTATATATAGATCTAGTCGTCATCGTCGTCATCATCATAAGTATGATTATCCTCCTCCTCCTCCTCCTCATCATCATCATCATCGTCATCGTCATCGTCGTTGTCGTCGTCATCGTCGTCATCATCGTCGTCGTCGTCGTCATCGTCATCATCATCATCATCATCATCATCATCATCATCAATGTGTACTAATTATATCTAGTTCCCTCATAAATACACATTAAATTCAAGTACCAATTTGATCAGAAATATGCAAGTTGTAATTTTGCATGGCTTTCTCCCAAGCGTTTCTGAAATCATTGCACTATCCTCCAAACATCTAAAATGACTAATCTCTTCAGGAGGCGTCGCTCATATGACCAACCGGTAGCGACGATAAATAAACGTAAAGCACACAAATTCTTGTTTATTTACAGTGTTCATCATTCTGCCTATTGTGGTAGCAGTGGTAATCGTCGTGGTGGTTGTGGTAACCCTTGTGATTTACAAACGGAGAAGGTAAACAATTTATGAAACATGTTAGCAAACGATGGCTTAACTGAACCACACACAAAGCTCACACTTTCAAGCAATGGGCATGACTTAGTCAAAAATATGAAACATAACCTCGGTACAGACCGAGATACACGGGACCAGGGTAAATACCAGATGTAAAAAGTCATTATGTAAAATGTAAAAAAACTGTATCCAATGTAACTCAGGGGTGTTTCATATATTTTACTAACACACCTATCTGGGATTATTTGTACAATAACATATCCGTACTCAGTTTTACGGCATGCAGTATTAAACAATAATCACGTACTTATAACAATAACGAAACATAATTCAATTCGATTTTAACATTTAAATCAATATGGAAACCCGTTAATATAGACCACATTCCCGAAACAATCCGAATTTAAATAGCAAAATTGCCTGCGAAACGACCTAAATATAGCATAGAACTGACGAACAATCGCACCATATCACATGACCGAACACGAACTCACAGTCATGTGATCATCATTATATGCACCAATAATTTACATATGATTATTATATTGCGACCAGTCTGCTGATGGTGCTGTATATTGCGACCAGTCTGCTGATGGTGCTGTATATTGCGATCAGTCTGCTGATGGTGCTGTATATTGCGATCAGTCTGCTGGTGGTGCTGTATATTTCGATCAGTCTGCTGATGGTGCTGTATATTGCGATCAGTCTGCTGATGGTGCTGTATATTGCGATCAGTCTGCTGGTGGTGCTGTATATTGCGATCAGTCTGCTGGTGGTGCTGTATATTGCGATCAGTCTGCTGATGGTGCTGTATATTGCGATCAGTCTGCTGATGGTGCTGTATATTGCGATCAGTCTGCTGATGGTGCTGTATATTGCGATCAGTCTGCTGATGGTGCTGTATATTGCGATCAGTCTGCTGATGGTGCTGTATATTGCGATCAGTCTGCTGATGGTGCTGTATATTGCGATCAGTCTGCTGATGGTGCTGTATATTGCGATCAGTCTGCTGATGGTGCTGTATATTGCGACCAGTCTGCTGATGGTGCTGTATATTGTATGGAGTTTGTCACAGATTGGCACATTATTGAAAGAGATTTAAATAGATTTAACAAATCGTGCATCCCCTATTTCGTAAACAGTTGCATTAAAACTCATGCATTGGCAAATAGCATACAGTCAAACCTGTGTAAGTGGTCACCTCCATTAAACAGCCAACCTGTATTAAGCAGCTAGTTTCCAGATTGCTAGTATGTTGTTTTATTATACATTTGACCTCTATTAAGCAGCCACGTGTGCTAAGCAGCCACCTTTTGTGATTCCCTTGGCTGGCTGCTTAAGACAGGTTTGACTGTACTTTGGTTGCAAATTTACAGTTTCATATCATGCGTTATATGATATTTTAACTTATTTATGAAATATTCTGTAATTCCCTTTATGTCAACCATTTAATATTCTGAATAATAACTGCGGTTTGTATTCCAGAAATGAAGAACTACTATCTAAAGGTCTAAGGAGAAATTCATACTCCAAATTTAAATCAACGAGATCATCGCCACGTGATGGTAGCATTAAGAGCGAGGGAATGGGTAAGAGAAACCCAAAAGATGGTTTAAATACTGGTGTTCACAGAAACAACGAAAGTCAGAAAAGACCACCATATGATTCAAGCCTGCATATGCAGAATGTAAAGAAGAAAAGACAATCAACAGATGGTGCAAACATTGAGAGTAACACTGACATACACAGAATTGACAACATTGCTAAAATGGAAAGAGACAGAAATGATGCTGCCAACCTTCAAGGTAGCGCTGACATATACAGTGTGGTGAACAAAGACAAGAAATGTAGAAACACTGACAACGTTGCTAAAATGGAAAGAGACAGAAATGATGATGCTAACTGTCAAGGTAGCGCTGACATATACAGTGTGGTGAACAAAGACAAGACATGTAGAAACACTGACAACTTTGCTAAAATGGAAAGAGACGGAAGGGAGAATAAAGGAGTCGATGAAGCTAATACGGAAAGCGGAACAATAGCTCTGGACAACTTCTACTTTCTAAATGATGCTTTTGTAAATGATCTATCACAGGAACAATGTGATACGTTCTACATGGGCATGATTAATGATTAACTATCTCCTTATTGATTTAACTCTATCTGACATCGAAGGGCATCTCGACGTTATTTAACAAAATAACTCATTTGAACAACTAAGTCAATCTACCATGAGGGCCCTAATCAATTTAAAACATCGAATAGCACAATGAAACATGTAAACAATGATCAGTAAGACTTTCATTGGAAATAAGATATACGCTGCAAGAACTAATACTTATATTCATGTATAATTGTATATTATCAGTTTATTAGGTTATTGGTCTGTTCTTTGCACCACATTATATATATAAAGATTTAAAGTTTGGAACAGAATGGGCTGTTTTGATGTGATAAGGGAGGGAATTCCACAAGTGTGACACTGAATATAAGACATATTTCTAAATAGTTCACTGTTTGGCTTAGGATGGTAAAGTTGGAGATTGGCGGATGATCGCAAGTTTTGAGTTCGAACATCGGAAGTAAATCTGAATGAATATTGCAGATAGACAGGTGCTAGGCCATTGAGTGTTTTAAACATTAAGACTGCTTTTTGACAGAAAACCCTTTGTTTGGATATAGTTTGGAAGAAGGGATGTAAAGGTCGTTGTAGATGGGATAGCGATGCTGGCCCATGATTCATGTATTATAATAGTTAATGGCTACCTAGTGTATGGCGATAAAGTAGCACTTATGCTTGCATATTGGAGTTGTAAAATATTTAAGTATAATTTGAACCAAGATAACATATAGTTTACACAGTTGATAGCAATGCCTGAACAACAATGCTGTTTGTTCGAAAACAGTTTTGCAAATTCTTCACCATGTGTGACGGAATTGTCACGATTTTTTCACAGACAGAGAGACAGACAGAATATTGTATTGTCGTAAGCCATGCACCGTTTCTTGACACATATATACAGTATAACACATGATGTGATGATCAATCCACATAGCTTGATATTCAAAAACATTATACATAACAACAGTTCTTTACGTTACCTTTAAACTACATTCATTAACAACGTGTGCGCAATCAGTTTCTGTGACATCACGGTTCAGAAAAGCTAGAAAATTATATTTACGTATTAAATATTCAGATTTAGATCTGAAACATGTTGCGTGTTTTGTGTATCCCAAGTACCTCGTAGTAGTAGAGTGGTTAAAACATATTCTGATAATACTGCTAACAGGCGGAAAGTCGTATGTTAAAACCCCACATATGTAATCTGTCACCTGTCTTTCTGATGATAAAACAATTATAACGCTTAATCCTTGCAACACCACATACTTCTAAAAATAAGCTTACAAAAAGTGTAGATCCAGATGAACCGTCTCATCAGGATCTTGACTTTTTACAAGTATTATTACTATATTTAGACAAAATTACCCATTTTGATAAATGAACTGGTCCAAATATACTTTGCTTATTACTTTATTGGTCTAAAAATAGCATGCAGTACATCATAGTAGTTAATTTTATTTATCATCGCCGCCGGCGAACCATGTGGGTGAGCATTCTAAGATGAGTATATTCCTGCATCGATTATTCGTGTGAAGGGTCTGTAGAGTTGTAGAGTGTTGTCTTGTACAGTAGTGTAATGTTATTGATGTATTCGATGATGGTGCGATAAAACGACAACTGGAGGAGGTATCTTCTTCCTCGTCATTGTGACAAGTTCTTAGTTTAATAATATTGTACTGCTTGTTTATATACAATACAATTACACATATAAACATGATAAATAAAATGATACAACTGCAATGCTATGCTTATACTTAACACTGTAAGAATAAAATCTAGAAGCAAATGGGTTGGGCAACAAGTTTTACAAACATTAGCGAGTGCCCTCCCCAATAAACCAGATTGATGTTAACAAAATGACGTAGCGATGCGTACTGTAATAACTATATTATTTTAATGTGATGAAAATAAATGACCAGGATTAGAAAAGGAGAAAAAATAAAATAAAAACATAAATAGAGAAGCATTCTGTAATAGCTCTCTGCTTCTGTGCTATAAGCACCGTATGCCCAGTCAGACCTGCCGCCCCTCCCAAAAATAGGAAATCGGCTCGGAGAAAACAGCAGATATGTACATGCATTGTGTTAGTAGATGAAATGACGCTCAAAGCGCTTACTGCTTTTTATGAAAATTTGGACTTGTTTGAAAATATATTCATTTTCTTCGGTTGTTTTATTTTTGAAATCAAACACTAGTTGTTGTGTATTGAGTGGATGGTAAGTACGCGTATGTACACACGTGAATCTTGTGAAGTACAGGACCATGTATAATATGCTATATAAATGCAGAATGGAACCTTCTCTGCTTGTAAATACGTTAAATCCATGTTCATTAAATCAATACAGTGTGACACTACATAGTATTTTATATCCAATACAAATGTATTAATAAATCAAACACTTACGATGGCCGATGTCAGTATCCAATACTTCAGAAACACTCGCGATTATTAATACAATAGCACGTCCGTTGAACGCGACATAGTAATTGATAGTACTACTTTCCTCGAAAAACTCGTGCGAAAAACATTTTACTCATTCAAGCGTTAATGATGACGACCTACATACAATATCGTTTTTCTGTGACAACTTTCATAATTTGTATTTAATTGATATTTAAAACACTGTCTTGAATCATACCTTTGTAATTGCAGTCCATTATTATTAATTTCAATTCAACTTTATTGGCATAATCAGCAAACAAGTTGCCTTTGGCTATTTACAAACACAAAAAACTATGGCAAAGACAAATATAAATACAAATGGTAATGAATATTAAATATATACATGTATAGTTATACATTTTCATACAACATACAATTAAGAAACAATTAAAATGTCCAGGGCATTTTTCCTTATTAACATACATTATTTAATATATTTCGATACTTTTACTTGCACATGTTTATATTTTTGTCGACATAAGCGTGAACAATTTCTGTACACAAGGCCATGAAATATTGTTAAAATATGTTTTTCTTACTGTTCTATATGTGTCACAACATAGCATAAAATGATATTCTGATTCAACTGCATGTTGACTACATAACTTATACAATCTGTTTTCTCTTTCAATACCGCTATACCGACCAAATTCAATATCTAAGTTGTGAGAAGACAATCCTAATCTAGAAAAATGTTTTCTTAAGTCATCATTGGTAATATTACAAAGGTAATCTTCAAATACAAAATCAGTTTTATATTTACAATAGTAATCAAATTTTGACATAGTGTTAATAGCTTCTCTCCATTCTTGAATATACTGATCTCGAATTCTACGCTGTATAATTGGGTAATAATTTACATCTACGTCATAATTACGTCTTACATTACCAAAACCATGTTGATGATCGAATACTGAATGAATTCTAGTCGCCCAACAATTTGTATTTACATTTTGAAATATTGTACTGGTGTCAAAAGACCAGAGTATTATATTAAATACTAGGCGTAAATGGACGAAATTAACAATTTAAATTAGCAGAATCTTGTTATATAGGTGTGTGTTTTAAGTAAGATATAAGCCTCAAACGGATCCAATATGTAAAACATTGGTAATGTCTACAGTCCAATATGTTACATGTTGGATTGTTTTCGGCTTATATCCTATACATACTACTTTCTTCTAAAAACTCATGCGCGAAATACCGTTTAATCATTACCATACCAAGGCGATTCATAGAAGAATGAAATTAGATGACGACGTACATAACAGTTACTATATAACAACTTTCTGAGGATTTACATCTCTGTAACGTACATAACAGTTACTATATAACAACTTTCTGAGGATTTACATCTCTGTAACGTACATAACAGTTACTATATAACAACTTTCTGAGGATTTACATCTCTGTAACGTACATAACAGTTACTATATAACAACTTTCTGAGGATTTACATCTCTGTAACGTACATAACAGTTACTATATAACAACTTTCTGAGGATTTACATCTCTGTAACGTACATAACAGTTACTATATAACAACTTTCTGAGGATTTACATCTCTGTAACGTACATAACAGTTACTATATAACAACTTTCTGAGGATTTACATCTCTGTAACGTACATAACAGTTACTATATAACAACTTTCTGAGGATTTACATCTCTGTAACGTACATAACAGTTACTATATAACAACTTTCTGAGGATTTACATCTCTGTAACGTACATAACAGTTACTATATAACAACTTTCTGAGGATTTACTTCTCTGTAACGTACATAACAGTTACTATATAACAACTTTCTGAGGATTTACTTCTCTGTAACGTACATAACAGTTACTATATAACAACTTTCTGAGGATTTACTTCTCTGTAACATACATAACAGTTACTATATACCAACTTTCTGAGGATTTACTTGTCTGTAACGTACATAACAGTTACTACATAACAACTTTCTGAGGATTTACTTCTCTGTAACGTACATAACAGTTACTATATAACAACTTTCTGAGGATTTACTTCTCTGTAACGTACATAACAGTTACTATATAACAACTTTCTGGAGGAATTACATCTCTGTAACGTACATAACAGTTAATATATAACAACTTTCTGAGGATGCATATTCTAAGATCGGTCGAAGATAAGAAATATATACTTGATTTAACGGTTGACGTTTTAGTTTAAATGTTAGCATTCTCATAGAGCCTAAAAGGTTGCCGGCAGAAGCTGTAATGTTAGTTACATGATCGTGCCGCGTACCGTCACGCCAGTAACTCCTAGATGTTTATGATGACTGACGAAGCTTAATGATTACTCTCGGTTGATTTGCATTAACTAACGATTAGAACAAAACTTGTGTTTTGGTTGGATAATACTGAACAAACCACTGCTTTGACAAATCTGACATAATGTCAATGTAGCTAGTACGTTTATATTTGTTGATGTCACTGTCAAAGAACTATCAACAGCAACTAATCTTGTGAGACTTAGAAGAGATTCAGCAATGTCATTTATATAGATTAAAAAGAGAAGAGGTCCTAAAACTGAACCTTGGGGCACCCCAGCATTCAAACTATGTGGATTTGACAAGTCCTTGTGATCTCTTCTTTCTGAACGACTCTTCTTATGGCCATGCTCCTCACTGTTAGTCATCTCGCAGCAGCATATACACGGATCTGGCAGTTAGATATCTGGTCTTCTTTGTCGCTCCAGGGTTATGCTATACCTCTACCACTTTCTTAATACAACGATGCTGGAGCGTGTGTCCCTTACCACAAGGTCGACATCCAGAATATACCAGAATCCTACGCTGCTGCTGCGAGATGTGCCCCGACCACGACGTGCACGCGCCGTGGGGAGAACGGCCGGGTGCAGTACTAGAATCCTATGTTACTGCTGCGAGATGTGCCCCGACCACGACGTGCACGCGCCGTGGGGAGATCGGCCGGGTACAGTACTAGAATTCTATGTTAGTGCTGCGAGATGTGCCCGACCACGACGTGCACGCGCCGTGGGGAGATCGGCCGGGTACAGTACTAGAATCCTATGTTACTACTGCGAGATGTGCCCGACCACGACGTGCACACCCGTGGGGAGAACGGCCGGGTGCAGTACTAGAATCCTACACTGCTGCTGCGACATGTGCCCCGACCACGACGTGCACGCGCCGTGGGGAGAACGGCCGGGTGCAGTACTAGAATCCTATGTTACTGCTGCGAGATGTGCCCGACCACGATGTGCACGCGCCGTGGGGAGATCGGCCGGGTGCAGTACTAGAATCCTATGTTACTGCTGCGAGATATGCCCGACCACGACGTGCACACCGTGGGGAGATCGGCCGGGTGCAGTACTAGAATCCTATGTTACTGCTGCGAGATATGCCCGACCACGACGTGCACACCGTGGGGAGAACGGCCGGGTACAGTACTAGAATCCTATGTTACTGCTGCGAGATGTGCCCGACCACGACGTGCACACCGTGGGTAGATCGGCCGGGCAGTACTAGAATCCTACACTGCTGCTGCGAGATGTGCCCGACCACGACGTGCATACCGTGGGGAGATCGGCCGGGTGCAGTACTAGAATCCTATGTTACTGCTGCGAGATGTGCCCGACCACGACGTGCATACCGTGGGGGGGGGGGGTCGGCCGGGTGCAGTACTAGAATCCTATGTTACTGCTGCGAGATGTGCCCGACCACGACGTGCACACCGTGGGGAGATCGGCCGGTACAGTACTAGAATCCTATGTTACTGCTGCGAGATGTGCCCGACCACGACGTGCACACCGTGTGGAGAACGGCCGGTGCAGTACTAGAATCCTATGTTACTGCTGCGAGATGTTCCCGACCACGACGTGCACACCGTTGGGAGATCGGCCGGGTACAGTACTAGAATCCTATGTTACTGCTGCGAGATGTGCCCGACCACGACGTGCACACCGTGGGTAGATCGGCCGGATGCAGTACTAGAATCCTATGTTACTACTGCGAGATGTTCCCGACCACGACGAGCACACCGTTGGGAGATCGGCCGGGTGCAGGACTAGAAGTCTATGTTACTGCTGCGAGATTTGCCCCGACCACGACGTGCACACCGTGGGGAGATCGGCCGGATGCAGTACTAGAATCCTATGCTACTGCTGCTAGATATGCCCGACAATGACGTGCACACTGTGGGGAGATCGGCCGGATGCAGTACTAGAAACCTATGCTACTGCTGCGAGATATGCCCGACCACGACGTGCACACCGTGGGGTGAACGGCCGGGTAAAGTACCAGAATCCTACACTACTGCTGCGAGATGTGCCCGACCACGACGTGCACCGTGGGGAGATCGGCCGGGTGCAGTACCAGAATCCTATTTATTCTTGTAGCATTGCATCATTAGCTAGCTACAACAGTACTAGCTTAGTTATTTCCCTTTTACCAATACATGTAGTATAATTCATTAATATCTACCCATTAACATATTTAATACAACTATAAATTATAAAAGAACATGTTTATTAAATTGTAAAAGATTGTAAAGTCTCTTATGTCTCGCTTTGGTGCATATTATTTTCTCCAAAATGAAAAATAAAACTAGATATTATTCATATATAAATTGATTCGATCCCCCGTCTGACCCTAATAAAAATGTATTTCAGTCTTTCAGATGAAACTTTAGACCGAGGTCTCGTGTCGGTGATTTATACCGTGCACGTAAAAGAAACAGAGGTGATTCTAGAATGGGTCTCTGTCTGCATCATTACACTAGCCTCCAACTATCTAAAATGACTATTCTCTTGAGGAGGCGGCGCTCATATGGGCAACCGGTAGCGACGATAAATAAACGTAAAACACGCATACTATACCAATGTACATGAGCAGATGTTGAATGGGGGTAATATGTCACATTATATAAGTACGACACCCTATGTAGGTTCCTCGCCAGCTGTGATACACTATGGTTGTCTTTATGTAGGGTTTTGCTGTATATACAAATTCAAAACATATCCTGACATCAAAAAGAAACGGCGCACTTGTCGTAGAAGTAAAATTAATATCCTTTTAGAAAACAATATAGGCATATTTGGTATCAAAATGTGCGAAATATTGGGTATATTAGTGCAATGTGTGAACGATTATTTTCTTCACTCATGATAGTAGAATCCATAATTCTAAAATTTGTAACGAAAAAGTACCGCTCAATATAAAACTGCACCGTTTGTTATGGTGTCAGTATACAATGCGATAACTCAGATATTGCATTGGAGGTGACAAACGTAATGTTTGTGTTACTGTATTAAACAAAATAATTATGTTAAATGGACAAAGAATAAAAATAACGTATTATTGAAAAAAGGAAATATACATGACAATAAATCACTATTCGTAATAATTTTGCCTTGGAATATTGCAGTTTGAAGCACATTATAACTAAGCTCATAAGATAAGTAAACGCCCAGTGAATGGTGCACGGTACGTAAGAGCACATTAAGGCTTAAGATAAGAAAACGCCATTTGGGTTTTAAGATTAGCAAACGCTGCCTAGGGGCTTTGAGATCAGTCAGAACCCAATACTATTTTAAGATAAGTAAGCTCACGTTGTTTAGGATAAGTAAACTCCCCATGGCACTTTACGATAAACAAACAAACGCCCATTGGGGCCTTGAGACGAACAAACGCCTATTGAAGCATTAAGGTAAGCATACGCCATATGAACTTTAAAATAGCAATTGAGGGCTTTAATATAAGTAAGTGTTGCCCATGGAGGCTTTGAGATAAAGCTACTCCCGTATGCGACTTTAAGTACTCATTCTGGCACGTGCCTAACCATCAACCCACATACAACCGAGGTACCGACTTCTGACACGTGCCTAACCGTTAACCCACATACAACCGAGGTACCGACTTCTGACACGTGCCTGACCGTTAACCCACATACAACCGAGGTACCGACTTCTGACACGTGCCTAACCGTTAACCCACATGCAACCGAGGTACCGACTTCTGACACGTACCTGACCGTTAACCCACATACAACCGAGGTACCGACTTCTGACACGTGCCTAACCTTCAACCCACATACAACCGAGGTACCTACTTCTGACACGTGCCTGACCTTCAACTCACATACAACCGAGGTACCGACTTCTGACACGTGCCTAACCGTTAACCCACATACAACCGATGTACTGAAATCTGACACGTGCCTAACCTTCAACCCATATACAACCGATGTACTGACTGAAATGCGTTCACATCATGTCTGTTTACAACAATAACAATAATAAAGTCTCTATTTGCTTTGATTTTCTCTCCCTGATGCAATGCCCATGTGGATCGAGAGATATCGAGAAAGAATGGATTGGCTTCGGGCCACAGCTCTTGGCAACATCCGCACATTACATGAGTATAGGCAAAGGTAGGGATAATGATGTTCGTAATTCGTACTGACGTAATACTTACCGCAAATATTCTAACAGAAAACACATGCAGGCTGATGGATGCTACATTTGCTACAATAATTCCCAGCCTACCTTCATTATCAGACAAGATAATAGGCAGCTCAGACACCCACCTGTGAATATATTCCAGTGTAAAATATACGATCATTTCCGTTTAAGATAAATTCGTTTTTTGTTATCATAAAACGCGATAGTTCACGAAAGAAGCTTTGAAGACGAGTACATACTAGTTTAGTGGCAGGATCGGGTGCATGCATTTGGGTGTTATGGGTGGGGATGGGGAAGGGGTGACCCCTGGTTTATTGGGATATGTTTTCCGGGTGAAGACAAACTGTAGTGTGGTGGGGCATTCACCTGGATACCTTTCAGAGTGTTTTGTTGATGCCATACACAGATGGAAAAAAATTTCAACAGAGGGGGTACAAGTGAGAACGTTTTCTAAAACAAACATACTGTACGTAGTGTGTTGAAGCCCATATTGAACATATATGCTTGGCCGATGTTAGAGTTGCGCTAAGTCCACCACAGTGTGTGTTATTTAGTTCATATATCTAGTGTTTGTATTGCTTATTCTATACAACTTTATCATAGCTCGATTGCGAAACAAGTTCTTACAATATTAGTTAATCGCTCTCGAGACTTCATTCATAGTGGAAACTATCACAATGGGGGGGGGGGGGAAGAAGAGGATATGTTGAATTTAAAATGCCTTATCTATGAGCACAGTCGCAATGGCTACAGCTGGGTGCGGACTACGGGTCTTTCACACATGAAACGTGTGTTTTGCTTTTATTTATCGTCGCTACCGATTGTCCATATGAGCGACGCCTCCAGAAGAGATTAGTCATTTTAGATTTTGGTGGATAGTACCGTGATACAGACAGAGACCCATTCCAGAGTCTCCTCTGGTTCTTTTACGTGCACGGTGTAAAGCACCGATACGAGACCTCGGTTTAAAGTTCCATTTGAAGACTGTTAATATTATTATTGTCAGACGGGGGATTGAACCTGCGATCCCTGGATTCGCAGTCGAACGCGCACGTGTTTTTATAGTTTGTGCTTAAGGTGGAACAAATGAATCATTGTAACGATTAATCATTTTAGATCATGTAAGTGCATGTCAGTACAGGTAAATGTTTAGATCATGTAAGTGCATGTCAGTACAGGTAAATGTTTAGATCATGTAAGTGCATGTCAGTACAGGTAAATGTTTAGATCATGTAAGTGCATGTCAGTACAGGTAAATGTTTAGATCATGTAAGTGCATGTCAGTACAGGTAAATGTTTAGATCATGTAAGTGCATGTCAGTACAGGTAAATGTTTAGATCATGTAAGTGCATGTCAGTACAGGTAAATGTTTAGATCATGTAAGTGCATGTCAGTACAGGTAAATGTAGAGTCTTAATATGTTTTAGCTTTATGTTTCAATTATAATCCACTATACAGATTTTACAAAATCATCTCTCATATCATCATCATCACATCATCATCATCATCATCATCATCATCTCATCTCATCATCATCATCATCATCATTCATCATCATCATCATCATCATCATCATCATCATCATCATCATCATCATCATCATCATCATCATCATCATCATCATCATCATCATCATCATCATCATCATCATCATCATCATCATCATCATCATCATCATCATCATCATCATCATCATCATCATCATCATCAACAGCATCAACAGCATCATCATCATCATCATCACCATCAACAACATTCAACGATGTGGTAACACGTTGGACTGGTAATCCAGGGATAGCAGGTTCGATCACCCTTCTGACCCTAATAAAATTAACAGTCTTTCAGATGGGACGTTAAACCGAGGTCACGTATCGTTGCTTTACACCGTGCACGCAAAGGAACCAGAGGAGACTCTGGAATGGGTCTCTCTCTGTATCATTGCACTATCCTCCAAACATCTAAAATGACTAATCTCTTCAGGAGGCGGCGCTCATATGGGCAACCGGTAGCGACGATAAATTAATGTAAAACACTCACAGTTGAGACTAATCCCTCCGCCATTGACGAGTGAACGTACACGTGGGGATGGGAAACAGGCTAACCTGTTCATTACGTCAGACAGAATATTACAGATACACCGTATGACCATTTGCCTCCAGTATCATAATAATTACACACCGAGTGCCAAGTAGTAATTGAACATATAATTTAATAATATAATGGTAGAATTTGCCGGCACACCCGGTGGCTAGACCCCACTTCAGAGTGATACATTATAACCTGTAATAACGGATACATAATTGAACATGGTATGTGTAGCATCTCAAACCATGTTGTGAAATTGACTGGTATGTATACAACAACTACCGACAACATGATAAACATATATAGTATGCTTGTAGCCTCATTGTATGGTTCTTAGGCTGTTCGATTAGCGCAGTGGTTAGCGCGCTCTCTTATCACCAATGCAAACCGGGTTCGATCCTCGGACCGAGATGTATGTGAGATGGTACGGTGGTCGCCAGATCGGACAGGTGGATTTTCTCCGGGTACTCCGGTTTCCTCCCACATGAATGACCACATATACGTTTTCATCCACACTAACGAGAGCGATTAATATAAGTTGTTAGAACTTGCTTCGCAATCGTAGCTTAAACATTGTATGGTTCATTATTCTAATTACATTTATTTAAATGTTTATCACCAGAACAGGAAGAGCAATTTAGGTTAAAGACCCTCCCTACACCGATTGCTCTCATTTGGAAGTCATAATTCGCAAATTTGTTAAATTCCCAATTGTGAAAAATAACCCCAAGTAAAAAATCAATAATTTATGAGTTTCTCCAATTAGCAAAAAGTCATTATTCCAGTGGCAGTGCGTTCGCTTCAGATGTGATAGGCATGGAGTTCGCGCCCATCTATAGCCGTTACGATTGTGTTCTTATACAAGGCACTTAAATTCTGCATTGCCTCTGCATTTCTTGATGGGTACATTTTGATTGAGTGTGTCCCAAACAGAAAGGGACATGTTAGTCATGAGATATCGATTGTTCAGCAGTTTATCCGCTGTCCGATTAGCGCAGTGGTTAGCGCGCTCGCTTCTCACCAATGCAATCCGGGTTCGATCCTCGGACTGGGAAGTATGTGAGATGGTACGATGGTCACCAGATCGGACAGGTGGGTTTTCGCCGGGTACTCTGGTTTCCTCCAACATGAATGACCACATTTACGCTTTCATCCCCGCCAACTTATATTAATCATTCTCGAGACATCATTCCTGATGGAATCTATCGCCACGAGGGAGAGATAGAAGAGGCAATGTGGAATTTAAATGCCTTGCCTAAGGGCACAATCGTAGCGGATCCAGCGGGGGCTCTAACTCCGAGCCTTTCGTACCTGAAGCGAACACGCTACCACTGCGCTATCACAGCGTTTAGCTGCATAACGATGAAATAGAGCAATAGAAAGCGGCGATCTCGTCATTTTGCTTTCCGCTATATATACGGCGAATATACGAGTAACCCAACAAATGGGAATTTTCACTTCCAAATTAGAAAAATAAACAAATATATCCCACCACTAAGCATTTCTTCCGGTTATGATAACATAATTTTAAATAAGTTTGACATATTATGGGAACAAAACACGGTTGGTCGGACAGACAATAGCTCCACCGGGAACAACTCACCTTTAGACACCCACTGTGTATATAGTGTTAATTCATCCCACCAGCAAGTGTTAATGGTGTAATAAAAGTACTGTGTATATAGTGTTAATTCATCCCACCAGCAAGTGAAGCTCGCCCATATGGTTCGCCGGCGGCGAGGGTAAATAAGCTCAATCATCATCACCAGCAAGTGTTAATGGTGTAATAAAAGTAATTACTAACAAGTATGTATCAATTATATAAAACTCATAGAACCATTAATAAAACCATCAGTCGGCCTTATGCAGAAGATTGCTACGTACCATACACAGCTTTGAAGTAAATTAATAATGTGTGTGTTTTACGTTTATTTATCGTCGCTACCGGTTGCCCATTAATAATGAATGTTTCTCGTGCAATTTATCTTCAACCTGATGGTAATTACAGTTATGTACCTATTAACACACTAATTGAAAACCTATAATAATTCATTATACAGTAATCCATTCCGGTATGTAATTTTCAAATGCAGGCGCGTAGCCTCTCTACCGTTATGCCATTTCTTCCGGTTTCTAGTAGCGTAGATACATACTGTAAACGTGTCCGATTAGCACAGTGGCTAGCGCGCTCACTTCTCACCATTGCAACCCGGGTTCGATCCACATACCTGGAAGTATGTGAGATGGTACGGTGGTACGATGGTCGCCATATTGGACATGTGGGTTTTCTCCGGGTACTCCGGTTTCCCCCCACACGAATGACCACATTTACGCTTTCATCCGCGCCAACGAGAGTGATTAATATAAGTTGTTAAAACTTGCTTCGGAATCGTTATAAAAGAAATATAAAGTTAAATGTGCATACAAACAGTAGCCCAGAAACGACATATATTATAATATATATAAATATTGCTGAGTGGACAGTATGAAGAATATCACCCTGAGAACATGAATATTAAGTTATTAACCGATGAGTTAGCGTCATCGAGGAGTGATATTTTTCATATTTCCCACTCAGGAATGCAATATTTATTTTATTATACAGAAACCAGATACAAGTATTTGGAATGAAAACTGGTTACAGCAATGATATACGTGAGGTATAATGAAGATACATCTTGACACCATACAGAAACTGTGCACGTTTATATTGAGCGCTACTGTTTGCTTACACATTTTAGAATTATGAATTTTACTATCATGAGTGAAGAAAATAATCCTTCACACAGGTTCAATCCCTCGTCTGACCGTAATAAAAATAACAATCTTTCAAATGGGACTTTAAACCGAGGTCTAGTGTAGGTGCTTTACATCATGCCCGTAAAAGAACCAGACGAGACTCTGGAATGGGTCTCTGTCTGTATCATTGCACAATCCTCCAACATCTAAAATGACTAATCTCTTCAGGAGGCGTCGCTCATATGGGCAACGGTAGCGACGATAAATAAACGTAAAAACACAAATCATTCACACATTGCACTAATTTACCCAATATGTCGCACATTTTGATACCAACTTTGCCTATTTTATTTTCTAGAAGTATATACATTTTACCGCTAAGGCAGTGCACAGTTTCTCTTTGGTGTCAGTATATAGCTGTATTTATAGGACATAATTAGTTCTGAACTAAAGAAAACACCATGTAATGTTGGCGGCCATATTAGTTTCTTTGCTGGTCTTTGCGGCGACCTGCACTGGTCACGCAAATTCTCCATTTTACTCGGAAAAACCTCATCCAATCTTAGTATCCCGTGGTATATACCAATGTGAATATATACACGCTAACCAGTTCGCATGTCAGATGGTACGGTGGTCGCCAAATCGCACAGGTGGGTTTTCTCCGGGTACTCCGGTTTCCTCCCACATGAATGACCACATATACGCTTTCATCCGCGCCAACGAGAGTGATTAATATAAGTTGTAAAATAAATAAAATAACAAATTCTGGAACTTCCGCTAAAACTTTCATACTCCTACCCAATCGTTCAGTAATACAGAAACGAACACTTCAGATTATCGTCCTAATTCAATCATGAATAAATAATTCGGAAATTTTAGAAGTAAACACGATTTAGAAACATGAAGTTGCACAACGTCTGACAATGTCAATGCGAGTCTAAATTGATCATTGCTAAAGTTGCGGTTTATATTATACTTACTAGTAGTCCAAGCCAATTAATCACTGACATGAATTGACTGACAAACCTGACATGCATTGCATTGACCGACACGTGTTTGTATGCTGTTCCTTATGGGTTGGATTGACCGACACGTGTTTATATGCTGTTCCTTATGGGTTGGATTGACCGACACGTGTTTGTATGCTGTTCCTTATGGGTTGGATTGACCGACACGTGTTTGTATGCTGTTCCTTATGGGTTGGATTGACCGACACGTGTTTGTATGCTGTTCCTCAATGTTGGATTGACAGACACGTGTTTGTATGCTGTTCCTTATGGGTTGGATTGACCGACACGTGTTTGTGTGCTGTTCCTTATGGGTTGGATTGACCGACACGTGTTTGTATGCTGTTCCTTATGGGTTGGATTGACCGACACGTGTTTGTATGCTGTTCCTTATGGGTTGGATTGACCGACACGTGTTTGTATGCTGTTCCTTATGGGTTGGATTGACCGACACGTGTTTGTATGCTGTTCCTTATGGGTTGGATTGACCGACACGTGTTTGTATGCTGTTCCTTATGGGTTGGATTGACCGACACGTGTTTGTATGCTGTTCCTTATGGGTTGGATTGACCGACACGTGTTTGTATGCTGTTTCTTATGGGTTGGATTGGCCGACACGTGTTTGTATGCTGTTCCTTATGGGTTGGATTGACCGACACGTGTTTGTATGCTGTTCCTTATGGGTTGGATTGACCGACACGTGTTTGTATGCTGTTTCTTATGGGTTGGATTGGCCGACACGTGTTTGTATGCTGTTCCTTATGGGTTGGATTGACCGACACGTGTTTGTATGCTGTTCCTCAATGTTGGATTGACCGACACGTGTTTGTGTGCTGTTCCTTATGGGTTGGATTGACCGACACGTGTGTGTATGCTGTTCCTTATGGGTTGGATTGACCGACACGTGTTTGTATGCTGTTCCTTATGGGTTGGATTGACCGACACGTGTTTGTATGCTGTTCCTTATGGGTTGGATTGACCGACACGTGTTTGTATGCTGTTCCTTATGGGTTGGATTGACCGATACGTGTTTGTATGCTGTTCCTTATGGGTTGGATTGACCGATACGTGTTGATACGTGCTGGTATTGTGTTGAATTATGTTGTATTGACCGACACGTGTTGAATTGTGTTGTATTGACCGATACTGTTGGTTTGGTGTTCAATTATATTGTATTGACCGATATTTGTTTGTATGGTGTTCAATTGTGTTGTATTGACCGGTACTTGTTGATTTGGTTTTCAATTGTGTTGTATTGACCGATACTTGTTGGTTTGGTGTTCAATTGTGTTGTATTGACCGATACTTGTTGGTCTGGTGTTCAATTATGTTGTATTGACCGTTACTTGTTGGTTTGGTGTTCAATTGTGTTGTATTGACCGTTACTTGTTGATCTGGTGTTCAATTATGTTGTATTAACCGATACTTGTTTGTATGGTGTTCAATTGTGTTGTATTGAACGATACTTGTTGGTTTGGTGGTCAATGGTGTTGTATTGACCGATAAGTGTTGGTTTTATGTTCAATTGTGTTGTATTGACCGTTAGTTGTTGGTATGGTGTTCAATTGTGTTGTATTGACCGATACGTGTTTGTATGCTGTTCAATTGTGTTGTATTGACCGATACTTGTTTGTATGCTGTTCAATTGTGTTGTATTGATCGATACTTGTTGGTTTGGTGGTCAATTGTGTTGTATTGACCGATACTTGTTGGTTTTGTGTTCAATTGTGTTGTATTGACCGATACTTGTTGGTCTGGTGTTCAATTATGTTGTATTGACCGTTACTTGTTGGTCTGGTGTTCAATTATGTTGTATTGACCGTTACTTGTTGGTTTGGTGTTCAATTGTGTTGTATTGACCGTTACTTGTTGGTCTGGTGTTCAATTATGTTGTATTGACCGATACTTGTTTGTATGGTGTTCAATTGTGTTGTATTGACCGATACTTGTTGGTTTGGTGGTCAATTGTGTTGTATTGACCGATAAGTGTTGGTTTGGTGTTCAATTGTGTTGTATTGACCGTTACTTGTTTGTCTGGTGTTCAATTATGTTGTATTGACCGATACTTGTTTGTATGGTGTTCAATTGTGTTGTATTGACCGATACGTGTTGGTTTGGTGGTCAATTGTGTTGTATTGATCGATACTTGTTTGTATGGTGTTCAATTGTGTTGTATTGATCGATACTTGTTTGTATGGTGTTCAATTGTGTTGTATTGACCGATACTTGTTTGTATGGTGTTCAATTGTGTTGTATTGATCGATACTTGTTTGTATGGTGTTCAATTGTGTTGTATTGATCGATACTTGTTTGTATGGTGTTCAATTGTGTTGTATTGACCGATACTTGTTTGTATGGTGTTCAATTGTGTTGTATTGATCGATACTTGTTGGTTTGGTGGTCAATTGTGTTGTATTGACCGATACTTGTTTGTATGGTGTTCAATTGTGTTGTATTGACCGATACTTGTTGGTTTGGTGTTCAATTGTGTTGTATTGATCGATACTTGTTGGTTTGGTGTTCAATTGTGTTGTATTGACCGATAAGTGTTGGTTTGGTGTTCAATTGTGTTGTATTGATCGATACTTGTTGGTTTGGTGGTCAAATGTGTCGTATTGATCGATACTTGTTGGTTTGGTGTTCAATTGTGGTGTATTGACCGGTACATGTTGGTTTGGTGTTCAATTGTGTTGTATTGACCGATAAGTGTTGGTTTGGTGTTCAATTGTGTTGTATTGACCGATAAGTGTTGGTTTGGTGTTCAATTGTGTTGTATTGATCGATACTTGTTGGTTTGGTGGTCAAATGTGTTGTATTGATCGATACTTGTTGGTTTGGTGTTCAATTGTGGTGTATTGACCGGTACATGTTGGTTTGGTGTTCAATTGTGTTGTATTGACCCATAAGTGTTGGTTTGGTGTTCAATTGTGTTGTATTGATCGATACTTGTTGGTTTGGTGTTCAATTGTGGTGTATTGACCGGTACATGTTGGTTTGGTGTTCAATTGTGTTGTATTGACCGATACGTGTTGATTTGGTGTTCAATTGTGTTGTATTGATCGATACTTGTTGGTTTGTTGTTCAATTGTGGTGTATTGACCGGTACATGTTGGTTTGGTGTTCAATTGTGTTGTATTGACCGGTACATGTTGGTTTGGTGTTCAATTGTGTTGTATTGACCGATACTTGTTGGTTTGGTGTACAATTGTGTTGTATTGACCGATACTTGTTGGTTTGGTGTTCAATTGTGGTGTATTGACCGGTACATGTTGGTATGGTGTTCAATTGTGTTGTATTGACCGGTACATGTTGGTTTGGTGTTCAATTGTGTTGTATTGACCGATACTTGTTGGTTTGGTGTTCAATTGTGTTGTATTGATCGATACTTGTTTGTATGGTGTTCAATTGTGTTGTATTGATCGATACTTGTTTGTATGGTGTTCAATTGTGTTGTATTGACCGATACTTGTTTGTATGGTGTTCAATTGTGTTGTATTGATCGATACTTGTTTGTATGGTGTTCAATTGTGTTGTATTGATCGATACTTGTTTGTATGGTGTTCAATTGTGTTGTATTGACCGATACTTGTTTGTATGGTGTTCAATTGTGTTGTATTGATCGATACTTGTTTGTATGGTGTTCAATTGTGTTGTATTGATCGATACTTGTTTGTATGGTGTTCAATTGTGTTGTATTGACCGATACTTGTTTGTATGGTGTTCAATTGTGTTGTATTGATCGATACTTGTTTGTATGGTGTTCAATTGTGTTGTATTGATCGATACTTGTTTGTATGGTGTTCAATTGTGTTGTATTGACCGATACTTGTTTGTATGGTGTTCAATTATGTTGTATTGATCGATACTTGTTGGTTTGGTGGTCAATTGTGTTGTATTGACCGATACTTGTTTGTATGGTGTTCAATTGTGTTGTATTGATTGATACTTGTTGGTTTGTTGTTCAATTGTGTTGTATTGATCGATACTTGTTGCTTTGGTGTTCAATTGTGTTGTATTGACCGATAAGTGTTGGTTTGGTGTTCAATTGTGTTGTATTGATCGATACTTGTTGGTTTGGTGGTCAAATGTGTCGTATTGATCGATACTTGTTGGTTTGGTGTTCAATTGTGGTGTATTGACCGGTACATGTTGGTTTGGTGTTCAATTGTGTTGTATTGACCGATAAGTGTTGGTTTGGTGTTCAATTGTGTTGTATTGACCGATAAGTGTTGGTTTGGTGTTCAATTGTGTTGTATTGATCGATACTTGTTGGTTTGGTGGTCAAATGTGTTGTATTGATCGATACTTGTTGGTTTGGTGTTCAATTGTGGTGTATTGACCGGTACATGTTGGTTTGGTGTTCAATTGTGTTGTATTGACCCATAAGTGTTGGTTTGGTGTTCAATTGTGTTGTATTGATCGATACTTGTTGGTTTGGTGTTCAATTGTGGTGTATTGACCGGTACATGTTGGTTTGGTGTTCAATTGTGTTGTATTGACCGATACGTGTTGATTTGGTGTTCAATTGTGTTGTATTGATCGATACTTGTTGGTTTGTTGTTCAATTGTGGTGTATTGACCGGTACATGTTGGTTTGGTGTTCAATTGTGTTGTATTGACCGGTACATGTTGGTTTGGTGTTCAATTGTGTTGTATTGACCGATACTTGTTGGTTTGGTGTACAATTGTGTTGTATTGACCGATACTTGTTGGTTTGGTGTTCAATTGTGGTGTATTGACCGGTACATGTTGGTATGGTGTTCAATTGTGTTGTATTGACCGGTACATGTTGGTTTGGTGTTCAATTGTGTTGTATTGACCGATACTTGTTGGTTTGGTGTTCAATTGTGTTGTATTGACCGATACTTGTTGGTTTGGTGTTCAATTGTGGTGTATTGACCGGTACATGTTGGTTTGGTGTTCAATTGTGTTGTATTGACCGATACGTGTTGGTTTGGTGTTCAATTGTGTTGTATTGACCGATAAGTGTTGGTTTGGTGTTCAATTGTGTTGTATTGACCGATACTTGTTGGTTTGGTGTTCAAGTGTGTTGTATTGACCGATACTTGTTGGTTTGGTGTTCAATTATGTTGTATTGACTGAAACGTGTTGGTTTGCTGTTCAATTGTGTTGTATTGACTGATACTTGTTGGTTTGTTGTTCAAATGTGTTGTATTGACCGATACTTGTTGGTTTGGTGTTCAATTGTGTTGTATTGACCGATACGTGTTGGTTTGGTGTTCAATTGTGTTGTATTGACCGATACGTGTTGGTTTGGTGTTCAATTGTGTTGTATTGACCGATAAGTGTTGGTTTGGTGTTCAATTGTGTTGTATTGACCGATACTTGTTGGTTTGGTGTTCAATTGTGTTGTATTGACCGATAAGTGTTGGTTTGGTGTTCAATTGTGTTGTATTGACCGATACTTGTTGGTGTGGTGTTCAATTGTGTTGTATTGACCGATACTTGTTGGTTTGGTGTTCAATTGTGTTGTATTGACCGATACTTGTTGGTATGGTGTTCAATTGTGTTGTATTGACCGATACGTGTTGGTTTGGTGTTCAATTGTGTTGTATTGACCGATACGTGTTGGTTTGGTGTTCAATTGTGTTGTATTGACCGATACGTGTTGGTTTGGTGTTCAATTATGTTGTATTGACCGATACGTGTTGGTATGGTGTTCAATTGTGTTGTATTGACCGATACTTGTTGGTTTGGTGTTCAATTGTGTTGTATTGACCGATACTTGTTGGTATGGTGTTCAATTGTGTTGTATTGACCGATACTTGTTGGTTTGGTGTTCAATTGTGTTGTATTGACCGATACTTGTTGGTATGGTGTTCAATTGTGTTGTATTGACCGATACGTGTTGGTTTGGTGTTCAATTGTGTTGTATTGACCGATACTTGTTGGTATGGTGTTCAATTGTGTTGTATTGACCGATACTTGTTGGTTTGGTGTTCAATTATGTTGTATTGACCGAAACGTGTTGGTTTGGTGTTCAATTGTGTTGTATTGACCGATACTTGTTGGTTTGGTGTTCAATTGTGTTGTATTGACCGATACTTGTTGGTATGGTGTTCAATTGTGTTGTATTGACCGATACGTGTTGGTTTGGTGTTCAATTGTGTTGTATTGACCGATACTTGTTGGTTTGGTGTTCAATTGTGTTGTATTGACCGATACTTGTTGGTTTGGTGTTCAATTATGTTGTATTGACCGAAACGTGTTGGTTTGGTGTTCAATTGTGTTGTATTGACCGATACTTGTTGGTTTGGTGTTCAATTATGTTGTATTGACCGAAACGTGTTGGTTTGGTGTTCAATTGTGTTGTATTGACCGATACTTGTTGGTTTGTTGTTCAATTGTGTTGTATTGACTGATACTTGTTGGTTTGGTGATCAATTGTGTTGTATTGACTGATACATGTTGGTTTGGTGATCAATTGTGTTGTATTGACTGATACTTGTTGGTTTGGTGATCAATTGTGGTGTATTGACTGATACTTGTTGGTATGGTGTTCAATTGTGTTGTATTGACTGATACTTGTTGGTTTGGTGATCAATTGTGTTGTATTGACTGATACTTGTTGGTATGGTGTTCAATTGTGTTGTATTGACTGATACTTGTTGGTTTGGTGATCAATTGTGTTGTATTGACTGATACTTGTTGGTATGGTGTTCAATTGTGTTGTATTGACTGATACTTGTTGGTATGGTGTTCAATTGTGTTGTATTGACCGATACTTGTTGGTTTGGTGTTCAATTGTGTTGTATTGACCGATACGTGTTGGTTTGGTGTTCAATTGTGTTGTATTGACCGATACGTGTTGGTTTGGTGTTCAATTGTGTTGTATTGACCGATACTTGTTGGTTTGGTGTTCAATTGTGTTGTATTGACCGATACTTGTTGGTTTGGTGTTCAATTATGTTGTATTGACCGAAACGTGTTGGTTTGGTGTTCAATTGTGTTGTATTGACTGATACTTGTTGGTATGGTGTTCAATTGTGTTGTATTGACCGATACTTGTTGATTTGGTGTTCAATTGTGTTGTATTGACCGATAAGTGTTGGTTTGGTGTTCAATTGTGTTGTATTGACCGACATCTTATTGATCGACATCCTGAACTAGAATTATTCTAGCTGCTCTCCTTTGGAACCGAACTAGTTTATCTTCTACAGATGAGTTAAATCTACCCCAAATTACACAACACAAGTCTAGGTGAGGCAATATAGAAGCATTGTAGAAGAGTTTGCGATTGGGAATAGAGAGATATATTTTTATACGTGACAGGAAATACAAATTAGAGTTACATCACTTGTCCCTCACCGCTCTTGGTTCGAATCCTACTGGGAGTGTTGAATTATTTCTTCGGAGGAAGCTATGCAGCTGGCGTGCGGAAGGTCGGTGGTTCTACCCGTGCGGAAGGAGTATCCGGGTTCTTGCTCCACCAATAATAACTGGACAGTCGCCATATTAAGCTGTTGGTTTCATTTTACACCAAAACAACAAACAAAAAAATTGTCCCGGAGAATCTAATACTAGTATTTATGTTCGGAAATGTTCGGCCTTCACGACACATGAGCTATTAGAGCGCATGCGCAATGTTGCGTCATGTCTCCATACTACGGGAACAACTTAACAACACGTACCCTCCCATTCTCAAAACAGTAATAAACGTGCATATAAATGATATGATTTAATGGTAGAATGGTTGTTATGCACTTAATATTATCTGTGAACCGTCTTGTTAAAGTGCCTACTTGACATACCCCAAGTGTCGGTAGTGTTCACTTTGCTCACGAAGCAAGCAATGAGACATACGAGTGGTGGAAAGCAAACAATGAGACATGCCAGTGGTGGATATTTTATATTGTCTACTAAGTAGTCTACTTACAGAACAGTTTATATTTGAAATGTTCTACCATTCTACATACAGGACATTTTCTATGCGCAATGCTCTACCATTCTACATACAGGACATTTTCTATGCGCAATGCTCTACCATTCTACATACAGGACATTTTCTATGTACAATGATCTACCATTCTACATACAGGACATTTTCTATGCGCAATGCTCTACCATTCTACATACAGGACATTTTCTATGTACAATGCTCTACCATTCTACATACAGGACATTTTCTATGTACAATGCTCTACCATTCACCATACAGGACAGTTTCTATGTACAATGATCTACCATTCTACGTACAGGACAGTTTCTGTGTGCAATGCTCTACCATTCACCATACAGGACAGTTTCTATGTACAATGATCTACCATTCTACGTACAGGACAGTTTCTGTGTGCAATGCTCTACCATTCACCATACAGGGTATTTTCTATGTACAATGCTCTACCATTCTACATACAGGACATTTTCTGTGTGCAATGCTCTACCATTCTACATACAGAACATTTTCTATTTAAAATGCTCTACCATTCTACGTACAGAACATTTTCTATTTAAAATGCTCTACCATTCTACGTACAGAACATTTTCTATGTGAAATACTCTACCATTCTACGTACAGAACATTTTCTATGTGAAATGCTCTACCATTCTACATACAGGCTGTTGTTGTCTTCACATGTATTAACATAGCTGTAGATCGTGCATACAATAGTGTTGCTGTATTCACATGGAGAAATTATTTATAAGTATACAGACGGAGTTGTAGTCCAGTGGTAACACGTTGGACAGGTAATCCAGTGATCGCAGGTTCGATCCCCCGTCTGACCCTAATAAAATTAACAGTCTTTCAGATGGGACTTTAAACCGAGGTCTAGTGTTGGTGCTGTACACCGTGCACGTAAAAGAACCAGAGGAGACTCTGGAATGGGTCTCTCTCTGTATCATTGCACTATCCTCCAACAATCTAAAATGGCTAATCTCTTCAGGAGGCGTTGCTCAAATGGACAACCTGTAGCGACGATAAATAAACGTAAAACACACACCAAAGAGAAATGAAAACAACTTTTGAAATACTGGTACTTAATGTTTGGCAATAACACATATGATTTGAAAGCGACACTATATCCTATATGTTATCTGTCAGTTGGAAACATGCTACCATTAGTAAAAACAGTAACTGAAACACACGTCTGGAGATTCCTGTTCAGATAAAATATTTCACAAACGCAAGAATCAGAGCTTGGTATTTATAAAGATTTAAAAAAAACTTCCATCGTGGAATATATGACATTTATTTACTGAGCGCTGTCGAGAGTCACGTGAATATTTATTCAAATTCTGTATACTGTCAAACCTGTGTTAAACAGCCAGCAAAGGGAATCACAGAAAGTGGCTGCTTAGCACAGGTGGCTGCTTAATAGAGGGCAAATGTATAATAAATCAACATATTGTGAATCTGGAAACTGGCTGCTTAATACAGGTTTGTTGCTTAATAGAGGTGAACACTAACACTAACACAGGCCTGACTGTACCAAATCTGTGTTAAGCAGCCAATCCAATGGAATCACAGAATACTGGTTGCTTAAGAGGGGCCAATGTATAATAAAACAACATATTGGGAATCTGGAATGTGGCTACACAATACAGGTTGGCTGCTTAATGGAGGTGACCAGTAACACAGGTTCCACTGGAGTGGTCATACAGTTACGTATATATTGAATACATCCTGGTGTTTCCTGGTGTTTCCTGATGTTTCCTGGTGCAACTGCATACAACATTAATATCAAGTGATTATTATGTTGTCCGGTGGTGAAGTCTTCAAATCCATTGCCTGTTACTGCTGTATGTTCGAATGACACTGATGGTGTCCAATTAGTTAATGTAATAATACTAATAATACTTATAAAGACTTTATTTAAAAACGAGAACACTTATTTGACAAGGTCAATCTTCCAAAAGGTCTCTCAAAACAGAAACAATTGTTCAGCATTTTTATATACATGTACATAAAATTAAACAGACTACGTGATATTATTGGACAAGAGTTAGAGAGCTGCTAGTAAATGTATATACTATGTACATGTACATGTAGTACCATAAATAAGTTATAATTGTAACCTACTTGATCCCCCATCTGACCCTAATAAAATTAACAGTCTTTCAGATAGGACTTTAAACCGAGGTCTCGTGTCGGTGCTATACGCCGTGCACGTAAAAGAACCAGATGATACTCTGGAATGGGTCTCTGTCTGAATCATTGCACTATCCTCCAAAATCTAAAATAACTAATCTCTTCAGGAGGCGTCGCTCATATGGGCAACCGGTAGCGACGATAAATAAATGTAAAACACACACGCTCATATGGGCACCGGTAGCGACGATAAATAAACGTAAAACACACACGCTCATATGGGCAACCGGTAGCGACGATACATAAACGTAAAACACACACGCTCATATGGGCAACCGGTAGCGACGATACATAAACGTAAAACACACACCCAGTCCAAATTAAGTAAATTGACTGGCTGCTGAGGTATATTTAATATTATTTGCTAAATCATTCTAGATAGTAGTGCTAGAGTAGACAAATGACTTTCTGAAAGTGCGGAAGCTATCCAACTGGTTTGCTGAAGATGGGTGGTTCTAGCCCGGTGCCCGTACTGGCATCATGAAATACGTCTCGGATGGGCACATGGTGGTTTCCTCCGCCAACAACAACTGGAGAGTTGCCATACAACTTAAACGGTCGGTACGAATATAAGCCCCAAAATAAACAAACAAACAACACCATTATCATAATCAGTGAACGATTAAATACGATAAAACCAAACCAGAACCAAACGTGTGATTATAAAATTATAAAGATTGTAAGTTGATATCAAAACACACAATTTAACAGACGGATCTGTAGGCCAGTGGTAACACGCTGGACTGGTAATCCAGGGATCGCAGGTTCGATCCCCCGTCTGACCCTAATAAAATGAATAGTCATTCAGATGGGACTTTAAACCGAGGTATCGTGTCGGTGCTGTACACCATGCACGTAAAAGAATCAGAGGAGACTCTGGAATGGGCCTTTGTCTGTATCATTGCACTATCCTCCAAAAATCTAAAATGATTAATCTCTTTAGGAGGCGTCGCTCAAATGGGCAACCTGTAGCGACGATAAATAAACGTAAAACACACAACACACGTAAATCTGGTGATATTGGGATTTATGTACGTAAAATATAGCGCATTTTATTAAAATAATAGAGAATAACTCCGAATTTATATTATGGGTCAGTATTGATAAGAGATATACTAAAACTAGAGATGATATAATATTGCAAATATTTAAATGTGACAATTCCCCAGAGCTGGTTAACTTTAGTAACTATATTCATGAAGCTTTATCCCTTCGTAATTCACTTGTTTAGGATATATGAATTACCAGTTGAATACTCCCTACACTCTTAATACAGTCATGATCATGTTTTGCATAGTCTAAAATCCATCATGACATTGTCATTATTTTTCCATGTATGTCCATAATCATTACATCATTTGTCCATCCTCATCATGATTGCATATATCATAATATTGTACTATATATATATATTGTAAATATGTTTAAATGTTACAGACGAGAAACTGTAAAGTTTAAGTCTTAATAAAGCATTCTTCTTCTTCTTCTATAATACTCGGGTCTATGTGCCTGCCGCCGGAGAACTCTAGATTTTTTTAAAATATCGATGACCTCTCTGATTTCGAGAATGAAATTACAGAACTATGTAGTATACGTGTTCCTGGTGGGAGATACAAACAGCAGAGTTGCCAAAATGAACGATTTTGTTCCTTCGGACCCTTTTTTAAATGATTTATTCGAGGTAGATGAAGACTCTCAATCAGAACTAGATAAATATGCAATACTTGAAAACCTATCCGATGTATATCTCGAGGAGAGCAATATTTTAAATGAAAATCAAGCAGGTTTCCGAAAAAGGCTACTCGTGCGCCGACCATATTTTTACTTTGCACTCCTTAATCGAAATACTAAAAAGGAAAAAACAAAAGCTCTTCTGTGCCCTGGTAGATTTCTCACAGACGTTTGATAAGGTATGGATGATAAGTCTTTGGCACAAGTTGCTCCAAAATTCCATCATTCTTTAGGGTTATAAATAATATGTACCAAAATATAAAACCAAGCGTTTCACACAAAGGTGCTGTATCAGCCTCATTCATCTCAGAAATTGGGGTACGGCAAGGAGAAAATTTATCCCCAGCACTATGTACTTGAATGATTTACAAACATATTTATATAATAATCGTATCAGTGAGGACTTGACACGTTGGCTTAAACTTTTAGTTCTACTGTACACAGATGATACCATTATTATTTCTAATTCTGCAACAGATTTACAAAAATGCCCCGAAAACATGTAAAGCCCGAAAACATGTAACATGTAAGGCCTGAAAACATGTAGCAGAACAGGCAACCAAGGCCATGCACTTACTTTTTACAAAATCAAATAGCTCTGATCTACCCATAGACTTAATTATCAAGTTATTTGACCATACAGTTCTTCCAATCCTAACCTATGGTGCAGAAGTATTTGGGTACCAAAATTTAGATCTACTAGAAAAGGTGCACAACGACTTTCTGCGTAAAATTACTAAGGCTCTCAGATCCACACCCCTGTATATGATCATGGGCGAGCTAGGACGATATCCGATATCAATTGTTGTTAAGACTCGAATGATCTCATTTTGGAATTGTCTTCTCACTGGTAAAAACAACAAAATTTCTTTGCAGATGTATAAATATATGATAAACCAACCAAACGAATTTAAGTGGGTCTCAAAGATAAAAGATATATTGAACTCAGTAAGCAGACCTGATCTTTGGCAAAACCAATCACAAATCAACGACAAGAACATTCACAAACAAGTTAAACAAACATTAATTGATCAGTACAAGCAAACATGGCAAGCACAGCTTCGTCAATCTAACAAAGGTATTATATATATATAAGTATGCTTTGCTCTTAGCATGTATATGCTTTATGCAATAAACAAGTTGAATTGTATTGAATATTTTCAATTCAAAAGTTTATTGCATAAAGCATAAATACAATGCCTATAGCAAGTACAAAACAATATGGAGCACAGAGAGTACATATGATAATTATCTTAGACAATATTCAGTAATATAGTGTGAAGTTACATTTAACAAATTTCTGAAGAGCCTACCTATAGCAAGTACAAAACAATATGGAGCACAGAAAGTACATATGATAATTATCTTAGACAATATTCAGTAATATAGTGTGAAGTTACATTTAGCAAATTTCCGAATAGAGAATATTCAATGCAGATTGAATATATAACAGCTTTAAAGAAACGCATATGTTTGAAAATTATTTTAAGAAACTTGCCCCCGAAGAATCAATTACTTTATTTAAATATAGATCAGCGAACAATAAATTACCTGTTGAGGTGGGACGCTATGACGGAATACCATTTAATGAAAGGAAATGTACGCTGTGTAATTTTGACCAAATAGGTACTGAAAGTCATTATTTGTTAGATTGCCAGTACTTTCGTGAACAAAGGGAACATTTCTACCAAAAAGCCGCAATAACACGAAGACGCGATATAACAATGAAATATCTCTTGGCATCCGATTCTATATTAGTCCTGAGAAATGTTTGTAAATTTGTTAATATAATTATGAAACATTTTGCAAATTAATCCCAATACCACCAAAAGCATCATGCTACTATTTAAATAATAATTAATTCTATGCGTGTATATATACAGGAGGGTGACACCCCCCCCCCCCTGAATCCCGAATACTTCTTATTTTTTCAGTGAGTCCCGAATACCACCTTATTTTTTCGCTGAATCCCGAATACTTTTTAACCAGTTTAACACATTGAAAACACCTGTTTATAATAAAAAAGATAACAAATCGGACAGGGAAAGTAGCACTCAACAGAAACAGCAGAGAACAAATCTGCGAACGTATCATCATCTATGTTCAATCCAAAACTGCGCGCTTCAAACCTTCGTGTGGTGTCCCGAAAGTTTAATCGGCAGCACGCCTCCAAGAACATTGTGTCTATTTACAGTAGTGCAAATGGTAAAATTGTTTATAAGGGAAGTAACCCTGGACATTATCTAAAGTCCGAATAGATCGTATAGGTCCGTACATCAACAATTTACGTTTTATACACATAACATCGCCTTTGAAGCATGTTTCGTGGTATTGTTGTCGTTAAATTGGTAATAGAACGTAGATTATTGTCCAAGAAAACAATTTATATTGGAAATCTTGCGTACTGAATACCAAAAGATGTTTTTATTGCGTACCGCGTACGACGCTCTTGCGTCCCGAATACGGACTAAATAGGCCCTGAATCCCGTGTACCAAAGGGGGGGGGTGTCACCCTCATACAGGGTACTACAGTATTTATTATTCCTATAATCAGATATAGCAGTATGCTGTAACACTAGGATTATATAATTTATAGTGACGGCCAACTATTACGCTAAATTTCATTCATTTATGCTTACCTGTTTGTATCCGATATCACAATTATTTCCACATATATGTCTTGACCACGTGATTTTAATGTTCCGTGTAATCTAAAAGCGTGACCTAGTTCAAGACTATCTACTAATACAACGTATGTACGGATATAAGCCGATTGTGTTTAGCATCTCGTGTATCGGGACAATTATGTATCTGTTTAAATGTATTACGTTATATATCCTCATGTTATACGTTAGCACGATGGACTGGGAATCCAGGGATATCAGGTTCGACCCCCCCCCCCGTCTGTTCCAGTCTGACCCCAATTAATTAAAAGTCTTTCAAATGGACTTTAAGCCGATTATGTGTCGGTGCTTTACACAGTGCAGTAAAAAGACCAGAGAAATTTGGGAAGGGATATGGTCTTTATCATGCACTATCCTATACAATTCTAAACTGACTAATCTCTTCAGTGGCGTTCATATGGTGCGTCTTCGTTGATTAGTGCATGTATACAAACAATGTTCTTCGAATCAAGCCCCTCTCCGAAATTGGAAAGCAGCCTACCCCTCTCCGAGATTGGAACCCAGCATACACCTCTCCTAGAATGGAACCCAGCCTACCCCTCTCCTAGACTGGATCCCAGCCTACCCCTCTCCGAGCCTGGCACCCAGCCTACCCCTCTCCGAGACTGGAACCCAACCTACCCCTCCCCGAGACTGGAAAGCAGCCTACCCCTCTCTGAGATTGGAACCAAGTCTACCCTCTCCGAGACTGGAACACAGTCTACCTCTCCGAGATTGGAACCCAGTCTACCCTCTCCTAGACGGGAACCCAGTCTATCGCTCTCCTAGACGGGAACCCAGCCTATCGCTCTTCTAGACGGGAACCCAGTCTATCGCTCTCCTAGTTTTGAACCTAGCCTACACATCTTCCAGACTGGAACCCAGCCTATCGCTCTCCTAGACGGGAACCTAGCCTATCGCTCTCCTAGACGGGAACCTAGCCTATCGCTCTCCTAGACGGGAACCCAGCCTATCGCTCTC
>CM026389.1:40041820-40080450 GCA_014843695.1 Archivesica marissinica | reverse complement strand
TATATACAACCATCAATGCAATAAAACGCCGACGCAGACTATCCCCAATGTCTACGTAGGAAATTAATCTGGATAAAGTTGGTTTTATTAATGGATGACGTGTTTATACATTGCCCAACCTATATCTAGATAAGTAAGCATGATATGTGATCGAAAACTCATTCGTATTTACTCAATATTCCATGATTTGCTGGCCTATCTGATTTGCGCAGTTGTTAGTTTATACAAATTAGTTTTAGCTCGGGAATCCTTCGCCACGAGGGAGAGAGTAGGGACAACATGAAACTTAAATGTCTTGCCTAAGGGCACAATTGCAACGGCTCCAGTGGGGCGCGAACTTCGGGCCGTTCGCACCTGAAGCGAACTCACTACCATTGCGCTATCACGACATAGCGCAGTTGTTAGCAGGCTAGCTTCTCACCAGTTACCCCGGTTCGATCCTCAAGTCAGGGAAGTATGTGAGATGGTACTGTGGTCGTCAGATCTGATAGACTTGATAGGCGGATTCTCTCCGGGTACTCCGGAGGCCTCAAACACGATTGACCACATGTAGGCTTTAATCCGTGCCAACGAGAGTAAATAGTATAAGTTAATAAAGCTTGATTCGCAATCGTTGTAAAGTAAATAAAATTTAAACTAAACGTTCATGACAAATTCACACAGTATAATAACATACGTCACAGGTCCAGTAAATATAATCAACGTTTAGCAACACGGCTCGGAATAACATACGTCACAGGTCCAGTAAATATAATCAACGTTTAGCAACACGGCTCGGAATAACATACGTCACAGGTCCAGTAAATATAATCAACGTTTAGCAACACGGCTCGGAATAACATACGTCACAGGTCCAGTAAATATAATCAACGTTTAGCAACACGGCTCGGAATAACATACGTCACAGGTCCAGTAAATAGAATCAACGTTTAGCAACACGGCTCGGAATCATTTACCTATTATTCCGAGAAAATAGTTCGCATATCAATATTTATATTTCTAAAGATGATTATGATATGTACACATGGTATTATTTATATTTCTGAGAACTGTTTATATCGTTCTTTGGTATTTGAATTTCTAGAGGTTGCCAGTTCGAACCCCGTCTGAACTACGCTGGTGGTGTGTGTGTTTTATGTTTATTTATCGTCGCTACCGGTTGCCCATATGAGCGACGCCTCCTGGAGAGATTAGTCATTTTAGATGTTGGAGGAAATTGCAGGATACAGACAGAGACCCATTCCAGAATCTCCTCTGGTTCTTTTACGTGCACGGTGTAAAGCACCGACACGAGACCTCGGTTTAACGTCCCATCTGATAGACTGTTAATTTTATTAGGGTCAGACGGGGGGTCGAACCTGCGATCCCTGGATTACCAGGCAAGACTCTTAAATCCACATCGCCTCTTCTCTCACCTTCATGGAGATGTGTTCCATCAGGAATGAGGTCACAACAACGTTTAATCAAATGTTGTAAAAAGGCATATCTCAAACGAACTATAATAACTGTTTGAATGATTATTAATTTTAGTATTATTAAGTCAAACTGTACCTCGTTTGAAAGTACTTCTCGCATACATGTATACAGAATATCCGCCTCAGATAACACTCGACTTATTATTATTCTCTACCATGCACATTTATAATGTGTACATTTTCGCTAAAGAGGAATTAGTATATGTTTTATAACTGGGCAAGGACATGTTGTATTGCAAGAATTCTTCTCTTTATCGTCTCATTGTCAGGGCCCTGTTTTAAAGCTCATTCATTATACAGTGCTATGTCTATTGTGAAGATTATTAAATTTTGTAGATTTTGTGATGTTGTTTGCTTAACAATTTACAGTTTTACATAAAAAAACCTGCTGTTGTACATAATCACAAGTCGAAATTTAAAAAAAAAACTTGTTTTCCAATCAAAATTATTCAAAATTTATAAAACTTGTAATATTCGTATGTTTTGCATGCAATTTATTGAAATAAACATTGTTTTAACTAATTAAGAAATTTGTAACGAAGCAACATTACTGAAAACTGATTCTGCTGTTCTTAAGTATTTAAGATGAACTTCCAAAAATTGTTTCGTACAACTCATGGGAGACATAGAACAGAACACTAAACGTAATCCCTTATTATCAGAACATCTCGATGACGTGACAGCTGAAAATACCTAACACGCACTGAACATGGCATAAATTGTTGACTAACTGGCATTATTGTCATCTTGTGGTTAATCAATGGAGTTTTTCCTCTAGACATGGCTTCTACCACGCAACTAGTTATGTACATTATAGAAAGATATTATATAAATATTGCCCTTGGCAGCGGATAGTGTGGATTATCTCCACGAAGGAACATTATTATTATCTACCGAATACAACTACATGATGTAATCGATCATACATTCAACTTCCCCAGGTGAGTTAATTACACGAATGTGTGATTTCTACCTTAACACCGGCATGTCGAGATTTGGGATCCCATAAATGCAACCCGAGTTCGATCCTCGGACCGGGAAGTATGTGAGATGGTACGATGGTCGCCAGATCAGACACGTGTTTTTTCTCCGGGTACCCCGGTCCCCCCCCACACACACGAATGACCACAGTTACGCTTTCATCCGCGCCAAAGAGAGTGATTGATATAAGTTGTTAAAACTTGCTTCGCAATCGTTGTAAAATAAATAAAGTTTAAACATGGTTTATTTATTTATATCAGCTGACTATTAGTTTGGATATAAAGTGCTTTAAAGTGTTTTTGGTGGAATAATTGTTAATAAAAGTGAGTTTGGATGTAACGGATTATAACTGTGCGTGAGTCTTTTCTGATCGCTATCTAGAATTGTGACTTTGAAGCATGTACTTTTTACTATGATGGGTGGGGTACGAACAAAGAAAAACGCTAAACCCACCTGTCCTTGCGCGGGTATTTCGTCACACATGAGTAAACAGGACAAGCGTTCACAATCGCAGGGATTTATTGGATTATATTGACACGGAGAAAGGATAACGATTGTAGATATATTTTGTAAGACAGTGATTAACTTATTATATAACCCGGTCAGTTGTCTGGCCCAGTAAGTGACATAAACTGCCCATGGGAAAGAAACATAAATGTAGCTTTACGCATCAGTGCAGGAAAATAGTTCGTCCTCTATAGCAATGATTTACCTGAAAAGCCAATTAAATAGTTGCGACGAAACAGTCCAAGAACTGATAGTGTGCACGATAATTCCATATGTGTCAGTGACGTTTCTGTTCTATACGAGGCTGACGCCGAGACGTCAGTGTTTGAAGACAATACTGTAGCGGAATCCGAATCTGAAAATCACACAATGGCTGCAAACGACATGGTGGGAACACAAAGTGACAACATTGATAAATTGTGCCGCACTATGGACACTGTGTTAAAAACAGTCTCTGACATTAAAACGAACCAAGACAATATGTCCGCTATGGTACAGAAGAAACTTGATATTATGAGGAAATATATGATAGAGAATATTGACACTCGTGTGCGTGATTTCAAAGAAGAAATAAATACGACATTACACGGCGAAAGGGAGTGCATGGATCAAGTAATGCAGATGCTGCAGTCAGTTCAAACTCATCTCGGTGATCTAGAGGAGAAAGACCGCGTTAAGACGCAAGACGAGTTTCCAGCCCTAATAGCAAGAACTCCTGTGACCGCACAACGCAGTGATGAAGAATATCTTAATGATCCAGAAGTATGCATAATAGCAAGTGGGGTCATGCTGAGGAAGGTCTTAAGAAAAAGGTCAATGCTATTGTAGAAAAATTGGGCCCTCAAGTGTCAAGCAATGTGGAAATAACGGCAGCAAAACGCCTTAGAAACCGATTTGGAGATCTTAGGCCACCGCTTGTTTAAGTAAGTTTCCGGAATGTGTTACGAAATAAAAGGGCGCTAAAAGATACGGCAGACTATAAACGTGTGTACATTAAAAGCAGCAGATCACACGCGGAAAGACTGATTAAACTTAATGCCAGGGCATTAATTAGAAACATGCCACACGCACAACGGCAATATTTCAGAGTAGACGCAAACGGCCGTATTCGTGCACGTCGTGATCCGGAAATGGGGAATGCGCCTGCGCCACCCACTGGCGAACCGATGCATTAGGAAGATACCCGTCCCAGTGAGCCCATCCGTGTCGCACACATTAACGTTTGTGGATGGACTTTGGAGAATCATGAACTCTGCATTAATATAGTGAAGTCGTTAAATGCAGATATTATTTCAGTTGTAGAAACTCATTTAGCAGGCCGAAATGTTCCTGAAGTTGAGGGCTATGTATGGTTTGGGCACAATAGGGTCGGTATTCATAAACATGCACCAAAACCTTTAGGCGGTGTCGGTGTTCTAGTTAATAAAACATTGTGTGACCAGTTTGATGTGAAAGTGATTGACAGACATTATGAAAGCATATTATCAATCTTATTTGTGCACAAATTAAGTGGGCATGATATACTTGTATGTTCATGCTATTTACCACTGGAAAATTCGTCAGTGGCAGAGACGCTCAGGGTTTTTACGCGCACTTACTGACCCAGATTTACAGCAATTGTGACTGTGACACTATAATACTTTGTGCAGATTTTAACTCGAGAATCGGATCACTTTCAGACATCCTTCAAGAATGTGACGTCATGCCCAAGCGAACAGTATTAGATAAAAGTGTAAATCAACATGGACACGAACTTCTTGAATTCCTAAATGAGTCCAAGTTTTGCGTTTTAAATGGAAGATTTGATAGTAAACATGACAATTTCACATCTGTGTCTAGGAAAGGAAAAGCCGTTGTAGATTATATGTGCGTACCACACGACAATTTTCAATCATGTAAACATTTCAAAGTATTATCCGCACAGTCGATTATAAATGACAATGGACTGCAGGCATTGTTGGGCGATCGATCACGCATACATGAGCATAGCGTACTATTATTTGACCTTGAAACAAACTATAGTTATATCCATGAACAAAGTAGTCTGCAAAATACACCAGTGAAACGTGAACCTAGACATAACCTACGGCGCATTCCCGTGGATTTCATGAATAGTGAAATATGCCGTCTAGCCTCTTTAAATGTGGTCACTAATATAGAACGATCCCGAGAAACACAACAAAATGATGACTATGACCAGCTGTGTGACGCAATTAGAAAAGAAATGAAAGACAATATTCCCGTGTACGGAAATTCCCGAGAAAGCTCACCGCGCCGTAGGGTCCGCAAGCCGTATTGGAACGATACACTGAACAATCTGTGGAAAAGTATGCATACAAAAGTAAATGAATATTTAAACTGTCACGATAATAGGTACACTAGGATACGACTCAGAATGGAATATATCGCAGAGCGGGGTGTATTTGACAAAGAACTGAAAAGATGTGAACGGTCCTACAGGCATTCAGAATGCATAGAAATAGAAGATATGACGACTAACAACCCGTCAGAATTTTGGCGTAAAATTAAAAGATTAGGCCCGAGAAAAAACCGAGATATCCCGATTGAGATAGTAAATGACGATGGCTCAATATTAAGCGACGAGCAAAATGTTTTTGATTGTTGGAGATTTTGAAAATTTATACAATTGCCAGGAAAACAACGGCTTTGATGATGAACACTATAATCAAGCAAAAGTTCATAAACACTTAATAGAAATGAACATGTTGGACCCACTTTATGACAGCAACCTGGAACTAGAAATGAACATGTTGGACCCACTTTATGACAGCAACCTGGAACTAAACATGAATGTTACTCTCGAAGAAATCGTATATGTTGTTCAAAAATAAAAAAATAGTTCTGCTTGTGGTTATGAAGGAATCCCATATGATGTTCTTAAATACCCTATTGTTATAGATGCTCTGCACATACTCTTTCAACTCATAATTGACTGTAGTCTCATACCATCTGTTTGGAGAAAAGCGATTGTATGCCCTATACTGAAGGACACTAACACAGACCCACGTGTGCCAATGCATTATAGTAGTATAAGCCTACTCAGTTGTATAAATAAGCTTTATAGTGCATTTATCAACAAGAGACTTACAGCATACCTAGAACACCAGGATATACTGACTGATACACAAAATGGATTTCGTTCCAACAGGTCTTGTGAAGATCATGTGTTTACCCTCAACAGCATTGTGCGAAATAATAAATCGGTGTATTTTGCATTCATCGATCTAAAGCGCTGTTTCGACTATAACGATAGAGACATGCTTCTCTATAAGCTATTGTTAAATAATGTTGATGGGAAAGTATACAACGCAATCAAGAACATATATGCCAATACAGTTTCTTGTATTCGAATTAACCAGAAAATGACACAGTGGTTCGATTGCACAACTGGTGTCCGTCAGGTATGTACGCTTTCGCCCACATTGTTCTCCATCTTTGCCAACGACTTAGCTATTGAGATAAATGACCTTGACCTTGGTGTGTCCATGGATGATGTTAAGATATCACTACTCATGTATGCAGACGATATAGTTTTAGTGTCAGATACAGAAGACAATCTGCAAATTATGCTAGACAAGATAAAAGACTGGTGCAAGAAATGGAGAGTACTAATAAATACTAATAAATCTAAATGTGTACACTTCCGAAAGGGGCGAAAAGAAATATCGACATATCAATTTAAGATCGGCAACAACGTGCTCGAAACAGTTACTTTATACAAATACCTTGGTGTTATCTTCCAGGAAAGAAGTGATGCACTATCTAAAGCAACAGGGCGCGCTTTAGGCAGTATCATCAGCAAGATTCGTGGTCTGAAGGAATATGGATATAAAACTTTTGATAAACTTTACCATGCATGTGTTGTACCCATTATTGACTACTGCTCATCCGTCTGGGGTATTAAACAGTATCAGCAGTCTGACAATATACAGAATCGTGCCATGCGTTACTTTATGGGGGTACACATATTTACACCAGTACTTGCATTGACCGGAGACATGGGATGGATACCAGGGTTATACCGGAGATGGTCATCAGCGCTACGCCTTTGGAATCGGCTTGTTCTGATGGATCAGAATAGGTTGACATTCAGAGTGTTTGAAACAGACTACAGAACATGTACTAGTACCTGGTCAAACGACATGACGTCAGTTATGTATGCATTGGGGTTGATTGATCAATTCGATAACAAAATGCCTGTTAACATTCCGCATGCTAAATCACTGATAAACCGTCATTATTCACGGATTTGGTCCCATGATGTACATAGAGTGTCTAAATTACGTACATACAGGCTAGTTAAATCTGAATTCAAAACCGAAGAATATCTACTTATAAACCTACTTAAAATGAACGGTCATTACTTGCACAACTAAGATCTGGGATTCTCCCGCTGCGCATAGAAACTGGACGGTACATTGGTGAAAGAGTGGATGAACGTATATGTAGACAATGTGATTCAGGAACTGTGGAATCAGAAATGCATTTTCTGTTTGACTTTAGCCTGTATAATGCGATACGACTAAAAGTGTTTGAAAGCCAACTGTCAGACAATGATTTTAACAATATGTCATTAGAGCAGAAACTGTTGTATTGTACATAAAATTACCCAAGAAAACTAGGTAAATATGTGGTACAGGCCTATCTGTTGAGAAGAAGAACTATTTATACATACACATGACCATACAACACACACTTACACAGTGTATCCTATTTCAAGATGGAACATCATTATTTTGCAAAGGAAACGCTGTTTGTAGTTTATTTTTGCTTAATGTCCAAATCTTTCTCTCATTGATCATATTTAAACCATAATTGTTTGAAATCGTATGTTTGAAATGTATGTTAGTTAAATGTCATTAACTGTAACTTTGTATATGAGGTGACTTATAGGCCCACTGGGTCGGGTGCAACATTTTGTATATGAGGTGACTTATAGGCCCACTGGGTCGGGTGCAACATTTTGTATATGAGGTGACTTATAGGCCCACTGGGTCGGGTGCAACATTTTGTATATATGTGTTTGTTATTTATGTTTAATGCACATGCCACTATAATAACATAATTTCTTATCTATCATTATGTCGCTAAGCGCTTGCAATATAATCAATGCCGAGTTATGTGACCCTATGTAACATTCAACATGATAGGGCCGTCACATGATCATCTAACAGTCATTACAAGACGGTCCAGTGTGTGTCAAAATGTGAAATCGGTGGCATGTGGAATTATTACACCCTTACATTGTAGAATATAGGAATGTAGCGTGCATGTAATAAAAGTGCTTAATATACATAGCGTCTGTTAAATATTCCAGACAATAAAATACAAGTTTAGCTTGATGTTCGTGCTTGCATTTGTGTGCTTTACATATATTTATCGTCGCTACCGGTTGCCCAAATGAGCGACGCCTCCTGAAGAGATTAGTCATTTTAGATTTTCTGGAGGATAGTGCAATGATACAGACAGAGACCCATTCCAGAGTTTCCACTGGTTCTTTTACGTGCACGGCGTAAAGCACCGACACGAGACGGTTTAATGTCCCAGCTGAATTTTATTAGGGTCAGACGGGGGGTCGAACATGCGATCCCTGGATTACCAGTCCAGCGTGTTACCACTGGACTACAGATCCGTATGCTTGCATTTGATTTGAAACACGTTTCTTATCTCGTCTACTGAAATATCCGCCTGCATTATTACAAATTCACCACCAGTTGTAAAGTTCTGGCGTATTTTAAATGCACCTACTATAACAATAATTGAAAATGGAATTGTTTGCTGGAAATGATAGCTCTAGTGAAAACTTCAAAAATTAAATGTGTTCGATTGTTTTAATGCCTCAAACGCGAGATAAATTTCACGATTAATACGTTATCTACTTTCCTCAATTCAGTTTTAATTGTAAGACAACTGTTTTGGAAATTCACTCTAATTGCACAGACTATCTTTAAAGCCATTAAAACTGAAGTCATAAATACTCGTTTGTACGAAGGACCGGTGGTACTATTCGCTATTCCATCATTTCAATATATCAAGGCTTCATGAATATCACGAAATCGTGAAATCGTTGCGTTGAAATCGTGAATTCGTGGATTTGAATAACAGCAATCGTGAATTCATTAAGCTGAATTCGAGCAGTTGATATCGTGAATTCGTGAAGTTGATATCGTGATATCGTGATATCGTGAAGTTGAAATCGTGAATTCATTAAGCAGAATTCGTGCCGTTGATATCGTGAATTCGTAATGTTGATATCGTGAATTCGTGAAGTTGATATCATGAATTCGTGAAGTTGATATCATGAATTCGTGCAATTGATATCGTGACTTCGTGAAGTTGATATCATGAATTCGTGCAGTTGATATCGTGAATTCGTGAAGTTGATATCGTGAATTCGTGAAGTTGAAATCGTGAATTCGTAAAGTTGATATCGTGAATTCGTGAAGTTGATATCGTGAATTCGTAAAGTTGATATCGTGAATTCGTGAAGTTGATATCGTGAATTCGTAAAGTTGATATCGTGAATTCGTGAAGTTGATATCGTGAATTCGTGTACTTGAAATCGTGATGTTGGAATCGTGATATCGTGAAGTTGAATTTAATCTGAATTCGTGAAGTTGATATCGTGAAATAATGAAATATCGGATGTCACTATCGACCTTTCGTAAGCAGAGGCTGTATAAAATACAAGATAGCGAATTATCATTGATCAACATAATGCTATAACATCCACTGCACACGCAGTAGTGCTGATATTATATCGCAGTTATATCTCCGTTTTCTTTCATCTCCATCAAAAATATAGCAATGTGATTACCAACCAATTAAAAGGTCTAGCATCCTCATCTCAACATAACATTTATAAAATAGAAACTAATCGAAAATATTTTAATCTCCGGGAAGTAACACTTAGAAAAGGCATTTCATTGCTTTCTAATGCTTGCATATTGTGTACATGTGCTTAGCTAAGTAGAACTAGCACGTAATCGTTGCAGCTGCATAAACTGAACAAATTGTTCGTTTTTGGCCCTCACCGTTACAGGTTCGAATCCCACATGGGGTGTATAATTATTTCATGTGATATCGTGAAGCTGAACTCGTGAATTCGTGGAGTAGAATTAGAGAAATCGTGAATTCATTAAGATGAATTCGTGAAGTAGATATCGTGAATTCGTGAAGTAGATATCGTGAATTCGTGAAGTAGATATCGTGAATTCGTGAAGTAGAAATCGTGAATTAGTGAAGTAGAAATCGCGAATTCGTGAAGTTGAAATCGTGAAATAATGAAATATCGGATGTCACTATCGATGTTTCGTATAATGTTTAAGCAGAGCTGTATAAAATACAAGATACCGAATTATCACTGATCAACAGAATGCTATAACATCCACTGCAAAAACTGAAGAAATTGTTGATTTTGCCCCTCACCGCTACAGGTTCGAATCCCACCGCGGGTGTCGATTTATTTCATGTGAGGAAGCTTTCCAGCTGGCTTGCGGTAGGTCGGTGGTTTTACCCGGCTGATCGTTCGTGCCTTCAATACTGCTCGGGGGAGCACTCGGGATCTTCATCCACCTATAATAGCTGGTGAGTCGCCGTATGAGCTGTTGGTGCAACTTAACCCCCCCCCCGAGATAAGATGAAACATGGATTATGGAGGTCAGTCGGCTGTATGGCTAGTCCACACACGCGTAATTATTGTTATCCCCCGTCGATCCGAAGGATCTCGGGTGGGGGGTATAGGTTTGGCGTTGCCCGTCCGCCTGCCATTCGGTCCTTCAGTCCGTCCATCCGTCTTTCCATCCTGAATCATATATCTGTAACCAATGGGTGGAATTTCATGAAACTCCAAGTAAATATGTATGTATCATAATGCGCAGGTGCAAATATAACTATCTCCCGCATCTAGTCAGTAAACAACAGAGTGAGTTGTGGCCCTTTAATTGATTAAAAATTCAATAAAGTGGCCATAACTAAGTAACCGATTCTTGGAATGCCATCAAACATAAAAATGAAATTAGATCACCGTTGGGCGGTCGTCTTGTCCTGCTAGTCTGACCCACATTGCAATAGTGTAGACATTGTTATGACCCTTGAATAAGTTTGCCTTAATAAGTAACTTCGTAGAATTTCTTTAAGCTCAAATTAAATATGTATCACCATAATACACAGGTGCATGTATAACTTTCGTCTTGATCGGATCAATAATACCAGAGTTATGGCCCTTTTATTGATTACAAATTCAATAAATATTAACCGATGTATGGAATGCCATCAAGCGTAAAATAATGAATAATAGTCTTAGCTGTCCATAGTTTCATAGAAAAATCTAGACGTTTCTAACAATATGTGTATATATAGATATTGATGTAACAATATGTATGTAAACAGGGACTGACGCGCTTGCATATAGTGATACATCATTGAAACTGTATGTCATGTCAACGCTTTCTACCCCCACCAACTCCCATTCCCATTTATTTAGCTATAATTTCATACACTTATTATATATGTTGGTCTTACTACATAATACGTGTACGTCTTAGTCGCCTATAGTGCGTCTTAGTCGCCTATAGTGCACATAGTTATATATGTAATGGAGATAATCTCAATAAGCGTTGCGCTTTCGATAACATCCATTTTCATTCTGTATACATTAGATATGTACTGTACATAATGAATGAATAAATATGTTTAAACCAAGAGTAAAATAAAATTGCATCACCATTGCGTTGTGCTGTCCTGCCAGTCTGACCCAAAGTGCAGTTACTGTAGTAAAATCAGAGTTATTGTCCTTTAATGAATTATAACTTTTCCCTTGAATTAATTCAAATTTCAATATTTTCACCATCACGAATTAAACGTAATGTCATAAAATTATGCAATTAACATATAAACATATCACCATTGCCAGCTATCCCCCGCAGAACCGACCAGAGTTACTGCCCTTGATTTGATAAACAAAAATACAACATAACTTAATAATATACATATATACTATATGCCTTCTTTTATTTTTTAAAAACCTAAAATATCTTTATGCACAATATGGGTTTAGCATCTTTTGTTTGTTTGTCCCCGTGTGTGGGAGCATATTCGGCGTGGGATCTACCAATTCAACGAATTTGCTCATTAACCACTAGACTAAGGCAGCACATCTAAGACACATATCTACTTAAACGCAATAGAAACACGACCATATACATAAGAATATTTAATAATCAACAGGGAAGTATGTGAGATGGTACGATGGTCGCCAGGTCGGACAGGTGGGTTTTCTCCGGGTACTCCGGTTTCCTCCCACATGAATGACCACATATACGCTTTCATCCGCGCCAACGAGAGTGATTAATATAAGTTGTTAAAACTTGCTTCGCAATCGTTGTAAAATAAATAAAGTATGAAAAAAACATTGAATTTCAACGCATATAGTTATTAATTTCATTAAGCCAGTCTATGCACTAGGCAATCATATAAAATAAACAATATCACAGTTTCATGTAATAATTCGCAGTTAATGTGTATCACCACAATTATTTGCACGAAATGTTTATTATTGTTATATATAAATAGTAATGTATTATATAAATACCTTAAACTGTTTCTATATATGGCCAAGTGTTTACCATGTAATATATATATATTTGTTTTATGCATAATCGTCTGCTATTATTTTCGCGCCTAAAATTATCAGTCTCGCTTCGCGCGGGAAATGAATTAAGATTTTAGGCCTAATCTCAGTTTATCGAGGCCGTGGTTGCAGGTGTCCAGTTATGTAATATAAAGGCGACGAACTGGTTTGATGGTGTAATATTAGATAACATAACAGATGTTTTAGGAATAACAGATGTTTTAGGAATTGTTATATCATATAGACACTGATTCAATCGTGTATATAAGAAATGGATTTTAGTAACTAAAATCAGAACACTAAAGCCTACCTCCAGGAGAGAGAGTGGCGTGATCTCATTCTATTATATAGAACAGATAAACTGTTTCTATGATACTTAGATATTATGGACATTATAAGAATTATAACTTATAAAGATTTGTCGAATAATTAAATAAAATCGTTCAGCCATAGAAGAAACATAGAGTTTCGGCGAACCATATCGAAGGTGATTAAAAGTTAATAAATCAGAAACCTTGATTAGATTATAGTGATATTGAGTAATGACGGATTAGAGAGACTGGAGTTAATTATACTGTGTAGCGCATAGTCGGCTCACACACTTGGATTGTTAAATAAGCGTTTAATGATACGATATATATATATATAAATCACTGATTATATATATATGAAGATCTCTGATGCCAATTTAGACAAGATATTATATAGAAGAAATGTATGACTGTGTTGAGTTATCATTAATACATATATCGAAGAAGAAACCCCCTAGACAACTCCAGCGAGTCTACAATAGGATAGACCCTGGTAAGAGCCGAAGCAACTGAGTCATATACATACAAGAAGAAAAAGGAGAGTTTGCGACAATGAGTTTGCGACAATGTACAAAAATGTTGCGTTCTTAATGTCGTCAAGTATATAAGCAGCACATATATTTCAGACATATACAGACGGGTCTGTAGTCCAGTGGTAACACGCTGGACTGGTAATCCAGGGATCGCAGGTTCGATCCCCCGTCTGACCCTAATAAAATTAACAGTCTTTCAGATGGGACTTTAAAACGGGGTCTCGTGTCGGTGCTTTACACCGTGCATGTAAAAGAACCAGAGAACATTCTGGAATGGGTCTCTCTCTGTATCATTGCACTATTCTACAAAAATCTAAAATGACTAATCTCTTCAGGAGGCGTCGCTCATATGGGCAACCGGAAAGGTAAATAAAATGAATGTTTTCAAAGTATAAATGCATTGCTACTACAAAGGCATCCGAACACGAACATTGAATCAATAAACAGTGTGTGCATGGTCTACAAACTTTCAAAATTGAAAATAAGATTTCATATAACGGTCATCCATGTTCCTGAATTGACGTTTGTTTGTCATCGGTGTCAATATTAAGTGCGAGATAATGTCGTTTAGAGATAATTTAACTAAGATTAGTCTACAAATAAATATGCATAGGCACACATGTGAGATATAACAGTAAATCTGTACCATAAATCGTGATATTCGTGATACACAGGTTGTATTTCGCATGGATGTCGACCCTATTTACATTATGTTGGTATGTCAACAAACCGCGTATACAACGTTTGTTTATTAGTTGACAATCTTAGTTTTTGAGGCAAATATTTGGAAATAAATTATACCATATAATAGGAAATTACATTCTGCATAACTTTGCGTTTTCACTGATGTAGTGTCGCTTTAAAACCATATATTGAGATCGTGATTGTTGGCTCATGAATGGTGGACGAAACTAGAGTTCCTGGGAATTCCATGTTTGGTGTGGTTAATTACTGAAATATTAATTAGCCAAAATAGCAGTACATACAGCTAGGTTAACATACATTGATGTAAGTTTAATTAAGCTCGATTGCAAAATAAGTTCCTACAATATTAGATTAATCACTCTCCAGACATCATTCCTGATGGAATCCATCGTCATGAGGAAGAGAGAAGAGGCACCGTGGATTTAAGTGTCTTACCTAAGGACACAACCACCATGGTTCTGACAGAGCTTGAACTCACAACCTCTGGTGTACGAAGCGGACACAACATCCATTACATCACGGAGGCTCCAAGAGTAGCTAGTTTATAATCTATAGTAATTTAAGCTTGCAGCGACAGTTGATAGCTTATAGAATCACTCTTGAGTTCGTGTTCTGGTACAACCAGTACTGATCAGTTGTCGAATATGTTTCTTGCACAAGAAAACAATGTCGGCTGTGATAGTGCTTGAGTTCATGACCAATATGTCCTAATCAATGCCTCTTCATTGCAGTAGATTAATGTTGACATTTTATGATTTCAGTGTGCCATCCGCCAGCAGCGGTGAAAACCAAAGTTTCACTAGTATTCAAGTATTCAGCCAAAATTCAGAAAAGATTGCTCCAGGTGGATCAATGAAAGATTTTGAATCTTTCAATAATATGGTATCATCAAAAGCACCTAAGCGATGTTGTAACTCCTCTGCATCTGGAAATCTTCTGCCACGTGTAGGATGTGCAGTGACTCATAAGAAACCAGGAAACACGTGCATTGCCCCAATCAATGAAAGAGTTGGCATATCACTGGGTAAACTTTCTAGTGAGGAAGCTTCCAGAAGAGATTTTGGGAGAAAAAGACAAACTATTTATTACTATAAGAGAGAAAATAAACTTAGAAAACTGCAAAATAAGTTGAACATAAGGCTGGAACAAAGAGCCAAAGAGAAACGAGAAGGCATTACATATACGAGTGGCATTGCGACTACAAATGACATCGATGAACGAGACGGCACTACATATAAGAGTGATATTGCGACTACAACTGACATCGATGAACGAGAAGGCACTACATATAAGAGTGGTATTGCGACTACAAATGACATCGATGAACGAGAAGGCACTACATATAAATGTGATATTGCGACTACAACTGACATCGATGAACGAGAAGGCACTACATATATAAGAGTGGTATTGCGACTACAACTGACATCGATGAACGAGAAGGCACTACACATAAGAGTGATATTGCGACTGCAACTGACATCGATGAACGAGAAGGATATAAGAGTGGTATTGCGACTACAACTGACATCTATGAACGAGAGGGCACTACATATAAGAGTGGTATTGCGACTACAACTGACATCGATGAACGAGAAGACACTACATATAAGAGTGGTATTGCGACTGCAACTGACATCGATGAAAACGCGATACCACCACCGAGTCCAATTCCAAGACTGGAACCAGTCAATAATGTAGACAATATTGTGTTTTGCGATCTAGAGACAGGATCTCTAAGTAAAGACTGATATTTTACAGATAGCTGCTTGTGTCGGTGATAAAAAATTCAACCAGTACATTCGGCCAAAGAAGCCTATATCACCAGTAGCCTCCAAAGTGACTGGACTAACATCACAAGGAGGAGTCCTCTTCCTCAATGGCTCAGCTGTATTGGCACTGACCCTGCCAGATGCCCTTCTGGAATTCATAGCGTGGCTGGATGAAATTGGTTCAGTGGTTTTAGTTGGGCACAATTTCAAGGTGTTTGACTTTCCTCGGCTCATTCGAGCATTTAGGGCAGTTAACCTGAAGAAGCAGTTTGAAACGGTTTGCCGTGGCGGAATAGACACTCTGCCCCTTTTCAAGACAATGTACCCAGATGCAGAAAAGCACAAACAAGAGTACTTGTTTGAGATGGTACTGAAGGAACAGTACTGTGCCCACAATGCACTTGATGATGTGATAAGCTTAGAACAACTGTTTAACAAATCTTCGCCATCAACAGAAACTCTTTTGAAGTATAGTTTTACCACCACATGGGGTTTCCAGCATCAGATATTTCAGGAAACTGTAGCAGAAAAATCAAGCACATTTGAGACTTTGCTAGACCAAAAAGTTGTGTCAAAACAAATCGTTACTAAGATAGCTAGTTCAGGTCTGTGCTACAACCATCTTCAATCTGTGTTTTTGAGAGACAGTGAAATGGGGTTAGAGAATTTACTATACGAAAGAGTGAAACTATCTAAAAGAGTTATAGACAGAGTAAAGAGACATTTCCTGGAACTAAGCAGTGCTTAATGTGGATACAACTTAGTAAACAAAAACAATTAAAAATCGAACTGTACTATATAGAGTTTTAGCCTATATAGTTTATTTCGAAATACAATGGGCAATATGCCCATGAGTACACATTATATACACATTCCATACTTTCAAACGTGAACATTGGCACTGGGTGCCTTGTGTATATTTGTAATATAATTATATAGAGCAAATGTGCAAATAAAAACAGGTGCAAATACAAAACGTTTACGATTGGCTAGCGTATAACGTATAATGTGATATGAACACTAGTCATAGAACAGGTTGTTTCTGACTTGTAATGATTTGTATATATACATAGCCAAATCTTTAATTATTATAACATTTTTTGAGGTCATTAATTCAATAAATTTAGGAACATTTGGATTTCTCCAAAAGTATTTCTTAATATGTGTATTTCTTAAATCGGTATATAGTTGACATTCTAAAACAAAGTGAAATTCATCTTCTAAAGTTAAACACTATCTACATTTTCTTTCTTCATATGGTATTGCTAATGGTCTATGCCATCGACCAGTTTCTACATATGTAGTTAGATTACTGGTACATGTACAATGTATCTTATATTTTATGATGTTGGTCAAATTATGCTAAACGCCATATTTTTAAGACCCTGTAAATAAAAGCGTAGCATGGTAACACCATATTTTCTTTTCACTGTAGTGTTTATACTTGTTTCATTACCATGCATTCATTGGTAAAATTTTATGCAAATCTTAGAACATATATATTTGAGAATTTTTAGACCAAAAAAGCACGTAGGGCAAATGTTACTTCTATGGATACATTTTTAAAACCAGTATGGTGACCTATGGATGTTTGCATATTTTCGCCAGCTTATGCAATAGACCTGACTTTGTGGGATTTCTTATGAGTTCTTATTCTTAGTTTTAATATTATATAAGATTTTGATTGGAGATAGACACAAAAATGATGAAAATTCATTGTCAATGGGTGGTGTTTAGTGATTTTAAAATTTTAAAATAATTTTGATAAAACTGTCTTTTATCACATAAAACAACCGTATGTCACGCCATGACAGTAATGAAAGATGATTTATTGCTTAAATTGTATATTAAGCAGAAATATGTCAATATTTATTATTGTGAATGTAGTATACTGTTATTTTATATATTATGCTGCAATGTTGGTAAAATTATACTAAACGCCATATTTTTAAAACCCTGTAAATAAAAACGTAGCATTGGTAACACCATATTTTCTTTTCATTGTTGTGTTTATACTTGTTTCATTACCACTCAGGCACAATTTCATGCAACTCTTATTGAAATTTGTATTGGTGGCATATGTGGTGGTTTTACGTTTATTTATCGTCGCTACCGGTTGCCCATATGAGCGACGCCTCCTGAAGAGATTAGTCATTTTAGATTTCTGGAGGATATTGCAATGATACAAACAGAGACCCATTCCAGAATCTCCTCTGGTTCTTTTACGTGCACGGTGTAAAGCACCGACACGAGACCTCGGTTTAACGTCCCATCTGAAAGATCCCATAATTTTATTATGGTCAGACGGGGGGGGGGATCGAACCTACGATCCCTGGATTACCAGTCCAGCGTGTTACCACTGGACTAGAGATCCGTCTGGGGACATATGCCTTTAAAGTCATTATTTATATTAACTACAAACTGTTCAGTCGTGCACAAACACTTATATAACGTACGTTTGTATTTACGTGGTTTTATACGCACGGACGACGAAGTTGGTATTTTCACCACCAGGACGCACATTTATTATATATCCCAAGTTGAGCGCATGCATGCACGTACATGGGATTTGTCACGTATGAACTCATTGATATTAAATGCTTATGTTGTAAGCTTTGTCGCAAGTTTTGACGCATATTTGAGAAAACCCTGGCGCTGAGTTGATGTTTCCTTCGGCTTAACTTATTACCCGTTAACCTGCCTAACACATTGGAGTGAATTTGCAAACAACATAGATCCAGATCAGTATCGGCGCGTCTGATGAGGATACTAGTATATGTTGTTTGTTATTCCGTGTTTTAGCTCCACTATCCTAATAGCAAAGAACATAGAGCATGATAAGATGACACATTCTGTGCCGTCTGATATGGCTCTACGCTGTTTGCAAAAGCGACATTAGTCGTGATTAGCACGTTAATGTTATTGTACCTGTCGGATGCTGACGACACTTTCGTCATCTCCATCGCCGAGCGTTGGGTCGTCGGTATTATACCATGTTGTCCACGTGCGCACGTGCGACGGGTCATATCAGTTCTTGCTATGAGCTGTAATAGAAGGGCAACGTTAACGGTGCTTACACATGACTTGTTTGGTGATTAAGATACATGCACCTATTATGTTCGAAATTGCCAATTGTTGATGACAAAGGAAAGTGAAAACCTCTGTCATGTCCCCCTGGACCAATCCTCTATATACCCACAAAGTTTCATCAACATTCATACACAACCTTTTGCTAACACACACACAGACAGACACGACCAAATACAATAATAGAATACGACTCGGAGATATATAACGCCACGCTCTGAGCTGGCCGCCATGGCAAAGTGTCTTGACTGATATCTCCGAAAATCGAATCTCTTCCTGCTGGACCAACCATCTATATATCCACACAGATTCATCAAAATCCATCATACTAACACACATAGAGACACACGGAAACCGTCGTGTTAGTGCAGTGGTAGGGCGTTCGCTTCATGTGCGAAATACCCCAGAGTTCACGCTCAGCTGTAGCCGTTACGAGTTTGCCCTTCGACAAGGCGCCCGTGGTCCAGTGGTAGAGCGTCGGATTTGGAATCGAACAGCCCCGGGTTCGATACTCGGGTCAGACCACGTTTGTAGTGTCATTGAGCAAGGCACCTCACACACATTGCTTAGTACTGGTTAACCAATTAGGTCGGCTAAGCCTGCCCAGGAAACATGCATAGGTCCCCGCAAGGGGTTTGGCATTAATGGAACATACATACATACAAGGCATTTAAATTCCCCTTAGCCTCTTCTCTCTCCCTCGTAGCGATGGATTCCATCAGGAATGAGGTCTCGAGAGTGATTAATACAAGTTGTCTGGTCTTGTTTCGCAATCGAGCTTAACTAAGTTTGTATAAACAATACATTTATACACAAACATTTAGCCTAGTAGCTAAAATGTGTATAAAGACACACGGACACACGCGACAAGAAACAATAACACAGTTCTTAACGGCAGGTGTTAATTATTTCATAATTTGAGTCAAGATAAAATGTATTAGGAGGCTGGAAAATATCACTGCCTTGAACATTTCCCGATTTGTGTTGATCATTCAAACATGATAGTATAGATTGTTTGCTTTGTGGTTTAAAGTCGCACCGACATGCAGCTTAGGCTATAAGGCGACTCTCCGCATATTATTGGTGGAGGAAGACCCTGGTTGTCCATCCGAGAAGTACCCAGGCACCCGGGTAGAACCACCGACCTACATCGAGCCAGCTGGATCGTTTACTCACTCGAAAGAAGTCGAAACGCCCAGTGTGATTCAAACCTATAGAGATCAGGGGCGTAGCTTGGCTGGAATCGATGTGTAGGCCAGCTTAAATCTTAAGACGGGCGATGGGTCCGGGAGTCGTCCCCAGGAAAACTATTTATAGCGTATATAATTTAATCCTGGCCTCCAGATTTTTGTTGCAAGATTTGGCATTTTCATTTGTTCGATTGTTCGGGGAAAGGTGTAGGCCACGGCCTACACGTCCTATAGGAAGCTACGCCAATGACGGTGAGGGACAACAACCTTAATTACTCGGCCACAGCGGGCCCCTAATACTGTTGAATATAGCCTGGCGGGATGCATACACACAACATTAACTCATCCTGTCCTGTTTCACACTAGAAACCTTTATCAATACACCGTCGTCATGAAAAGGAAGTTTTAAGCAAAGATTAGATTTTCACTGAAGTCTATAATCTTGCAGGGTAAAGCTACGACATAATAAGGAAGTCACACCACGCCAGTGACGAAATGGGAAACGAAATGGGAAACGAAATGGCGACTGTATGAAAATCATGACGCAATATGGAACAGGACAAAATCAAAAATCAAATATGGTGTTATGCATAATCAATATGAACACATATAGTGCTATGGGTCAGAGTTATGGGGGTTTAAATTCACACCAAAGGGTTATGTCATATGGCGACTCTCAAGCTAGTATTGGTGGAAGAAGACCCTGTGTGCCCCCTTCGAACAGTATTTCAGGCAAGGGCGTGTACCCAGGTAGAACCACCAACCATCCGTAAGCCAACTGGATAGCTTCCACATACGAAATAATTCGATAAAGACAGTGTAAATCTCCCTATATACAAACACACATCTTACCTACTGTTGTCTTCCAAAGAAATGTGAATATAACACAGCAGCACGTGTACATCCGGTGGTCTAGAAGCGACATGAGTATATGCCGGATCGACAATACGACTGCGGTATCAATGTTCCTTGTCCTCTGTTAAAACTGTACTATCGTAGCACCAACAGTACGACTCGTTCCTTGCCAAACAGTATATATTCCTCCCTTACTCTTTATACGAGCTTGAATCGATCGTCAACAAGTCCACTATTTCTTTGTTATAACCAATTCGATAAACAGTATAATACTTTATTGTCGTCCCTTACTCTTTTTACGAGCTTGTATTGAGCGTCAACAATACCACTATTTCTTTGTTACAACCAATTCGATAAACAGTAGGCCCCTATAGCTGGCCCTTACTCTTTTTACGACTTGTATTGATCACTTTCTTTGCTATAACCAATTCGATAAACAGTAGGCCCCTATAGCTGGCCCTTACTCATTTTACGAGCTTGTATTGATCACTTTCTTTATTACAACAATTCGATAAATAGTAGGCCCCTATAGCTGGCCCTTACTCTTTTTACGACTTGTATTGATCACTTTCTTTGCTATAACCAATTCGATAAACAGTAGGCCCCTATAGCTGGCCCTTACTCTTTTTACGACTTGTATTGATCACTTTCTTTGCTATAACCAATTCGATAAACAGTAGGCCCCTATAGCGCGCCCTTACTCTTTTTACGACTTGTATTGATCACTTTCTTTGCTATAACCAATTCGATAAACAGTAGGCCCCTATAGCTCGCCCTTACTCTTTTTACGAGCTTGTATTGACCGTCAAAAATACCACTATTTCTTTGTTACAACCAATTCGATAAACAGTAGGCCCCTATAGCTGGCCCTTACTATTTTTACGACTTGTATTGATCACTTTCTTTGCTATAACCAATTCGATAAACAGTAGGCCCCTATAGCTGGCCCTTACTCTTTTTACGACTTGTATTGATCACTTTCTTTGCTATAACCAATTCGATAAACAGTAGGCCCCTATAGCGCGCCCTTACTCTTTTTACGACTTGTATTGATCACTTTCTTTGCTATAACCAATTCGATAAACAGTAGGCCCCTATAGCTCGCCCTTACTCTTTTTACGAGCTTGTATTGACCGTCAAAAATACCACTATTTCTTTGTTACAACCAATTCGATAAACAGTAGGCCCCTATAGCTGGCCCTTACTCTTTTTACGACTTGTATTGATCACTTTCTTTGCTATAACCAATTCGATAAACAGTAGGCCCCTATAGCTGGCCCTTACTCTTTTTACGACTTGTATTGATCACTTTCTTTGCTATAAGCAATTCGATAAACAGTAGGCCTCTATAGCTGGCCCTTACTCTTTTTACGACTTGTATTGATCACTTTCTTTGCTATAACCAATTCGATAAACAGTAGGCCCCTATAGCTCGCCCTTACTCTTTTTACGACTTGTATTGATCACTTTCTTTGCTATAACCAATTCGATAAACAGTAGGCCCCTATAGCTCGCCCTTACTCTTTTTACGAGCTTGTATTGACCGTCAAAAATACCACTATTTCTTTGTTACAACCAATTCGATAAACAGTAGGCCCCTATAGCTCGCCCTTACTCTTTTTACGAGCTTGTATTGATCACTTTCTTTGCTATAACCAATTCGATAAACAGTAGGCCCCTATAGCTCGCCCTTACTCTTTTTACGACTTGTATTGATCACTTTCTTTGCTATAACCAATTCGATAAACAGTAGGCCCCTATAGCTCGCCCTTACTCTTTTTACGACTTGTATTGATCACTTTCTTTGCTATAACCAATTCGATAAACAGTAGGCCCCTATAGCTCGCCCTTACTCTTTTTACGAGCTTGTATTGACCGTCAAAAATACCACTATTTCTTTGTTACAACCAATTCGATAAACAGTAGGCCCCTATTGCTGGCCCTTACTCTTTTTACGACTTGTATTGATCACTTTCTTTGCTATAACCAATTCGATAAACAGTAGGCCCCTATAGCTGGCCCGTACTCTTTTTACGACTTGTATTGACCGTCAACAATACCACTATTTCTTTGTTACAAACAGGTATACTCACCTCATCTATCTTATGACATGGAACATATCAACAAATCATCAAATCCTCTTGATACCCTTTCTTTATGAAAACCACGTCATTAACCTATCGGGTATACATGTATACCCAAATTTGGTCAATCTCCGGTTTCGTCCTCTTGTAAGCACAGATAAACTAGTTCAGCTACACAAGGATTAAAGAAATGTTAAAGTCCACTGTGTTGTTTTAAATTAAAATATCTCATATATGAAAAGACGCGCAAACGATCCTAACGTTCATATAAAATAGCAAACGAAATTACGTGGAAAACTTGAAGAAACAAATATCGCCAAATAAATACGAAAATAAATGAAATTAATGTCACTGTAACATTACAATATATGTCTGTATTTAATCCTTTTCACACACAAAGTATCATGAACGATTATACAGCCTGCGGTGCTAATATATCAACAACTGGTGAACGATTTAAATAAAGAGATGAACATGAACACTAAATTAATGTTAAGATATATGCATCATTTAGCAAAATGCTTAAACTATTTATTATTGTAATATACCCTTACAAACTGGGTTTGAAAACAGTTAAAATTATCCAATTCTGATTCCCTAAAGCTTTCGTTTTCGTTTAGGGTTGCTACTTTGGACATGCTTTGGAATTAATTCGAGTCGGTCTTAGAAATAACAACGACTTTTCTGTAGTTGAAAAGACGAACCTTTTCCTAAGTAACGTACACATACTTCATGAAAGTATTCATGAATATAATGAATATACTGAATGTAATGAATACAAGATCTCAGATCTACAAAGATATGTATACATAGCTAATAAAATGGTTAATATAGTTCATATATTAATGTCAATGACATATCCAGTAGTCTGTATGTCTGTGTATATGCATGTATATGCATGGGTGTATGTATGTATATGTGTGTATATGTATACATGTATATGTATATAAATATATGTATATATGTATATGTGTATATGCATGTAGGTAGGTATGTATGTATTGTGTATCTGTGTGTATGTGTGTGTTATGTGTGTAGATGTAGAAATATACACACATAATATATTATAGTGCATATATGTGTAAAAGTTCTATGTTCCATTTCATCTGTTCATTTTGTTATCAATTGTCTGTGTTTATTATGTAAATGTATCTCATCATATGGTGGAATAAAAGATATCTATCTATCTATCTATCTGTATTACGAGTTATTTTAAATATAATGCAGTTTAAACAAGTTCGTAATTTCAAATCACGGATATGCATCATGGTGACTTATTCACGTTAGGTAAACAAAGGTTTAACTACTACCTGCTTGTGATGATTATCATTGATGACGTAGGTGTAGCACCCAATGTCATAAATCTGATTTTGAACATACAAAAGTGATAAATGAAATAACGTCTTGGTCGATGTCTTAAAGGAGCTCGTTGTCAAAAGTTCACGAAAACTAAAATGCAATTTTTTCGATTTTTCTATTACCTCCCTTGACAGATAAGGTCCGATTTATCCCGAAATGTGTATTGGTTCTTCTAATTGGACTCCTTTGTTTTTACTGTTGTTCCCTAACCAGATGTTGCAATATGATAAATGTGATTTTCTCCATATCGTGGTAATGCTTTTATAACATATTTTTATTTGTCGATATTTAATAATTTAATAATCATAAGATGAGAAAACGGCTGCAAATTATTAACATGTGGTGCAAAGGAAACAACGATAAAAACAGAGGTAACCAATTAAGATGACATATCTACTTTCAGGAGTGTCCGTGGTCCAATGGTAGAACGTCGGATTTGGAATCGAATGGTTCCGGGTTCGATACTCAGTCAGGCCACGTATGTAGTGTCATTGAGCAAGGCACCTCACACACATTGCTTGGTACTGGTTAACCGCTATGGTCGGCTAAGCATGCCCAGGAAAACATGATTAGGTCCCCGGAAAGGGGTTTGACATTAATGGAATATACATACATGCAGGAGTATTCATGTGCAATAACTGACCAATGTTGTTCATGAATACATCCCAAATACATTTCACTTTGACGGTATATTAGTCCTCCTCCGTGGTCGAGTGGTTAAGGTCACTGACTTGTATACCATCACTGATGGTCACGGGTTCGAGCCCCGCTCAGGCCGTGTCTCATTTATATGAAAAAGTTGGCAGTTTCTTACGGAGGTTGGTGAACCCAAGTACTGGTTAACCGCTGGAGCCTGCCCAGGAAAGGTGTTGTTAGGTAAACTGCCCGCCGGCGATATAGCCCAAAATGGTGCTGATGCAGGCGTAAAACCCGAAATATAACATAATTGACGGTATATTATAAAGCATTAATAAAAACAAGAATACGAAAACATATGCCTTCGTCAAAAGCTCGAACTGGAGTTCATGGAGGACCGTCCATATACCCAGCACAATTTCAACACGCTATCACTAGAGCTTTTTTTCTTAATTAAGTTTATTTAACGTCGCTATCTGTTGCCCATTTGAGCGACGGGATGCTTATTTAAAAACACATTTCCGGGACAGGCTCCGGTGGTTAACCAGTACTTTGTGCACCAATCTGCCAGCATTTTCATATAAATAAGGCCTGGATGGGGCTTGAACCCGTGACCGTCAGTGATGATAGGTTACAGTGGTATACAAGTCAGCGATCCTAACTACTCGACATCATTTCAGCTAATCCGTTTCATTGGAGAATGAATAATCAGTTGTTACTAATAGCTGTAACCGGGAATTACCAATTACTGAACTAGACATTATAGGATGAATATGACTATATGTACATTCCCGCTAGGGGTTTGACAGCCAAGGAAGATAGAATGATGATAACGAGTGTGCTCTTCTCGTAGACGTTAACAAATGATGTGCAGAAATCAGTGTTTCACATTTATTTATCGTCGCTACCGGTTGCCCATATGAGCGACGCCTCCTGAAGATATTAGTCATTTTAGAATTTGGAGGATAATGCAGTGATACAGACAGAGACCCATTCCAGAGTCTCCTCTGGTTATTTTACGTGCACGGTGTAAAGCACCGACACGAGACCTCGGTTTAACGTCCCATCTGAAAGACTGTTAATTGTATTAGGGTCAGACGGGGGATCGAACCTGCGATCACTGGATTACCAGTCCAACGTGTTACCACTGGACTACAGATCCGTCTGTTGCAGAAATCACGGATACATCGGCTGATATAATTGTATGTATCATAGAGAATTAAAGCGCTTGATAATTCTATTTCATAGAGCGTCTGTAAGTTGTGATCAAACGGATGCGTGAACTAGTCCACAGCGGTGCTATCGTGTAATTTATCAACTGTGATAATTGATCGATCCACACTTGATTTTTAAGCTTTATGTTCGTCATCATGTCTATTTTGTCTACACATATTGCGTACATGTTATCTATATGTGGTAACAGCTCGTGTGTGCTTTCGCCCCATTCAGACTTCCCCCATATAAATATCCTGCTATTTGAATCGATGAAAACCGTTAGTAACAGTTTTTGAATTTATCTAGATTTCTAGCATTTACTGTAGATATTTATTGCTATCAGTTTACAAACTAGATCTAATTAATATTAGTTTTGCTCAGTTAGGAGTGTGTGTGTGTGTGTTACATTTATTTATCGTCGCTACCGGTTGCTCATATGAGCGACGCCTCCTGAAGAGATTAGTAATTTAGATGTGTGGAGGATAGTGCAATGATACAGACAGAGACCCATTCCAGAGTCTCCTCTGGGTTTTTTACGTGCACGATGTAAAGCACCGACACGAGACCTCGGTTTAAAGTCCCATCTGTGTGTGTGTTTTACGTTTATTTATCGTCGCTATCGGTTGCCCATATGAGCGACGCCTCGTGAAGAGATTGGTCATTTTAGACTTTTGGAGAATAGTGCAATGATACAGACCCATTCCAGTCCATTTAAAGTCCAATCTGAAAGACTGTTAATTTCATTAGGGTCAGGCGGGCACATTATCAGTTTGGCATTTGATGAGCGCCGTTAAATAAAGTTTGTTATGCCCTACTGAATTATTTATATATTAGACACAGGGTATTGGTTTATATCTTTGTATCTCGTTTCGCTGTTTTGAACAATTAGACAGGAGGAGAATTTTCAGAAACTGTGACGGGATTGAGCCCCGTTCAGACCGTGTCTCTTTGTATGCAAAAGTTTGCAGTTTCTTACGGAGGTTGGTGCACCAAGTACTGGTTAACCGCTGGAGCCTGCTCAGGAAAGACCCTAATAAAATTAACAGTCTTTCAGATGGGACGTTAAGCCGATGTCTCGTGTCGGTGCTTTACACCGTGCACGTTAAAGAACCAGAGGATATTCTGGAATGGGTCTCTGTCTGTATCATGCACTATCCTCCAAAATCTAAAATAACTAATCTCTTCAGGGGGCGTCGCTCATATGGGCAACCGGTAGCGACGATAAATAAACGTAAAACACGCATTCAGTACACATATGAGAGTCACTATAAGAATAATTGCTCGTGTAATTCTAGAATTTAGCCACTTTGCATGGTGATAGTATGATGACATGCGACTATCTTTCCAACGAGACCCTAGACTCTGGGTCAAGGGGTCCCCCAAAATCCAAGATGGCCGCCAAGATGGTCGGCATTTATAGATATATATATAAATAGTTGTATTTGTTATTTATTAGCACATAAACAAATACAAATAATAGTTCTGAAAGGAAATGTTCAAAAATTGAAATCCGTCAATGATGATCTAATGTCAAGGTCAATGTCATTTTCAAGGTCACATGATCAAAATTTGAAGAAATTAATTTTAACATATATAATTATGAATGTGTTGGATTATTTATACTAAATATTATACAGATTTGCACATCAACTTACAGCACAATTTATCTTCTTTCAAATAGAGTACTGCTATCACATACTATATTGCCATGGTAATTAAAGGTGGTTCATAAGATGGACGTTTCGTTAACATGTGTGGTGAAAGTAGTCTATACAGTAACTGTACTTCTATTAACATATTTTCTTTTTAATATATACATAATATCGCTTTATATAATTATACTATAGTTTATTATTTAAAGTTAGGTAGGTTTCACCATAAAGGCGATTAATAACCAATATGACCGCCAATATGGCCGACAAATTACACTTACAATGTGTGTAATAAAAATTCAACACTGAAATGAATATGAATGGTACTACGTACCTACGGGTCATCTATTAACCAGATAATGCCATTCCGATATCATATTTAACACTATTCATGTCCATGAAGCACTGTGGTATAATGTTATATAAATCACTGGCCTCATTCGAATCCTGGCGGGAGCAGAATTGCGTGTCGGTTTCAACAATAACGCAATCCAGCATGAGTATAGATTGGGAACCTGAGGAAACAGACATTGGGCGTAGATCAGGTGGCGTAGATTCTTAATTGTGAAACCTTGTTTTACAATTCAAAAGCAATCAGTGATACAATTGTACTTAAGGCCTATCACAGTGTCCATTGCATTTACATCAAGCGGTGCATTAAAGCTCAGCCTTCACACATTTACATCGACCACGACATCCCTTATCCTTGTCACAGCCACACTTCAATAATTTCATGCAGGACTTTGATGCTGGTAACAACATTGTCCACAGTGGTTTCCATGGTGAGTGTAGGTCGGCTTCCTTTGTCCATCTATGTTCTGCTGGAGATGGTAGTGTTGGCGATGGACATAGTGCTTGACCCCAGCAGTAGTCTGTCTGGTAGGCTGCACGCTGTGTGTGCTGGTGAAGAGCAGCAGATGTTGGTGGTATAGCATCTATAGCACTGCCTTTCTGTGTGAATAGATCCTGACGGATTTCATTGGTGATTTCACATTGACTTGACCTGTCATACATCAACAGGCTAAATCGGAATTGGAAAGTGAGGACATAAAACCTGGTGGCCTCGTTGATGTGCCACGGATTCCATCTGGAATGAGGTCTCAAGAGCGATTAAACTAATGTTGTAAAAACTGGTTTCACAATCGAGCTGAAGTACATTTGTATAAACTAAGCTAGAACTCTTGACAAAATTAAATACGGTAACTAATCTTTTTCATCGATTCAACTTGCAGAATTTTTATAATGTGAACAATACTGCTATTATTGAGAATGATTATTGATTATTCAATAAGCGGAAATCGCTCCGTTGATAGCGCGTAGAACGTCGACAGGAGCGCGTTGAAGTTCGGCAAGGTCGATGAAGTTCGGCAGGAGCTCTTTGAACTTCGGCAGGAGCTCGTTGAACTTTGACAGGAGCTCGTTGAACTTTGACATGAGCGTGTAGAACGTCAACAGGAGCGTGTAGAACGTCGATAGGAGCATGTTGAACTTCGACAGGAGCGTGTTGAACTTCGACAAGAGCGTGTGGAACTTCGGCACGAGCGTGTAGAACGTCGACAGGAGCGTGTAGAACGTCGACAGGAACGTGTTGGACTTCGACAAGAGCGTGTAGAACGTCGGAAGGAGCATGTAGAACGTCGGAAGGAGCATGTAGAACGTCGGAAGGAGCATGTAGAACGTCGACAAGAGCGTGTTGGACTTCGACAAGAGCATGTAGAACATCGACAAGAGCGTGTAGAACGTCGACAAGAGCGTGTTGGACTTCGACAGGAGCTTGTAGAACGTCGACAGGAGCGTTTTGAACTTCTGCAGGAGCTCGTTGAACTTCGACAGAGCTCGTTGAACTTCGGCAATAGGTCGTTGAACTTCGCCAGGAGCTCGTTTAACTTCGGCAGAGCTCGTTGAACTTCGGCAATAGGTCGTTGAACTTCGCAATAGGTCGTTGAACTTCGGTAGAGCTCGTTTAGCTTTGACAGGAGCTCGTTGAACTTCCGCATGAGCTCGGTGAACTTGTTGAAGTTTCGTAAGAGTTTATTGAACTTTGATCGGAGCTTGTTGAACAATGTCAGGATATCTAGACGGATACCAACAGACGTACGGACGAACAAATATGTGTCTTAGTTTGTTCAGTAATTTGATGTCTTTTTCGTTTCTTGTTGTAATTGAAAATCCTAAAGCCGACACACCATACTTGTTTCGTGACAATCTGACATGGAGCCCAATTAATGAACTATTTCCCTATACATGATGTAAACTCAGTTTTAATTCAAGTCCCCGTGGAATATCGCAGTTGTTGACAAATTCAGGAATCAGAATTATTCACGTCACGATAGACAATTTATTATTACTGTCGGATCGATCAACGAGAATTAGCTTCTAAAATCTCGCAGAATATTGAACGATTTCTTGGACAATATCTCGAGTTGTATTAGCATACCTCTAGATTTAATAGTACAGCTTAATGGAAGCTAGGCGCGTGCTGGAACATTCGGAGTTTTTTGTTTGTTATATATCTGTTTAGTATAGATTAGCTTGTTAGGTGTTTTAGAATTGCAGACTTTACTCAGTAAACCTTCCTTTTGTGATTGTATTATGCCTTCGTTTGTAAGTGATTTTTTCAAATATGCTGGAATGCTTATAATTAATTGATGAAACTTTAGGAAATCGTTGTTTTCTAGATCATATATATATAAAATCTTCAAATGAGTAGAATTTGTTCTCTCTGTAGTCAAACACATGTTCTAAATATTTGATTCCCTTGTTATACCATTCTTTGAAGAAAAATGAACTATTTCCGTGTTTTATGTTAGAATGATTCCATATTATTTGCTTACCACCCACTTCACCTGAATTACCTTTTGCGCTATTCCATGCAACGACAACATCCATAAGGAACGTGTTTGTTTTACATATAGTTTTAACATCTTTGTTGTCAATGTTACTTTCGAAAATTAATTTTCCTCCAACTGATTTTAGGGATTCATTGTAGAATGTATCCCAGAGATTATTATTTATGTTGGTGTTAAAACGTTTTACCCAACATGATTTGATTGAATTTATAAAACACCTAAGATCAACCATTTTAATGCCTCCATGTTCATAATCAAGTTGTAAAACTTCTCTTTTTATTTTTTCAGGTTTTCCATTCCATATAAAATTATACATGCTTTTTATTATTTCTTTTATTTTGTCCTCGGTGGGATTTGGTAGAACTGTTAATGGATATATAAGCTTTGGTAATGCAAATGTTTTTATCACAGTTACCTTTCCAAGTAACGTTAATTTTCTATGTTCCCATTGTTTGAGACAGTTCTTAAAACTATTTAGTTTTGGTATTAAATTCATTTCTACATTCATTTCAGTGTTGTTTGAGAATTGCATGCCTAATGTATTGGCAGACTCCGAAGTCCACTTAAACTTTTTATCCGGACATAGTTTAATATTCGTATTTGCTAATGTTCCAACCCTTAAAACTGTTGATTTGTTATAATTGAGTTTTAAACCTGATATATATCCGAAATTGGAGATTACATTTAAAAGTTTTTCGAAGGATTCTCTCTGACCATTGTTAAAAAAACGTAGCGTCGTCTGCGAATAATGTCTGTTTAATTTCTTTTCCGTTAATTGTTACACCTTTTATAGAGTTATCTCTGTTTATATAGTTTGTTAATATTTCAATACATAATATAAAGAGAAGAGATGATAGGGGACAGCCCTGTCTCACGCCCCTTCTTATAGGGAAAGGGTCAGAAAGATAACCATTATTTATGACTATACTACTTATATCATTATAAAAGAGTTTTACCCACTTTAAGAAGGAGTCCCCAAAATTCATATTATGTAAGACTCTGAATATGAAAGAGTGGTCTAAACTGTCAAAAGCCTTTTCGAAATCGGCGAACAATAGCAATCCTGGTTTCTGATTAACCTGTAGATATTCTATGGTTTCAAAGAGTAACCTAACATTTCCCCCAATAAATCTATTTTTAACAAATCCTGTTTGAGCGGAATATATAACAGAACCTACAACTTTCTTTAATCGATTAGCTATTGCTTTTGTGGCAATTTTGTAATCCACATTTAATATCTTTTCCCGTTTTGGGTAATAATGTTATTATTCCTTGTTTTTGTAGAGTAGTTAATTGATTTATTGTGTAGGAATAATTTATTGATTTAATATAATATGTTTTAATTGCTCCCCAAAATACCTTATAAAATTCACTGGTAATTCCGTCTGAGCCAGGACTTTTATTATTTTTCATTTCTGTTAGAGCTTCAAAACATTCACGCTCAGTTAAGTAACCTTCGCAGCTAATTTTCCCAGCCTCATTTAATGTATTTATGTCATTATCGAAAAAATTATATTCTGAATCTACATCGTTTTGTTTTGAATATAATTTTTCATAGAATTCTTTTTCAGCTTTAAGAATTTCGCTTTGGTCTGTTATTTCATTATCTGCAGTTATTAATCTAAATATATTTTTCTTCTCTGCGTTTTTCTTTTCCAGACTTGCAAAATATTTACTGTTTTTCTCATTTCCTTCAATACTTATAGCCTTACTTCTTATTAAAAGACCACTAATTTTCAAATCTTGTATATTTTCCATTTCTTGTTGTTTGTTTAATAAAATATGTTTTGTTTCTTTCATATTTTCAGTTGTGTTTGCTAGTTGTTTTTCCAAATATTCAATTTCTTGTATTTTTTTGTTTCGGTTTTCAATTCCATTTTTTTCTTATACGATGCATATTTTATAGTCTGATTTCTTATTGTACCTTTTATAATCTCCCATAAAGTATTCGGATTAGATTCTTCATTTATTTCGGATATTTCAATTATACTATCTTTTATAAGGTTTTGATACTCTTCAATGTACAGTAGGCTATTATTCATGTTAAAATAACCGGGGCCTCTTTTAAAATCTGTGAAATTAATATTTAATTCTACTGTAGAATGATCTGTTTTATAGCCTGATTTTATTTTGCAGCTTTGAGTTAAGTTGACAAGTGTATCTGATATAAGGAAATAATCTAGTCGGCTAAAAATAATCGGTCTTGTATTAGAATGCCACGTATACTGTAACTGAGTTGGGTTTTTAAATCTCCAAATATCAATAAGGTTGCAAGAATCTATTAAATCATGAAGTTTTTTCCTGCAATTTGTATGTGTATCTTTTCTGCCATGTTTTTGTTTATCAAACTCGATGTCTACGACTGTGTTGAAGTCTCCTGCTAATATAATATTATTATCATATTGTTTTAACATTTCAGTCTCTAAATGAGAGAACATTGAGCTATTATCTTCATTTGGTCCATAAATGTTAAATATAGATACATTTCTATCGTTAATATTTAACTCTATATTAATCAGACGGCCTGCTATAATCTCATTATAACACATGTTACTATTTGATAAAGATAAAGACTTATTAAACAGCATCGCTACTCCTGCCCTAATACTTTTGTTTCCGCTAAAAAAAGCTGCTCCATTCCACTCACTTTTCCATTTTTGCAATAATATTGGGTGTTGAATGTGTTTCCTGTAATAAGCATATAGTATAATTTTTATCTTTTAACCATTGACATATGTGCTGCCTTTTTTGTAACTACCTAAACCTCGCACGTTAAGAGAACATATTGAGATAGTTTCCAGATAAGGTTTTGTTAATATTTAGTAAGAAGCGTGACATTGGGGACGATCTGCTAGAGAAAAGAATGTTCATATTAGTGTGAAAAAAGCAACAAAAATAAGTTAAATAGAATAGATCTAGTATAGGCGACTAATAATAGTTCTAGTATAAATCTATGTATTCTGTATTATATGCTTTTGTTCAAACAAACAGATTCGTGATTAATTTTTATATACATCCCAAAATATTTAAATCCTACAAACTACGATATGCGTTTTATAGAATAAATATACCATACCCATATTCTTACAAGAGTAATTAATATGTGTATAGTTTCATCGTGATATTATGTTCTATAAACAAAAGAAAACGTAAGTAAAAACCGTATGCTATGTACCGGTTCAACAAAACTGATTCATAGTAAACCTTTTTTACATTCAAATTACTAAAACTTACAAAAGTATGATAAGCATTTTGAGAATATTTGACAAAGGTGCGTCGAAATCACAATGCGTTTTTTGTATATAAATGTTGTATACTGTTAAAAACTCTACACATATAATTTAAATTGTACGCTCTACATGTTTAATGTGTGCAGTATAGCAATGTAAGTCACTACCAACTAGCATTACCTCATAGTAATCTGTTTCAGTATGAAACAGTAATCTGTTTCAGTATGAAACAGTCTGAAACACATACCATTCCCATATTCTTACATTTCTATTTAATATGCATAGTTTCATCATGATAGTATACATAGTATATGATTTATAAACAAAATGAAAGCACAAAACAAAACAGTCTGTTACATGGCAGTCGAAGTAATAACTTGGTATCGGCATTATTTTAATGTTTTTCAGCTTTTTAGCAACACTGTAAGTATACAAATGTATTATAATTTTATTGAGAAATGTTTGATATTGCTAGCATATTATTTTGCATTAAATTTTTAGAAAAAGTAGATGCAATGATATACATGACCAGAATAATTTAATAAGGATTTGTCTTCAAATATGTGGCAGCAGAAAAAAACAATTAAAATAAAATTTTAAAAATGATATACATGTGTTTTATTATCCAAAGTGTGTCACGTCGACTGATGTACCATACTGTATAAAACACATACCGCATGCTAATTAGGTATATTTATACATCTTATGACGTTGATGTATACGTACTCCACACACAAACCTTTTCCTAAGGCTGAACATATACAAGTTGTTCTATGCTATGTCAATATATCATACAACACAATTCCATACAGTATTATTTTGTATATGATTTTCATATACCGTTTAAATATCATGTAATAGACTATTTTACTATTGAATATAAACGTTTTTCAATGTTAAACCCGACATGACAGCATTAATATTAAACTGTTTACAATATACATATGTTTAGCTTACTATCGATTATGATACGTCAATACAAAAAATGTCCTATGATCAACTTCCAACCCCACCCCCAGATAAAGACATCAAGTGTCAATAACAATCGATAACATTTGCACTGTTGGGGCAGTGTGCCTCGTACTAACAGGTGATAGGGGAGAAAAAACATTCTCAAAAGCACATACAGTAAAAGATTCAGCTAAATTTGTTTTAAGTTAATTGGTTTTATAAGAAAACACACACAAAAAACTCAAACATCAATCAGTACTTCAGTATCACAGTATCATAGTATTATCATAATGCTAGTGTGTTAACTTGTGCGGGCTATTCGATATCAAAATTCCAAGTTTATTTTTACTAACATTTTACAACGTTATGTGATAGTATTATTGTACACTACTGGTAGTATATATATACTTCATGCGATATATTGCATCTGAATTATTGTTCAATCGTGCTAAAACAGACGCGTTAATTTTACATTTGATAGGTTTGTTCCATTGTCTCATACCGTTAAAATCAGTTAGGCGCAGTACATCTTTACCAACAGTTTATAACATTTGTGCAGTATAATTTTACGCAACATTTCATATAAAAATACTGTTCAACCTTGGTAAGTAGACACATATGTTCTTAAGTCATTTGTTTCACTTTTGTTTTGTTTTGGTTTCATCATTGTGACTAACAACAACTTTGATTGGTTCAGTTTGTTTCATTTTCCTTGGCCTTTCTATCTCTTGCCACGGAAGATCAAACCAGTTTTGATACTCTGAGAATCGGACGTGATGAATGCTTCCTGTTTTATTCTCATAGAATATTTTGCCGGTTCTAGTCCACACTGATTTTATGTCGTCGCTCATTTTATTCTTAACGCACATAAATGCATCCTGATTCAGGCCAGTCAAATCCTCTGTGATGAACATCTGAGACCCCTTGAAATTTCTGAGGTTATTCATCACCGTATTCTTTGAAAAACGTGATATAAATTTAACTATCACTTGTCTCTTTTTATGTGGCTTTTTTGGACCAAGTCTGTGAGCTATATCGATATCGTCGTGGCTCAGTTGTATTTGAGGAATTTTCCCATTCAGTGCCTTCTTGATGACTTTCTGTGTTGTTTGATAAGCATTCTCATTTTTATCTTCTTCAGGAATGCCGTTGATTCTAATGTTGTTTGAACGGCTGTATTGTTCTATGTCATTCATATATTCATTTGCTTGATTACTAGTTTTTTCTACTTTTATTCGTAGATCGTTGTTCTCTTCCTTTTGAGTTTCGATCGTCTTGTTCAGTTGTATGATCTCTTCTTTTAGGTTATCATTGTCTTGTTCTTTTTGAAACACATTGCTTTCTAGTATTTCTACTTTCCATATCACAGACTGCAGTAATTCTTCTTTCATCTGTTTAATCATTTCACGAATCATGTCTCTTAAGTTTCCATCATCCTTTGTCATGACGTTGTTCAGTTTTTTATTTATCTGTGACAGATCGGCACGTATTTTGGTCAAGTCTTCCTGACTGTTTTCAGTGGTTTCAACCTTTTTAGTCTTTTTCTTGTTGGGTTGTTTTTTACTAGGCGGTGTATTAACACTCGAGTCAAGTTCGCTAATAAATAACATAACATAACAGTTTGCATTCTGTCACACAAATATGATTGAAAACACTTCAGTGTATTGTTGCTACATTTAATGATAATTTTGTGATAATGATAATTTCTTTAACATAACACCACAATAGCAAAAGCTAACGGTTATAATCCCAGATTTGATTTGATTAAATTGTATTGCTGTATATACATGTATGTTACAATTACAAACAAATTACAAATACATAATTAGCAAATGGGTTGGGCCACAAATTCTAACAGCATTAGTGATTGGCCCTCCCCATAGAATTGATTTGAACACTACATAATTTAAATGGCTTAATTAAAGCTGAAACATGTACATAACGCAGTTTACAGGATATAATATATGTAGTATTTGTCTTCGACTTTTTCAAAGAAATGTACTAGTCTGCAAAATCCACTTTCCCCAAGAAGTGCACCCCAATAAATTTGCCCTCATGTAGTGCTCCAATCCATTGCTCTATAATATAAAGTAAAGCCGATTCAGTTGAATGCCCAGTTCTAAAACCACTTTTTGTTTGCGTGAAATAATTTGAATTGATATAAACAAAAACAAAATGTCGGCAAGAATGTATGCACATGTTTTTCAAAAGGTTTCGACAAAGATGGTAAAAATTAAATAGTTCTCTAGTTAATAACGTCATTGGTTTTATCATTTTTTAATAATGGTTTGACTTTTGTAAATTTCCAAGCCTCAGGAAAAGTTCATGTTTGCAAACTCTCAGTTATTATATCAGTTAACCCATTCAACACCAAGCAACTGACATGTACTGGTTCATGATATTATTAGACCAATAAATTAATCCGTAAATTACATTTGGACCAGTTCATTTTTCAAAATGGGTAATTTTGTCTAAAGATAGTAATACTACTGGCAATGAGTGTAGATCCTGATGAGACAGCTCGTCTAAAACTCCAACTGAATGGTTTAACGTAGTCCAACACGTGAAAGTTATTATTGTGTTTTTTACGTTTATTTATCGTCGCTACCGGCTGCCCATATGAGTGACGCCTCCTGAAAAGATTAGTCATTTCAGATTTTGGAGGATAGTGCAATGATACAGACAGAGACCCATTCCAGAGTATCCTCTGGTTCTTTTATGTGCACAGTGTACAGCACCGACACGAGATCTCAGTTCAAAGTCCCATATGAAAGACTGTTAATTTTATTAGGATCAGACGGGGGATTGAACCTGCAATCCCTGGATTCCCAGTCCAGCATGTTAACCACTGGACTACTTATCCGTCTGTTGCGTTATTATCATGTCATTAACATTCCTTATATAGCGTCAAGGGAGGTAACTAGAGCCACAGAGTGGGGCTAGAGTTAACCACGCTTAACCCAGAATTAACTATATATATATAATTGATCAGGATCACATATAGTAGGACAGTTGTGTGTTAATTGACGCACTTTTACAAGAAATCTCCAAGCTGTTTCTATCTTTATGTTATGTTATGTTATGCCCGTAGCCAGCTTTTTTATGGTGGGTCGTTTCGAGGTCCAGAAGGGACCGTTATGGGCATCAGAGGGCATGCAACCACACCCCCTGACCATTTTGAAATCTAGATGGTCTGAAGCGCCATTTCCCGCATTGTACATAGTTAAAGCGCCATTTCCCGCATTATACATAAAAAGCGACACCATATAGAGTAAGTTCAGAGAAAGCCTCTTATAAACTATTGCCAGGTGTTGCTTGCATCAATATTATTATAGTAACGTGTATTATGATTGAGTGCATGGGAAAGTGGTCCTCGGGGATTTATGGGGGGGACATCTCCGACCCCCTCCTCCCCTAGCCACAGGCCTGATCTTTGTTCTGATCTCATGTTGATGTCATTCTCCATTCTCTTGCATTGCATTTGTGTCTTTTAACTTTTACAGGTGGTTTCGGTGTATTCCATGGTTACGTGAATTGTTTTGTCCACGTAGTCATGTATTTTTACTATGGTGTTGCTGCACTTGGG
>CM026389.1:39992235-40040820 GCA_014843695.1 Archivesica marissinica | reverse complement strand
AATGTCCAATCCAAGTGATGTATGTGCTGTGACCATAAATTGGATCGAACAGCAATATCATCCAGATATGCGTCGGCAAATCTATCACGGATGGGTTCTGTCGGGGATTGAGCGATTATCTCGTTTATGGCCCTCTGGAAGGTAACTCCACCGTTTTTAAAACCAAATGGGAGAGTTAATGGTTCAAACAAGCCCCAGGGGGTTATGAACGCTGCAATTTCACTAGCTCGAGGGGTTAGCGGAATCTGCCAGTAACCTTTATTAAGATCTAAAATTGATATCAGACTCGAACCTGCGACCTGATCAATGAGATCGTCTAATCTCGGGATGGGGAAGGCTTCTCCTCGAGTCAGGTCATTAATTTTCCGATACTCAATACATGGTCGCCATTCTGAGTCTGATTTGCGTACCAATATTATGGGAGAGGCCCACTGGCTTCTGCTAGGGCGGATAATTCCTAACTCCAACATTTGATCTAGCTCAGTTTTTAATATTTGTTTCTTTTCTGGAGAAATGCGGTAGTAAGGCTGGACTACGGGTGAAGCACCTTGCACATCAATATCATGGGTAACATCGTGGAAACGTCCCAGTTGTCCAGAGAATAAACGGGGGTAACGGTCAAATAACTGACTAATATCGTCCCTGTGGTCTGGGTTTAAATGACTGATATCCGGTCAGGTTTTCTTAGGTACAGATTCAAGAGGACTGCAAGGATCGAATTCTTTCTCAATGTCCGTAGGGGCTTGGTAATCTAATAGGGTAGGGTCTTGGGACTCATACACCGGACTACTATCAGCTAGAGCTGCACCCTCCTCCCTACCTGTCCAGGGCTTCAAATGGTTTACATGCATAACACGGTATTTTACTCTCTTATCAGGCATGTATATAATATAGGTATGCGACGCTACCTTTTCGTGTACCGGATACGGTCCCTGGAGGGCATTCTTCAGCTTATTACCTTTTAACGGTAATCGTACTAACACTAATTCACCACGCGGGAATACACGCATTTTCGCTTTCTTACTTCTGTCATACTTTGTTTTACGACCATCTGCGGCCTGTTGTGCATTCTCGCTGGCGTCACGTAACGCTTCAGCTAATCTATGACATAATTCTTGTACATAGTTATTTATGGGGATCCCTTCATCCCGCTCATTTCTAGCCCAGAGATCATAAGTGGAATCTAGATTATCTCTAGGTTCGCGCCCATATAGAAGGTAGAAGGGAGAATATCCTGTGCTAGAGTGCTCTGCACTTCTATATGCAAATAATAGCCAGTGTAGCATCTCATCCCAAGACGATAAAGAGTTCTCCCCAAGGATTCTAAGCATGGTTTTCAATGTACCATTATATTTCTCTATTGATCCGTTGGTTTGAGGCCTGTAACTCGTGCTAGTTAAGTGACGTATATCGTGCTCGGCTAGGAAGCGGGTGAATGTTTCAGCTATGAAAGCGCTTCCTCGGTCAGTCAACAGGGTCTGGGGTTTTCCATGTCGAGATATTATCTCGATCAGGGCTTTTTGTGCATTAAAAGCTGTCGCTGCGGCGCATGGGAAAGATTCCGTATATTTAGTGGCATGATCAATAAAATTCAAGATATACTGGTTCCCATTTATAGTTTTCTTCATGGGTCCAACGAAATCAGCGGATATAAATTTGAAGGGTTGGGATATAATGGGCAGGGGTTTCAATGGGGCTACAGTGGCTTTCTGTCCCTTACCCGCTCTCTGGCACGGCCCACAGCTATGGCAGAATCGTTTAACATCTGCGCGGATTCCCGGCCAAAAGAAGCGGCGATTAATGCGCTTCAGGGTCTTACTAGGTCCCTGGTGTCCCGTACTTAAACTGTCATGGGCGAGTCCCGTTATATGATCACGGAATCCCCGTGGAACTACCACCTGATCATATATTCTCCAGGGTCGAACTTTGGACGTGTCTTGAGGTTGTTCTCTCCTCATAAGTAGTCGGGGTTCGAGCTGGATGTAATATCCTTGCCGAATAGGTGTTCCTTCTTGAGCCATTTCCCAGAGGGGTGCTAAGGTCGGGTCAGTATTCTGTTCTTGCAATAATTTATCAGGACTCAAATCGTCAATAGAGGGAATATTTTGGGGTTTAACTGTACTGGCTTTCTCAGAGGGGGAATTGATCTCAATTGTATTCCGAAAAGGTAAGACATTGTGATTTGTATCGGTCGTGTTTTCTGAGTCTGGGTTGGACGTGACAGTTTCATCAAACGGGATAATTTTCTTATTGGAGCGTGTAACCACGCCACAGGTAATCAAATCAGTGACAGGGGCAGTTTCACAGTCGTTACCTATTATAAGATCCACCCCGCGGTGCATCTGTGCTTTAATACAGCCACCTTCAATGTTCCTTGGTAGATTGGACAATCAACGCTAATCTTTGCTATCGGGTAATTACCAGGGATATAATTGACACCGCGGATTGTTACCCGTTCACCTGTGTATTCTAAACGATCAGCGGTTTGATCAGTAGCCGACAATAAACTGATTGTCGCACCTGTATCTCTCAAATACGTCACTTGTGCGGTGTTAGTATTTATGCGTGCTTGACCTGTATATTTGGCAAGTAATGGATTTACCATCTCGGTATTTTCACATGAGTTCACTGGCTCATTGGTTATAAAGGCTGAACTATGAGTAGTGTTTGACACGTGGTGTCCGTTTGCTAGGTTTCTAGTACCCCTGTACCTAGGTGAATTGGGATCTGCCCAACATTCTATTCGTCCGTGGCCATTACGCCTACAATAACTACAATATTTTTCTATCCGGGGAGTTCTATGGGTAGCTTGGGAATTATCTATCCTAATATTGGGTCGATACATGGGTGATGGGATATATGGCCTTGGGGCTGGAGGTCGGTGTTCTGTATCTCTGGGTTTCAAATTCGGATTTGAATTAATCCGTGTCCTGGTCGCAAATCTGCGATGGAGGTTATATTCATCGGCCAGGGAAATACATTCCTGGAGAGTAGATGCTTTCTTATCCAGAATGAACAAATTAAGCTCATCACTTACCTGGGAATCGAACCTATGTCTCAAGAGCAGCTCGATCCAGTTGACCTCGCTCGGATCACTGTTCTCCGTCCATAGAGTCATTTGCTCCCTTAATTCCTTAATGAATTCGGAATATGTCTGCTGAGGTTTCTTTACCCAAGAGAAGAAATTCTTTCTATATACAGTGGGTGAGAGTCTATATTCATCCAAGATGGCGGCCTTGAGGGTATCGTAATTATTAGCGTCTTGGACAGGAAGAGTGGCATATATATTTCTGGCCTTGTCGGACAACTTGTCTATAATATGGCCCACCCATGTTTGTTTGGCGACCTGGCTAGCTTCGAACAGTCTCTCACATGTTGCGAAGAATTTATCTGGCCTCATCGTCTGGGTCCAAATAGGAACAGAAATGTTTGTCTTAGAGGGCCTATTATCTGTATGGAGGGGGTTATTTTGCTGAGATTCCTGATCTCTCTGGATTTCTCTCAGGCGAATCTCCATCTGCATTTTCTCCCTTTGCATTCTTTCCTCCCTGTCCCTTTCTTTCTCTTCTCTTTCCCTCTCTCTTTCTTCTCTTTGTTTTACTTCTTCCCTCTCTCTTTCTCTCTCTCTTTCTCTCTCTCTTTCCCTCTCTCTTTCTTCTCTTTGTTTTACTTCTTCCCTCTCTCTTTCCCTCTCTCTTTCTTTCTCATAAATCTCACCCTGACGTTCCAGATTTGCCTGATTAAAGAAGGGAAGTCTCATTAATTTGTCCCATATCTCATCACCTGTTGTCTGCAAGTCGGGGTGAACCGGCCCCTCAGTTTCCTTATTAGCACTCCGAGTTGTAGCCATTTTATTTTTTTATTTCCCAAAATTTTTAATCCCCAGAATGTATCTCCAAATGTATTATAGAATTGAGTTCAATAAAAGGAAGTAAATCACTAATATAATTTTAATGATAAGATTAAGCCTCTATGAAAAGAAAACTGGTACTTACCGAAGTCTGTCTCGTCCGTTAATCCAATATATAATTTATCACATATTCAAAGTTTGCACATTTCCAATAATTTAATCCATTTCATTAATTTAATAATTCGTTGACGTCTTTCACTTATTTCCAAATTCTAACATTGTCTCGCATGCACTTCTGTTTTCACACGTTAATTAATAGTCCCTTGTATTCTTCATGTATAAATCCTAGTGTCCTTCACAATATTCCATATATAAATTCTAGTGTCCTTCACAATATGTCACGATATGTCACTTCTTCTTTATTGTATTTTATTATCTCATGCAATAAAATGTTTTGTATTGTATTGTATTTCCAATCCCGGGCGAGCGTCCCAATTGTCGCAAACTCATTGTCGCAAACTCTCCTTTTTCTTCTTGTATGTATATGACTCAGTTGCTTCGGCTCTTACCAGGGTCTACACTATTGTAGACTCGCTGGAGTTGTCTAGGGGGTTTCTTCTTCGATATATGTATTAATGATAACTCAACACAGTCTTACATTTCTTCTATATAATATCTTGTCTAAATTGGCATCAGAGATCTTCATATATATATATAATCAGTGATTTATATATATATATATCGTATCATTAAACGCTTATTTAACAATCCAATTGTGTGAGCCGACTATGCGCTACACAGTATAATTAACTCCAGTATCTCTAATCCGTCATTACTCAATATCACTATAATCTAATCAAGGTTTCTGATTTATTAACTTTTAATCACCTTCGATATGGTTCGCCGAAACTCTCTGTTTCTTCTATGGCTGAACGATTTTATTTAATTATTCGACAAATCTTTACAAGTTATAATTCTTATAATGTCCATAATATCTAAGTATCATAGAAACAGTTTATCTGTTCTATATAATAGAATGAGATCACGCCACTCTCTCTCCTGGAGGTAGGCTTTAGTGTTCTGATTTTAGTTAATAAAATCCATTTCTTATATACACGATTGAATCAGTGTCTATATGATATAACAATTCCTAAAACATCTGTTATTCCTAAAACATCTGTTATGTTATCTAATATTACACCATCAAACCAGTTCGTCGCCTTTATATTACATAACTGGACACCTGCAACCACGGCCTCGATAAACTGAGATTAGGTCTAAAATCTTAAGTCATTTCCCGCGCGAAGCGAGACTGATAATTTTAGGCGCGAAAATAATAGCAGACGATTATGCATAAAACAAATATATATATTACATGGTAAACACTTGGCCATATATAGAAACAGTTTAATGTATTTATATAATACATTACTATTTATATATAACAATAATAAACATTTCGTGCAAATAATTGTGGTTTTGCACAACTTGATACCCACAGTCGACATTAACCCATGTATCTGCCTGTCTGTGATGCCGGAATGTAGGACACCTATAAAAACATAAATGTTTGATTGTTAATTGTTTTTAATGTTGAGATTTTATACTAATTTTCAGCCAGTTGCATATTGGCTGTCATAAATTATATTTGCACAATTTTTTTTATAATGAATACTAGAAGTTAGTGGAGGTCATTTGTCAGAGTGAAGACAATCAGTTGTTATGTGTTCACCCGAGAGGTTGAGAGTTTGAGCGCCGTCAGATCGACGATGGTTGTGTCCTTAGGAAGGACAATTAAATCCACTTTGCCTCTTCTCTCTCCTGGCGATGAATTCCACCAGGAATGATGTCTTGAGAGCGATTAAAACGATCATTAATCTAATGTTGTAATATTATGTTTTGCAATCAAGCTATAAATAATAAAAGCAATCAGTTTCATAAGTACATAGGACAGCTTCTTCTTTTTGTTAATATGTTAAATGTATATTTGGCAATGTAGCTTTACAATACAGCCTTGTGCCTGTTCTTATTGATAACATGGAGACTACTCATGTATAACAGAAAGAAGACGCATATGGTCAATGTTTAGTTATACCCCTTGTATCCGCCAATCTCCAACTTTACCGTCCTAATAGTGAAGAATGTAATTAGTATTATTATTATTATTATTATTATTATTATTATTGTTATTGTTATTATTATTGTTATTGTTATTGTTGTTATTGTTATTATTATTATTGTTATTGTTATTATTATTATTGTTATTATTATTATTGTTATTATTATTGTTATTGTTATTATTATTATTGTTATTATTATTGTTATTGTTATTATTATTATTGTTATTGTTATTATTATTATTATTATTATTGTTATTGTTATTATTGTTATTATTATTATTGTTATTATTATTATTATTATTGTTATTGTTATTATTATTGTTATTGTTGTTATTGTTATTGTTATTGTTATTTGTTATTGTTATTGTTATTGTTATTGTTATTATTATTATGTTATTGTTATTATTATTATTAGATTATTGTTATTGTTATTGTTATTATTATTGTATTGTTATTGTTATTATTATTGTTATTGTTATTGTTATTATTATTATTGTTATTGTTATTATTATTGTTATTGTTATTGTTGTTATTGTTATTGTTATTATTGTTATTGTTATTGTTATTATTATTGTTATTGTTATTGTTATTGTTATTGTTATTATTGTTATTGTTATTGTTATTATTATTGTTATTGTTATTGTTATTGTTATTGTTATTGTTATTATTGTTATTGTTATTGTTATTGTTATTGTTATTGTTATTGTTATTGTTATTATTGTTATTGTTATTATTATTGTTATTGTTATTATTGTTATTGTTATTATTATTATTGTTATTGTTATTATTATTATTATTATTATTATATGATATCATGTTTATCTGAGTAGTTCAACAAACAAACATAAAATACGATTTTGACATTATTTATATACAACGCGTGTATCCTGATTAACAAGATTTATGGAACAGATTTACCATTATATCTCACATTCGTGCCCGTGCATATTTATTTTTTATACAACGTGTTGTATCCTGATTAACAAGATTTATGGAACAGATTTACCATTATATCTCACATTCGTGCTCGTGCATATTTATTTTATATACAACGTGTGTATCCTGATTAACATGATTTATGGAACAGATTTACCATTATATCTCACATTCGTGCCCGTGCATATTTATTTTATATACAACGCGTGTATCCTGATTAACAAGATTTATGGAACAGATTTACCATTATATCTCACATTCGCGCCCGTGCATATTTATTTTTACACTAATATGATTAAAATACCACGCGTAGTATAGACTTCAATGATAAACACACGTCAATTCGGGAGCGTGGCTGACCGTTATGTGAACTTCGACTTGTCAGTCTTGAGAGTTTGTAGACTACAAAAACACTGTTTATTGATTGAAAGTTAGTAGCAATTTTCTGCATACCTAAAAATTAATTTTTCTTGCTTTTTGCGATGTAATTTCGCTTTAAAGATTAAATTGTATACGCTCGCTATAGAAGTATGTGAGATGGTACGGTGGTCGCCAGATCGGACAGGTGGGTTTTCTCCGGGTACTCCGGTTTTCTCCCACATGAATGATAACATACATGCGTTCATACGCGCCAACGAGAGTGATTAATATAAGTTGTTAAAACATGCTTCGCAATCGTTGCAAAATAAATAAAGTTTAAACAAAAACGGCTTGCGTCGGATGCCTGTGTACAATTCGAGATATCCCCCCAATCTGAGCAGCGCCTTACTTCAACTAACTGGCTGATTAAAAGTTGGCCTATTTCAAATTCAAGTACATCTTGTGCAAATGTGGACAACGTTTCTGGGAAACATATTAGCATAAAGTTGGTGGAGTGAGTTGATAAGCCATAAAAGTAGTTTCTTTTTTTTTCACAGAGAGGTTACGAGATATGTAGTGGGAATTCTCCCATAGATGCTACTTGCCGCAATGCTGACTCGAATGCAGATGTATTCTAATCGGATAAAACGAACTTTCTCGGAGATCAGCTCACCATTCCATACAACACTCTGGGTGTAATTTGCAGGAACATCGACAGCTGAACGCAACATGCATCGACTATGAAATCAAGTTCGAATGTCTCAGTAAGTAACGCTGTGCTAAACTCATATCACTGTTCAAAATGAAGTCGTGATAGCGCAGTGGTAGCGCGTTCGTGTTCGGTGCAAAACGACAGTAGTTCGCGCCCAGCTGTAGCCGTTACGAGTGTACCCAATGCAAGGCACTTAAATTGCATATTACCTCTTCTCTCTCCCTCGTGGCGATGTATTCCACAAGGAATGAGGTCTCGAGAGTGTTCAAAATAATTTGTAAGAACTTGTTTCGCAATCGAGCTCAAATAAATGTGTATAAACTAAAATGAAGTCACTGTTTCGGTAATGTTTGCTATCATGCGATGAGAGACATCGGTCTGTTACTGCCCTTGTATACTGCCAAACGGTATATAGGTCATCTTAAGTTGTTTCCTCTATTTTTATCGTTGTTTACTTTGCTCAATATGCTATATAGTTGCATCCACTTTCTAATCCTATCTATGCATGTGGCTACTAAATTACTAATATCTTTCGACAGATACCCTATACTACACCCAATCGTACATATCTCTAAAAAAATGTTATCAATTAATTAACATGATTTTGATATAATCACATTTATCATACCGCAACATCTTGTTTGAAAATGATAAAAACCAAAGGATTCCAAATTGACCGATTTACATTTCGGGATATATCGGAATTTATCTGCCAAGGGAGGTAATAGAAAAGCCAGTGATGTCACTCACCGTGTTCGTTACGTCACCCGTAATGATATCAAAGGAGCCTCTGCCGAGTGGTCTCGGTCGTACACTCCACTCCCTATCAATCCCCTCTCCCTCACCGCTGTACGTTGGAATCCCACTGAGGGTGTCAAGTGAGCAAGCTAAGCTGTCCAGCTGGCTTGCGGTAGCTCAGTGGTCCTACTAGGGTGCCTTCAATACTGCTCAGAGAGATATCCGGGGTCTTCTAAGTTGTTACAACATTAGTTCATTTCTTATATATATATATATATATATATATATACCAGGTATGGCAATGAATATTCGAATATTCGCTTGAACGTCCAAATATTCGAATACTATTCCAGTATTCGAATATTCTGGAAAAAATATTATATTGTCCTCAAAAATGCCACTTGCTCAGTCACACGTTTGGAAATGCTTGACTCGCTCTGAGAATAAGAAAACTGCTAGTTGTAATCTATGTACATTGGATTTACCATTTCCGCCTACAATATCAATCTCAATAATAATTTGAAGAAGATGACATTTACGCGTAAAACAGAAATTACGTTAGTTTGGCAATTTTTATAAGAGTTGAATTTTTGTAAAAATTCTAACGAATACTCGAATATTCGAATACCTTCCCGACCGAGTATTCGAATAGTGTAACCGCTATTCTGAAACAAGTTCTTACAACATTAATTTTTTTTAAATTTATACACATTGTGTGTACATTTGTGTATACTTTATACAAATTCATTTGAGCTCTATTGCGAAACAAGATCTTATCACGTTAGTTTAATAGCCGTTGAGATCTCATTCCTGATGGAATCCATCGCAATGAGTGAGAGCGGATAGGGATTGTGGAATTTTAAGTGCAATAGTAACAGCGCTAGCTACAATGTATAAGCTATCATAACTTTGCAAACTACATTAAATTACTTGTGTCTCATCCCCCTGGTACATCATACATCTTAGTCCAATCCTAAACTGTGTACACCTACATGCAAACAGAAAGCAATTCCAAAACGAGGCCGCCTTCGTGGTCGAGTTGTTAGTTTAAACAATATTTTATTCAAGAATGGTACATAACATAGGAACAGTTGTAACAGCACAGCTAGGATTGGGAAAATAGTTACATAGTAACTTATTCCAATCCCTTTCCTTGGTCGAATGGTTACGGTCGCTGACTTGTATACCACTGTAACATATCCTCACTGATGGTCACGGGTTCGAGCCACGCTCATGCTGCCGCGTCGCATGTATATGAAAACGTTGGCAGCTTCTCACGGAGGTTGGTGAACCAACTAGATAACAATTGAAACCTGCCCAGAAAAGGTGTTGTTAGGTCAACTGCCCGGCGCTCAAATGGGAAACCGGTAGCGACGTTAAATAAACATAAATTAAAAATCTAAAACATTATCGGTGGAAACTGCTAGAAAGTATTTTCAGTCGCGGTTCAATCTACGGCGTTCGTATTGATAGCCCCGGAACATGTCACAGACGGATCTGTAGTCCAGTGGTTAACAAGCTGGACTGGTAATCCAGGTATAGCAGGTTCGATCCCCCGTCTGACCCTAATAAAATGAATAGTCTTTCAGGTGGGACTTTAAACCGAGGTATCGTGTACACCGTGCACGTAAAAGAACCAGAGGAGACTCTGGAATGGGTCTCTGGCTCTATCATTGTAGCCTGGGAACATGCGTTGATATATTTTGCCTGGTCAGTCAAATAAATATAGTTTAACACCGAGACTATTAATTGGGCCGTATTGAGTTTCTGATTATTTTGCCAGAAGTTAAATGTGTAAAATCGACAGACTGGAAGCCAGGCTTGTATCATATCCTCCAAAAATCACGTGTTCGATCCTCGGACCGGGATGTATGTGAGATTGGACGGTCGTCGCCAACTCGGACAGGTACACAGGTTTCCAATCCACACGAATGACCACATAGCCGCGCCAACAAATATAATCAACATAAGCTGTTTAAACATGCTTCACAATCCTTGTAAAGTTAATAAAGTGTATGCTTTTTTATGAGAGCATTTGTTAAAGTGTATACACATTTATTTTAGCTCGATTGCGAAACAAGTGCTTTCAACTTATATTAATCACTCTCGAGACCTCATTCCTGATGAAATCCATCGCCACGAGGGAGAGAGGAGGCAATGACGAATTTAAATGCCTTGCCTAAGGGAACAATCGTACGACTCCAGCGGGGCTCGAACTCCGGACCTTTCGCACCTGAAGCGAACGCTCATCCATCTACTGCGCTATCACGACTTCCACTTGTAATAATATATATATATAAAGTAAATATAAAGTATATATATTAGTTGATTGACTCTGTCGTTGTAAAGTGTAAGAGTCAGATTTGACTCAAGGGACCCGGGTTTGTCACCGCCTCACTCTGCCTGCTGTGTATTGAGCAACAACGACACCTCGCACATTTTACTTGTTGACCCGCCCAAGCAAACAGTCATGTAAAATTGAAAGTGGGCTAAGTTGTTTAAATTCGCTCATTTGGTCATATGTTCTCGGTCACGGTCGCAAGTTATACGTAGTAAATGGTTTTTTTTTACCTTTGATCAGTCATCGTCATGTGCGTACATCAACTATAGTCCTATGTAAGCTCATGCGTAGCTGCATTTAGATAATTATATACCTAAACACAAAAGAAACGCAACCAATCTTATATGTGTATGCGGTGCATTTTTAATCATCAACTTTGAAATTCATTACATTAATATGCTAAGTAACTATATATCCATTTCCAAATGTTCGACTTGAAACGCCTTCTTCAAGGAGAGTTATAACTAATGAGAGACATCTTTCAGTTACTGCCCCTTAATACTCATAAAAGTAGATAGGTTCTATTAAGTATTTTCCTCTGTTTTTATCGTTGTTTCCTTTGCACAACTTGCTAGCAATGTTATTCCACTATCGCTTCGTATGATTATTAAATGACTATATCTCGACAGATCTCCTACAGTATATGCAATGGGTACTTTATTTGTAATAATACTGTGATATCAGTTCATTAACACGATTTTGATAAAAATCACATTATCATCCAGTAACATCTGGTTCAGCAATAACAGTAAAAACAAAAGATGCCAACTAAAATAACCTATTTATATTTCGGGATAAATCAGACTTTATCTGCCAAGGGAGGTAATATATGTTAGAGGTGTCACTAATTGAGTTAAATAGTTTCCTTTCATCCTGTTTTTAGAAACTATAACATATATATATAATTACTAGTTTCTTTTTAGGAACAATACACATATACACATATACATATATACATATATATTTATATCGCTTCATGTGCGAACGGTCCGGAGTTCGAGCCCCGCTTGAGCCGTTACGATTGTGCCCTAAGGCAAGGCATTTAAATTCCACATTGCCTCTTCTCTCTCCGTCGTGGCGATGGATGCCATCATGAATGAGGTCTCGAGAGTGATTAATATAAGTTGTAAGAACGTGTTTCGCAATCGAGCTAAAATAAATTAGTATAAAAATATATAAACTAATTAATTCCAATGAATCACTTAAACAGAATCCGTTTATCACAGATTCTTGTAATAGTCCGTAGCTAAATAGTATAATAAATACATTATTTTACGAGATAACTGGTTTAAGTATAGGATATACAGTTAAACCTGTCTTAAGCAGCCAGCAAAGGGAATCTCGGAAAGTGGCTGCTTAGCACAGGTGGCTGCTTAATAAAGGTCAATTGTATACTAAAGCAACATATTGGGACTCTGGAAACTGGCTGCTTAATACAGGTTGGCTGCTTAATAGAGGTGACCACTAACACAGGTTTGACTGTAAGCCGAAAACGATCCAATATGTACGTTATTGCACTGTGTGAGGCATGTATCGCCGAAGACAGTACCAATATTTTACATATTGGATCCGTTTGACAATATCCTACTAATTTATTAAGCAATATCCTACTAATTAAAAGTGTTAATTTCGTACATTTACGCGTAAAATTTAATATAACAATTTGGCCTTAGACAGCAGTCCAATGTTAATAATGGACTGCCAGTACAAAGGTATGACGTCACGACAGTGTTTTAACAAAAGTTAATCTACCATGAGGCCAGGTCCTAATACGAATCAAATGCAATGTGGAAGTCGTGATAGTATAATTATATATTTAAATCTTCGGTTTTATAAACAACGATCTCAACATCTAGTGTTGTTATCTTTCTAGATGTAATCAAATTAGGATGAACATTTGTGATTGATGACGCAATATAGCGGCACAGAGGGTATTGGTTGTGCTCATTATGTATAGGATATAAGCCGAAAACCATCCAATATGTAAAATATTGCACTGTGTGAGGCGTGTATCGCCGAAGACAGTACCAATAATTTACATATTGGATCCCTTTGAGGTTTATATCTTACTTAAAACACATTTATATAACACGATCCTACACACTAAAATTGTTCATTTCGTACATTTACGCGTAGGATTTAATATAATACCCTGGCCTTTGCAACCAGTCAAATATTAATAATAATGTACTACAAGTACAAGGGTATGACGTCACGACAGTGTTTTAATAGGAGATACAATTTCAATAGGTTCGATCCCCCGTCTGACCCTAATAAAATTAACAGTCTTTCAGTTGAGACGTTAAACCAAGGTCTCGTGTCGGTGCTTTACCCCGTGCACGTAAATGAACAAGAGGAGACTCTGGAATGGGTCTCTGTCTGTATCATTACACTATCCTCCAAAAATCTAAACTGATTAATCTCTTCAGGAGGCGTCGCTCATATGGGCAACCGGTAGCGACGATAAATAAAGGTAAAACATACACAGCCGGTCTCCATTCATCCCTACCTCCATAAGTACGGTGCAATGGTGACAATAAGACAACATACAACAATTACCATACCATAAGAAACTGGGACAATTCTTGTAAATTTCAGCCGTTTATGTGTTTGTGTTTAAGGGATTAACGTCGTACCTACAGCTTAGGTCATGTCGTGATTCTCCAGCTACTATTGACCATATTTCAGGTACGGACGGACACACGGATAGAACCACCGACCAACCACAAGCCAGCTGGATAGTTTTGTCACGAATTCGACACCCCCAGTGGGATTCAAACCTAATGGGTGGTAGGCTAGTGATTTGAAGTCAGCGATCGTAACTATTGGGTCACAGGGCTCCCCAAACTCCTCCCCACGCCCATAGTCCAGTTCTACACCTCCCCCACCCCTATATTCCATCCTTACATGTGTATACAGATTCAATATATCTGTATTAATAACTATCTTTATTGAAAATTCACAAATAGCGTTTACATTCCAGGTCTAAGTGAAATAGAGGCTAAAGAAAACCTCGGCGTCGTTGGGGTTGCAGCAGATATGTCCGTCGTGATTCCCATTTTATGTGTAGCCATTATGCACATTATACGTCTGATGCTGGAAAGTCGTCATCGCGGAAGGCAACGACTGAATAACTCGGAACAGTCCGTACAAACGGAAACCTCCGATCTTCCTCCGTCGTACTCGGTTTTATTCGGGGAGGATAACGATGATACAGACTCGGTATCAAATAATACGTCATCAATTACAAGACTATCTTTAACAGATTCTAGCGGGAATATAAGGTTGCATAATACTCGGATAGGCTCTAGTAGTCTACAAAGCATTACAGGTAATCAGTCAAACGTCAGTATGTATCAGTCAGATGTCAGTATTCCATCTCGTGAAGCGGAACATATACGACAATCATATTCTCCAAGTGAGCATCAGCAACGGACCTCTTGGCGCAGCAGATTTCCAAATATGAATTTATCAGTATTCGACCTGTTTACAGCATCAGGCCTCAGTCCCCTGACCTAAGTTATGTGCAGACACCTTCGCCTACTTACAAAGACGCTATTGTTATTCTTGGAGATCAAGCTTACAGTGTTTCCAAGAATGGTGAACTTAATGAGAAATAAATTCTTAAAATAGACATGAGAAATAAATTCTTAAAATAGACATGACCATTGGCTATTCATTTATTCACATGTTTTAAGAGGATATTTGTTTGTTTCAGTGAATTGTCGGATTATATTTCACCGACTGATCATTGAACGCAGTATTATCACGAGTGGGGCTAGTTATGCTATTTAAACTACCACACATTGAGTCATAAGAGACGTCATAGCCATCATATATAAACTACCGCACATTGATTCATAAGAGACGTCATAGCCATAATATTTAAACTACCACACATTGAGTCATAAGAGACGTCATTGCCATACTATTTAAACTACCACACATTGAGTCATAAGTGACGTCATAGCCATACTATTTAAACTACCACACACTGAGTCATAAGAGACGTCATTGCCATACTATTTAAACTACCACACATTGATTCATAAGAGACGTCATAGCCATACTATTTAAACTACCACACATTGAGTCATAAGAGACGTCATAGCTATGCTATTTAAACTACCACACATTGAGTCATAAGAGACGTCATAACCATGCTATTTAAACTACCACACATTGAGTCATAAGAGACGTCATTGCCATACTATTTAAACTACCACACATTGAGTCATAAGAGACGTCATAGTCATACTATTTAAACTACCACACATTGAGGCATAAGAGACGTCATACAAGGACGTTATCATTGGTTGAATAAAATGTTGAAGCTTGCCAAATAAACATGTTTTTCCTTATAAACAATCCGACTTGTTAATGCAATTAGAAAATGAAAATGCAATTATCTGTTTTTAAAGCATTTGGACGTCGTAGATCATTTGTCAATATCTAAACAGATATACTTAATAGTTTGGACGTCGTAGAACATTTGTCAATATCTAAACAGATATACTTAATAGTTTGGACGTCGTAGAACATTTGTCAATATCTAAACAGATATACTTAATAGTTTGGACGTCGTAGAACATTTGTCAATATCTAAACAGATATACTTAATAGTTTGGACGTCGTAGAACATTTGTCAATATCTAAACAGATATACTTAATAGTTTGGACGTCGTAGAACATTTGTCAATATCTAAACAGATATACTTAATAGTTTGGACGTCGTAGAACATTTGTCAATATCTAAACAGATATACTTAATAGTTTGGACGTCGTAGAACATTTGTCAATATCTAAACAGATATACTTAATAGTTTGGACGTCGTAGAACATTTGTCAATATCTAAACAGATATACTTAATAGTTTGGACGTCGTAGAACATTTGTCAATATCTAAACAGATATACTTAATAGTTTGGACGTCGTAGAACATTTGTCAATATCTAAACAGATATACTTAATAGTTTGGACGTCGTAGAACATTTGTCAATATCTAAACAGATATACTTAATAGTTTGGACGTCGTAGAACATTTGTCAATATCTAAACAGATATACTTAATAGTTTGGACGTCGTAGAACATTTGTCAATATCTAAACAGATATACTCAATAGTTTGGACGTCGTAGAACATTTGTCAATATCTAAACAGATATACTTAATAGTTTGGACGTCGTAGAACATTTGTCAATATCTAAACAGATATACTTAATAGTTTGGACGTCGTAGAACATTTGTCAATATCTAAACAGATATACTTAATAGTTTGGACGTCGTAGAACATTTGTCAATATCTAAACAGATATACTTAATAGTTTGGACGTCGTAGAACATTTGTCAATATCTAAACAGATATACTTAATAGTTTGGACGTCGTAGAACATTTGTCAATATCTAAACAGATATACTTAATAGTTTGGACGTCGTAGAACATTTGTCAATATCTAAACAGATATACTTAATAGTTTGGACGTCGTAGAACATTTGTCAATATCTAAACAGATATACTTAATAGTTTGGACGTCGTAGAACATTTGTCAATATCTAAACAGATATACTTAATAGTTTGGACGTCGTAGAACATTTGTCAATATCTAAACAGATATACTTAATAGTTTGGACGTCGTAGAACATTTGTCAATATCTAACAGATATACTTAATAGTTTGGACGTCGTAGAACATTTGTCAATATCTAAACAGATATACTTAATAGTTTGGACGTCGTAGAACATTTGTCAATATCTAAACAGATATACTTAATAGTTTGGACGTCGTAGAACATTTGTCAATATCTAAAAATATACTTAATAGTTTGGACGTCGTAGAACATTTGTCAATATCTAAACAGATATACTTAATAGTTTGGACGTCGTAGAACATTTGTCAATATCTAAACAGATATACTTATAGTTTGGACGTCGTAGAACATTTGTCAATATCTAAACAGATATACTTAATAGTTTGGACGTCGTAGAACATTTGTCAATATCTAAACAGATATACTTAATAGTTGGACGTCGTAGAACATTTGTCAATATCTAAACAGATATACTTAATAGTTTGGACGTCGTAGAACATTTGTCAATATCTAAACAGATATACTTAATAGTTTGGACGTCGTAGAACATTTGTCAATATCTAAACAGATATACTTAATAGTTTGGACGTCGTAGAACATTTGTCAATATCTAAACAGATATACTTAATAGTTTGGACGTCGTAGAACATTTGTCAATATCTAAACAGATATACTCAATAGTTTGGACGTCGTAGAACATTTGTCAATATCTAAACAGATATACTTAATAGTTTGGACGTCGTAGAACATTTGTCAATATCTAAACAGATATACTTAATAGTTTGGACGTCGTAGAACATTTGTCAATATCTAAACAGATATACTCAATAGTTAATAATGTTTTCAATAATTAATATTTAGTTGTTTTTTGTGTGAGTTGTTTTTGTTTATAATAATGTATGTCTCTCCCATAAGTGTTCGTAGAGATTAGTGTCAGATCACCATATTACCATACACGTTTCACTTTGTAATGTTTTGTATTGATGCTTTGTTGAGTATATACATGGAATTAAGCATGTTTAGTATACACATTTCCATTGGCGTTATCACAATTGTAATAAATGTATAATACGGATAAACGATATAGCAGAATGCATCAGTGACAGGGTCTCGAACGTCGTTGATTTCAAATATTCAGACCCTCCCCACTGTAGGTTCGAATCCCACAAGGGGATGACGATTTTTTTTTTATTTGAGGAAGCTATGCAGATGTCTCCTTCCACCAGTACAGCTGGAGTCTAGCTATATGACATAAGCTGTTAGTGCGACTTCGGCCGCATCCCCCTCCCAAATAAACATATGTTATATATATATTCACGTATTCATTATCATTTTAAAGCGACGTATCCATGCCTTTGTGCTAAATTCAAATTGGTAAAAAATATATAAGTATTTGTAATCCTCATCAATTGATTCATTTCGATCTTAAAGCGGTACAATATGGCATGGTGTAAAACTGTTATACCATTTAATTTTAGGTGCAAGTTAGTTTAAACAATATTTTATTCAAGAATGGTACATAACATTATGAATAGTTGTAACAGCACAGTTATGATTGGGGGAAAATGCTACATAGTAACTTATTCGAATCCCTTTCCTTAGCTGCAAGTTGCATTGCTAGTGCACAGTCTTCCATTACAAGTTGAATACTTATTTTCAGTCCCAAAATACTGAGATTTTGTAATACAGTCTACATCCGTTATGTCAAAATCGATTATGTCGATTTCTCCGGTTATCTCGAAGTCGAATCAAAGTGCCGCTTGAATCTGTTTATATCGAATTTCGTTATATCAAGCTTCAATTATGTCGAAGTATTTTGTTCTGTCCGACGGAATTCGACATAACGGATGTAGACTGTATATAACAACCCGAAAGCGAAAGTAGGACTTTCATGAATCGGTTCCGCACTCCACCGTACGTGCATTCCGAACATATCGCTCGATCTCTATCTGCAATCCGAACATCATCCGTTGTTTCATACGCTTGCCCATTAATCATTGTTTACATAAATGTGTTGATACAGTGTTCGAGTACCAATATACGGCTCAATCCTTGAGCAAACAATGCCACGAATCATGCATTATGGATAGTTATACAAGTTTGTTCATTTGTTTTGTATTGTACATTGTATATATAGAATGCAATAAAATATGATTAAACTAATATACGGCTATTTTTTATTTCATTTTTGTTTCGTTTCAGCGCGAATATTTGGACTTTATGAACACAGTGTCATTGAAAAATAGGGTCTTTAAATAACTGGTACTTTTTACCAGAAACATCCTTTATTAAGACATTGTGTCGCTTTAAAAACAATTCTGACGTTCTCACGGGATTGTGAAATTACTAATTGTATATTGAATTACATTAAGGATCAGTAACTGAAACCGTACTATTAACTGTGATTGACTAATGCTAATACCAACATAAATGTGCGTATGAATTAAGGTCTTGTATTTCCATTTGAATCAAATATACGCACACAAAGATGTTTTATCATACAAGTGGAACATAACATATCCATAAATTACTTACAAATGAATCGTGTCATATTTACCCATTACCATAATTATTATACTTAGGTGTGGGATGTCTACATCCTCACATCTTACACGATTGTGATTTCATTACATATCTTTATGGAACATGACGTAAATCGTAGTTTGACTTACCATTAACGTTATGTACCAATTCAAATATAAATATGCATACTTTTACAAATTATAAGACTTATTCAATCAACAAATCAGAATTCTTCCAGGTGTTATTACACGTGTGTACATATAAGACAATATGTGATTACTGTAATACACTGAATACAAGCTAAGCTAAGCTAAGCTAAGCTAAGCTATGCTATGCTATTGCTATTGCTAAGTTATGCTATTGCTATTGCTAAGTTATGCTGTTGCTATTGCTAAGTTATGCTATTGCTATTGCTAAGTTATGCTATTGCTATTGCTAAGTTATGCTATTGCTATGCTATTGCTATTGATATGCTATTGCTATTGCTAAGTTATGCTATTGCTATTGCTAAGTTATGCTATTGCTATGCTATTGCTATTGCTATGCTATTGCTATTGCTAAGTTATACTATTGCTATTGCTAAGTTATACTATTGCTATTGCTAAGTTATACTATTGCTATTGCTAAGTTATGCTATTGCTATTGCTAAGTTATGCTATTGCTATTGCTAAGTTATGCTATTGCTATGCTATTGCTAAGTTATGCTATTGCTATTGCTAAGTTATAATATTGCTATTGCTAAGTTATGCTATTGCTATTGCTAAGTTATGCTATTGCTATTGCTAAGTTATGCTATTGCTATTGCTAAGTTATGCTATTGCTATTGCTAAGTTATGCTATTGCTATTGCTAAGTTATGCTATTGCTATTGCTAAGTTATGCTATTGCTATTGCTAAGTTATCCTATTGCTATTGCTAAGTTATCCTATTGCTATTGCTATTGCTAAGTTATGCTATTGCTAAGTTATGCTATTGCTATTGCTAAGTTATGCTATTGCTATTGCTAAGTTATGCTATTGCTATTGCTAAGTTATCCTATTGCTATTGCTAAGTTATGCTATTGCTATTGCTAAGCTAAGCTATGCTATTGCTAAGTTATGCTATTGCTATTGCTAAGTTATGCTATTGCTATTGCTAAGTTATGCTATTGCTATTGCTAAGTTATGCTATTGCTATTGCTAAGTTATCCTATTGCTATTGCTAAGTTATGCTATTGCTATTGCTAAGTTATGCTATTGCTATTGCTAAGTTATGCTATTGCTATTGCTAAGTTATGCTATTGCTATTGCTAAGTTATGCTATTGCTATTGCTAAGTTATCCTATTGCTATTGCTAAGTTATGCTATTGCTATTGCTAAGTTATCCTATTGCTATTGCTATTGCTAAGTTATCCTATTGCTATTGCTAAGTTATGCTATTGCTATTGCTATTGCTAAGTTATGCTATTGCTATTGCTAAGTTATGCTATTGCTATTGCTATTGCTAAGTTATCCTATTGCTATTGCTAAGTTATGCTATTGCTATTGCTAAGTTATGCTATTGCTAAGCTAAGCTAAGCTAAGCTAATACGTTGAAGGATTTGAGAGCTGGAGGACGATTTGATTCGTCAAACATTCTTCATGTAGAATGCTTGCGGTTTTCTGTGACAGATGTTCTTCAAGCGGAACTTGATCGCATTGCTATCCATTGGAATTTACACAATGTGCGAACACAAAAACATATAGACACTTGTACTGGAAGACCGGAAATGCTGTTGTATGTACCAGAACTAACAGGTTCTGTTGATTATGGTGTTGAGGTTGATTTGGATGACGTTGAAATTTGCCATGAACAATACACAATACATAAGAAAATATGTAGTAATGCTTTCAGGGAGTTGGCTTACAATCTGAAGCCAGACATACAATTCTATCTTAATATTTAAAATTTATATTTTCAAACTTAATGCTTAATATTTAAAAATTAAAACTTGACATTCAAAAGCATTGATCTAAAAGCATATCTACATTACATTAAGCATAACATATTCCTACACGTGTAGTTATCTACATTACATTAAGCGTAACATAGTCCTACACTTGTAGTTATCTACATTACATTAAGCGTAACATATTCCTACACTTGTAGTTATCTACATTACATTAAGCGTAACATAGTCCTACACTTGTAGTTATCTACATTACATTAAGCGTAACATATTCCTACACTTGTAGTTATCTACGTTACATTAAGCGTAACATATTCCTACACGTGTAGTTATCTACATTACATTAAGCGTACCATATTCCTACACGTGTAGTTATCTACGTTACATTAAGCGTAACATATTCCTACACGTGTAGTTATCTACATTACATTAAGCGTACCATATTCCTACACTTGTAGTTCTCTACATTACATTAAGCGTAACATATTCCTACACTTGTAGTTATCTACGTTACATTAAGCGTAACATATTCCTACACGTGTAGTTATCTACATTACATTAAGCGTAACATATTCCTACAATTGTAGTTATCTACGTTACATTAAGCGTAACATATTCCTACAATTGTAGTTATCTACATTACATTAAGCGTAACATATTCCTACACGTGTAGTTATCTACATTACATTAAGCGTAACATATTCCTACAATTGTAGTTATCTACATTACATTAAGCATAACATATTCCTACACGTGTAGTTATCTACGTTACATTAAGCGTAACATATTCCTACAATTGTAGTTATCTACATTACATTAAGCGTAACATAGTCCTACACGTGTAGTTATCTACGTTACATTAAGCGTAACATATTCCTACATGTGTAGTTATCTACGTTACATTAAGCGTAACATATTCCTACAATTGTAGTTATGTACATTACATTAAGCGTAACATATTCCTACACTTGTAGTTATCTACGTTACATTAAGTGTAACATATTCCTACACGTGTAGTTATCTACGTTACATTAAGCGTAACATATTCCTACAATTGTAGTTATGTACATTACATTAAGCGTAACATATTCCTACACTTGTAGTTATCTACATTACATTAAGCGTAACATATTCCTACACGTGTAGTTATCTACATTACATTAAGCATAACATATTCCTACACTTGTAGTTATGTACATTACATTAAGCGTAACATATTCCTACAAGTGTAGTTATCTACATTACATTAAGCATAACATATTCCTACACTTGTAGTTATCTACATTACATTAAGCGTAACATATTCCTACACGTGTAGTTATCTACGTTACATTAAGCGTAACATATTCCTACAATTGTAGTCATCTACATTACATTAAGCGTAACATATTCCTACGCGTGTAGTTATCTACGTTACATTAAGCGTAACATATTCCTACAATTGTAGTTATCTACATTACATTAAGCGTAACATATTCCTACACGTGTAGTTATCTACATTACATTAAGCGTAACATATTCCTACAATTGTAGTTATCTACATTACATTAAGTGTAACATATTCCTACACTTGTAGTTATCTACGTTACATTAAGCATAACATATTCCTACAATTGTAGTTATCTACGTTACATTAAGCGTAACATATTCCTACAATTGTAGTTATCTACATTACATTAATGTAACATATTTATTCTATGATAGTAAATATAACATATTCCTACATTTGTTGTAATTTAATTACATTTAGCTTAACATATTTTACACTTGCAGAGATTCGACAAGCAGCCGCATATTTTGGCCCAATATATTATGTTGGCAGTCGACTTTTATGGCCTAGTAGATGTTGACTGGCGACTGTTTAGACCCAGTATATGTTGACTGGCGACTGTTTAGACCCAGTATATGTTGGCTGGCGACTGTTGAAACCCAGTAGATGTTGGATGGCGACTGTTGAAACCCAGTATATGTTGACTGGCGACTGATTAGACCCAGTAAATGTTGGCTGGCGACTGTTTAATCCCAGTATATGTTGACTGGCGACTGTTTAGACCCAGTATATGTTGACTGGCGACTGTTGAAACCCAGTAGATGTTGTCTGACGACTGTTATGGTCCCAGTAGATGTTGGCTGACGACTGTTATGGTCCAGTAGACGTTGTTGTGGCCCCAGTAGATGTTGTCTGACGACTGTTGTAGCCCCAATAGATGTTGTATGACGACTATGTTTGTCGGACGACTGTTGTGGCCCCAGTAGATGTTGTCTGACGACTGTTGTGGCCCCAGTAGACGTTGGCTGGCGACTGTTATGGCCCCAGTAGACGTTCGCTGACGACTGTTGTGGTCCCAGTAGATGTTGTCTGACGACTGTTGTGGCCCCAGTAGATGTTGTCTGACGACTGTTATGGCCCCAGTAGATGTTGTCTGACGACTGTTATGGCCCCAGTAGATGTTGTCTGACGACTGTTATGGCCCCAGTAGATGTTGTCTGACGACTGTTATGGCCCCAGTAGATGTTGTCTGACGACTGTTATGGTCCCAGTTAATGTTGTCTGACGACTGTTGTGGCCCCAGTAGATGTTGTCTGACGACTGTTGTGGCCCCAGTAGATGTTGTCTGACGACTGTTATGGCCCCAGTAGATGTTGTCTGACGACTGTTATGGCCCCAGTAGATGTTGTCTGACGACTGTTATGGCCCCAGTAGATGTTGTCTGACGACTGTTATGGTCCCAGTAGATGTTGTCTGACGACTGTTATGGCCCCAGTAGATGTTGTCTGACGACTGTTATGGTCCCAGTAGATGTTGTCTGACGACAAAACATATTTTACACTTGCAGAGATTCGACAAGCAGCCGCATATTTTGGCCCAATATATTATGTTGGCAGTCGACTTTTATGGCCTAGTAGATGTTGACTGGCGACTGTTTAGACCCAGTATATGTTGACTGGCGACTGTTTAGACCCAGTATATGTTGGCTGGCGACTGTTGAAACCCAGTAGATGTTGGATGGCGACTGTTGAAACCCAGTATATGTTGACTGGCGACTGTTTAGACCCAGTATATGTTGACTGGCGACTGTTGAAACCCAGTAGATGTTGTCTGACGACTGTTATGGTCCCAGTAGATGTTGGCTGACGACTGTTATGGTCCAGTAGACGTTGTATGACGACTATGTTTGTCGGACGACTGTTGTGGCCCCAGTAGATGTTGTCTGACGACTGTTGTGGCCCCAGTAGACGTTGGCTGGCGACTGTTATGGCCCCAGTAGACGTTCGCTGACGACTGTTGTGGTCCCAGTAGATGTTGTCTGACGACTGTTGTGGCCCCAGTAGATGTTGTCTGACGACTGTTATGGCCCCAGTAGATGTTGTCTGACGACTGTTATGGCCCCAGTAGATGTTGTCTGACGACTGTTATGGCCCCAGTAGATGTTGTCTGACGACTGTTATGGCCCCAGTAGATGTTGTCTGACGACTGTTATGGTCCCAGTAGATGTTGTCTGACGACTGTTATGGCCCCAGTAGATGTTGTCTGACGACTGTTATGGCCCCAGTAGATGTTGTCTGACGACTGTTATGGTCCAGTAGATGTTGTCTGACGACTGTTATGGCCCCAGTAGATGTTGTCTGACGACTGTTATGGTCCCAGTAGATGTTGTCTGACGACTGTTATGGCCCCAGTAGATGTTGTCTGACGACTGTTATGGTCCCAGTATATGTTGTCTGACGACTTTTATGGCCCCAGTAGACGTTCGCTGACGACTGTTCTGGCCCCAATAGACGTTGGCTGACGACTGTTATGGTCCAGTAGACGTTTGCTGACGACTGTTGTTGCCCCAGTAGACGTTGGCTGACAACTGTTGTGGCCCCAGAATACAAAACGACGTCGTAAATTGTTAGAACGAAGTATCCACTTTAACTGACGAAGGCCAAGGCATATATTATGTCGACATAGGAGGAGTAAAACAATCTCTGCGTACTTAAAACCAGCATAAAAGTACTGGGCAATCAGTTCTAATCTGGTGCTTCCGTTTTCTGATGGCAATGGTGATGGCACAACTGTTGACACGGGAGCAACGTTCAATAAAACCAGGAAGGCAAATAACATCGTGCTTTCCATGTTCACGTCCTTTAATGAAAAAGAAATAAAATGAAATAAAATACAGCGTTATAAAACACATGCTATGGCTGTTACATCAACCACTACCAACTTTACCTTCGGCAAAATGTCGTTTGAAGATCTATTATCAATATCAACTGATTAATGAGGCAATACTTATTAGTTTTCATCCAAGTTACCGTCTTAAGGATTAAAAAAGAGACACACACAATATATTAATGTTACTTACTTTGCCGCCTTGAACTGCCACTACCTCGTGGCTTCAATGTCAACGAGTCTATTCAATGCTTTTGAATGTTAAGTTTTAATTTTTAAATATTAAGCATTAAATTTGAAAATATAAATTTTAAATATTAAGAGAGAATTATTAAGTTTTAATTTTAAATGTCCCTCCAGGGCTTCCATATATTCGTATTCCGCATTTCGCAATTCGTAGTTCGCTATTAGCAATTCATAGTTCGCATTTAACGATGTGTAGTTCTCACTTTGCAACTCGTGTGCTTTCCGTATTAGTTTCCGAACTCAAAACTTGCGATCATCCGCCAATCTCCATCTTTACCCTCCTAAGCCAACTACTGAAGTTTTAGGAAATCTCTTATATTCAGGGTCACACTTGTGGTATTCCCTCCCTTATCACATCAAACTAACACACTCTATTCCGCACTTCAAAGCTTTATATATCAGGTGGTGCAAAGAACAGACCAATAACCTAATACACTGATAATTTACAATTATACATGAATATAAGTATTAGTTCTTGCAGCTTATATCTTATTTTCTATGTAAGTTATACTTGTTATGTTTACATATTTCATTATGCTATTTCATGTTTTAATGTGTTGAGGGCCTCGTGGTAGATTGACTTAATTGTTCAAATGAGTTCTCTCGTTAAATAAAGTCTTTATTATTATTATTATTATTATTACTAGTTTAGGCGAATTGATATGACGAAGTCTCATAAATCTGTAGCACAATGCTAATGTGCTGTTGCTTCTTTAAATGAATGAATACCAGCTTTAATGTAGACATTTGTAGCACCATACTAATGTGCTGGTGCTTCTTTAAATGAATGAATACCAGCTTTAATGTAGACATTTGTAGCACAATACTAATGTGCTGGTGCTTCTTTAAATGAATGAATACCAGCTTTAATGTAGACATTTGTAGCACAATACTAATGTGCTGGTGCTTCTTTAAATGAATGAATACCAGCTTTAATGTAGACATTTGTAGCACAATACTAATGTGCTGGTGCTTCTTTAAATGAATGAATACCAGCTTTAATGTAGACATTTGTAGCACCATACTAATGTGCTGGTGCTTCTTTATATTAATGAATACCAGCTTTAATGTAGACATTTGTAGCACCATACTAATGTGCTGGTGCTTCTTTAAATGAATGAATACCTGCTTTAATGTAGACATTTGTAGCACCATACTAATGTGCTGGTGCTTCTTTAAATGAATGAATACCAGCTTTAATGTAGACATTTGTCATGAAACAATAGTTGAGGTGCTTCTTTAAATGAATGAATATCAGCTTTAATGTAGACATTTGTCATGAAACAATAGTTGGGGTGCTTCTTTAAATGAATGAATACCAGCTTTAATGTAGACATTTGTAGCACAATGCTAATGTGCTGGTGCTTCTTTAAATGAATGAATACCAGCTTTAATGTAGACATTTGTAGCACAATACTAATGTGCTGGTGCTTCTTTAAATGAATGAATACCAGCTTTAATGTAGACATTTGTAGCACAATACTAATGTGCTGGTGCTTCTTTATATGAATGAATGAATACCAGCTTTAATGTAGACATTTGTAGCACAATGCTAATGTGCTGGTGCTTCTTTATATTAATGAATACCAGCTTTAATGTAGACATTTGTCATGAAACAATAGTTGGGGTGCTTCTTTAAATGAATGAATACCAGCTTTAATGTAGACATTTGTCATGAAACAATAGTTGGGGTGCTTCTTTAAATGAATGAATACCAGCTTTAATGTAGACATTTGTCATGAAACAATAGTTGGTGTGTTTCGTTTGTTTGGGTGTTGGTTATAAGGTCGCACCAATCAGCTTAGTTCGTACGGCGACTCTCCAGCTAGTATTGATGGAGGAAGACCCGCTCCCGGCAGTATTGCAGGCACGGACTTGCACCCTGGTAGAACCACCGACCTTCCACAAGCCATCTAGAGAGCTTCCTCACATAACATAATTCATTCACACAACCCAGTGACAGAGGGCCCCTTTGCATAGTGGTCAATGTGGCCATATAATTATAGTGTATTACTTTGCAACATTAAACTGAGACTCATTAATCTCCGCCAAAGCCTTCGTAAGTTTCCGTGTGAACTACGACCAGGACATGCATTAGGTTTTTACCGTTAATATTTGAATCAAGTCAGTAAGTAAGTGTACCATAATCTAAAGCTCATATTTTACTTCGGAATTCCGATTATTAACGAAGTAAGTTCACGGAATATGCAAATGTCTCAGTTTAATATTGCCAAACTTATGCATTGGATATAAGCCGAAAACGATCCAATATGTAGTGCCGAAGACAGTGTACCAATATTTTACATATTGGATCCGTTTGAGGTTTATATCTTACTTAAAACACACACTTATATAACAAGATCCTACTAATTAAAATTGTTAATTTCGTACGTGTACACATAGGTTTTAATATAATACTAATATACATTTTAATAATAATGGACTGCAAGTACAAAGGTATGACGTCACGATAGTGTTTTAACCATGTTTAGTCTATGCATGAACATGAAACTGATTATATGCTAAAATCGATAGACTAGCCTACCGTAATACATATTAATATTAAAATAAACGTAAACACATCACAACACAACGAACCTAGTAATGATTTCTGCGTTCCAATCGTATTTACGTGTAGACCTACCCGGTTTCTTTTCAAAACCTGGGTTTATTCATGCGGTGAATCTACACTAAATCTTAATACCAAACGAAATACTCTGTTGATCCAAAGTCTCGTTGTCAGTTGATCGTCCTATTGAAGTGCGTCGAGCAAAGTCATTAACGTTTGGATATAGCTGGCTGATTGTGCATCAGAGGTATGCATTTTACCCTGTTTTCAAGCTTGTATTTCAATATTTGTATACATTTATTTACGCATTGAGGCTATCATTTTTTCATTTTCTATATATAGACATTTCTTCCCTGTGCTTCATTTAGGCCTACTATTAACCAGTACACAGCAATGTGTGTGAGGACACAATATACGTGGCCTAACCGAGTATCGAACCAGGAACCAGGGACACCTCGATTCCAAATCAAGACGCTCTACCATTGGACCACAGTGTCTTGTGACAGGCTGTTTCATTGTCTGGTAGTTCTCGGGAAGAATGACTGCAAGCACCGTCTGCTCGTGTTTAATTTCTATAAAATACTCGGTAACACAGTTGTATCGACCTTACGGCCTTTCTCAACGTTTAATCAAGTTCTTTTTCAGCATTATGAAAAATTGAAGTTATTATATACTAGAGGACATAGAAAACGCACACCTACATTCTATACTAGAGGAGATAGAAAACGCACACCTACATTATATAATAGAGGACATAGAAAACGCGCACCTACATTATATACTAGAGGACATAGAAAACGCACACCTACATTATATACTAGAGAACATAGAAAACGCACACCTACATTATATGATTATTATTACATGAAAAAACGAAATACGAAGGATTCCATCAAAGATATATCACATCTTTATTACAAAACACAAACTGAACAACTAAAAATATTCCAAAATGTTTAAAACTTTATATTTATATAGTTATTGTTCTTCATGTAATAACACACTTATCCGAAGTGTGAGTTTTCTATGTTCTCTAGTATATAATGTAGGTGTGCGTTTTCTATGTCCTCTAGTATATAATGTAGGTGTGCGTTTTCTATGTCCTCTAGTATAGCTAAGAATTCAAACAAATTGGAGTACATTAGTTTTATTCTTTTGTTTGGATTCTTAGCAACAACAACATTGATCTGCGGTCTGTGGTTCTACCCGGGTGCCCACCCGTGCTTGAACTACTACTCGGTTATCCTCCACCAATAATAGCTGTCCGATTAGCGCATTGGTTAGCGTGCTCGCCTCTCACCAATGCAACCCGGGTTCGATTGTCGGACCGGGAAGTATGTGAGATGGTACGGTGGTTGCCATATCGGACAAGTGGGTTTTCTCCGGGTACTCCGGTTTCCTCCCACACGAATGACCACATTTACGCTTTCATTCGCGCCAACGAGAGTGATTAATATAAGTTGTTAGAACTTGCTTCACAATCGTTATAAAATAAATTTTCAATAATAGCTGGATAGCCGCCATGTGACCTAAGCTATTTGTGTTGCTGTGTGATTTACGTTTATTTATCGTCGCTACCTGTTGCCCATATGAGCGACGCCTCCTGCAGAGATTAGTCATTTTAGATTTTGGAGGATAGTGCAATGATACAGACAGAGACCCATTCCAGAGTCCCCTCTGGTTCTTTTACGTGCACGGTGTACAGCACCGACACGAGACCTCGGCTTAAAGTCCCATCTGAAAGACTGTTAATTTTATTAGGGTCAGACGGGGGATCGAACATGCGATCCCTGGATTACCAGTCCAGCGTGTTACCACTGGACTACAGATACGTCTGTGTTGTGCTGCTTTATACCCCAACAACAAGCAAATATGTATATCTATATATATTAAATTGGTTTAGCTGTCCACATGCGTGGTCGAGTGGTTAAGGTCGCTGACTTATATACCACTGTAAACTATCATCACTGTTGGTCACGGGTTCGAGTTTTTATACGAAAAAGTTGGCAGTTTCTTACGGAAGTTTGTGCAGCAAGTACAGTTTAACCGCTGTAGCCTGCCCAGGAAAGGTGTTGTTAGGTAAACTTCCCGTCGCTCAAATGGACAACCGGTACTGTAAATGAACAGTAACTTAAAACAATTGGTTTAGCTTACCCACCTACACTATATTCTATTTGATCATGTGCATGGTATGTGTGGATTATCTGATGTTTTATGTCGTTAATGCATTATTATCGGAGGAGGGGGTCCCTGTATCTAGGATAGCACGCTTTGAATTGTGCTATGTTCTAAATCATCACTGTTTGAGAATGTGTAAGTCGTGATAGCGCAGTGGTAGCGCGTTCGCTTCATGTGTGAAAGACGCGGAGTTCGCGCCCAGATGTAGCCATTACGAGTGTGCCCTTAGACAATGCACTTACATTCCATATTGCCTGTTCTCTCTCTCTCTCTCTCTCTCTCTCTCTCTCTCTCTCTCTCTCTCTCTCTCTCTCGCTCTCTCCATTGTGGCAATGAATTCCACAAAGAATGGGGTCTCGAGAGCAGAGCGATTCAACTAAGTTGTAAGAACGTGTTTCGCAATCGAGCTAAAATAAATTTGTATAAACTAAATAGTCCTACAATAAGTACATAAGGGAGGTAATTAGCCGATTAATTTAGACTCTAAAAGCACCTTGTAGTTGTATTTCGTTGTGTCAATTACTATCTCACGCTAGGTTGGGCATGAATTATGCGCGAATGTCTTTAAATTTAAGAGGGCACCGCGGAATCTTAGCCTTGCTAAAACTGGCTTACCACCCCTAAATAAAACAATACAAATGTATGTGTGAACACTCCTAATGTTCGCAATGTTCACAGACGGATCTGTAGTATAATAGTAACACGCTATACTGGTAATCCAGGGATCGCAGGTTCGATCCCCCGTCTGACCCTAATAGAACAGTCTTTCGGATTGGACATTAAACCGAGGTCTCGTGTCGGTGCTGTACACCGTGCACGTAAAAGAACCAGAGGAGACTCTGGAATGGCTCTCTGTCTGTATCATTGCACTATCCTCCAAAGATCTAAAATGACTAATCTCTTCAGGAGGTGTAGCAACTTGACCACTTTCGTTGGCGCGGATAAAAGCGTATATGAGGTCCTCGTGTGTGTGTGTAATGGGGGGCTGAGTGAAAACCTACCTTTCCGATATTGAGACCGCCGTACCATCTCACATAGTTCCCAGTCTGAGAACGTGTTGCATTGTACCTTCTATTCTATGTACTACCTGTTCCATACATCTGTTTATGCCATACCAGGAGTACGAGCATACACATTGTGACTAATTTCATTGCTTTTTTATTTTCAACAGATAAGCAAAGGGAATATGAACGTGTTGCAAGCCGTTTTATCCTTCCTGGTAATATCGAACGTGGCAGCAGACGACTTCGCAAATGTGTACACAGAAGAAGATTCCATTGAAAATAAGTATGCATATGCTTTAAATGATATTAAATCAGTGGATGATGGCAGAATCAATCGGCAAGTTGTTGCGGATACTGACTTAGCTGAAAGCCACAGAATCAGACGACAAACTGATGTGGATAGTGACTTAGCTGAGAGCCACAGGATCAGACGACAAATTGATGTGGATACTGACTTAACTGAGAGCCACATAATCAGACGACAAACTGATGTGGATACTGACTTAACTGAGATTGGCAGAAGCAGACGACAAGCATCTACGCAGAGTGAAGCATATTACGTGACACAGTGTAGCCACGACAACGTGGAAGAGCCAGCAGGTCCAAGCATCCAGGTTCTCGGGGTATCTCTAAATTACCCTGCCGCAACGAAACAGGTTAGTTTCTATTCAGTTATGCTTAAATATATTTTAGTTTGTTCTATTATGTTTGTGTATTTTACGTTTATTTATCGTCGCTACCGGTTGCCCATATGAGTGAGGCCTCCTGAAGAGATTAGTCATTTTAGGATTTTGGAGGATAGTGCAATGATACAGACAGAGAACCAGTCCAGAGTCTCCTCTGGTTCTTTTACGTGCACGGTGCACAGCACCGACATGAAAGCTCGGCTTAATGTCCCACCTGAAAGACTGTTAATTTTATTAAGGTCAGACGGGGGTTCGAACCTGCGATCCCTGGATTACCAGTCCAGCGTGTTAACCACTGTACTACAGGTCCGTCAGAATCTACATACATAACTATATACGCTGTAAGCAAACAACGGCAGCGTCACACGTTTTACAGGTGTCGAATTGGTTCGTGTTGGGAAGCTATCCGGCTGACACGAAGAAGGTCGGTGGTTCTATATAGCTACCACTACTTGCCTGAAATACGTATTTGAAGGGCACAATGGGTCAATAGTCCGGTGGTTAACACGTTGGACTGTGAATCCCGGGATTTCAGGTTCGATCCCCCCATCTGACCACATATGATCAACTGAATAATACACATCAGTAGACGCCTCCTCCTCGTTTAACAAGGGGCAACGCTAAACACACGTTTGTAAATAGATATCCCTGATAGTGATATCATTAATCGTACTATGATCAGGCCGGTAATTGGAGGATATCATTAATCGTACTATGATCAGGCCGGTAAGGAGGATATCATTAATCGTACTATGATCAGGCCGGTAAGGAGGATATCATTAATCGTACTATGATCAGGCCGGTAAGGAGGATATCATTAATCGTACTATGATCAGGCCGGTATGGAGGATATCATTAATCGTACTATGATCAGGCCGGTAAGGAGGATATCATTTATCGTACTATGATCAGGCCGGTAAGGGGGATATCATTTATCGTACTATGATCAGGCCGGTAAGGAGGATATCATTTATCGTACTATGATCAGGCCGGTAAGGAGGATATCATTTATCGTACTATGATCAGGCCGGTAAGGGGGATATCATTTATCGTACTATGATCAGGCCGGTAAGGAGGATATCATTTATCGTACTATGATCAGGCCGGTAAGGAGGATATCATTTATCGTACTATGATCAGGCCGTAATGGAGGATATCATTAATCGTACTATGATCAGGCCGGTAAGGAGGATATCATTTATCGTACTATGATCAGGCCGGTAAGGGGGATTCATTTATCGTACTATGTCAGGCCGGTAAGGAGGATATCATTTATCGTACTATGATCAGGCCGGTAAGGAGGATATCATTATCGTACTATGATCAGGCCGGTAAGGATGATATCATTAATCGTACTTGATCAGGCCGGTAATTGGAGGATATCATTTATCGTACTATGATCAGGCCGGTAAGGAGGATATCATTTATCGTACTATGATCAGGCCGGTAAGGGGGATATCATTTATCGTACTATGATCAGGCCGGTAAGGAGGATATCATTTATCGTACTATGATCAGGCCGGTAAGGAGGATATCATTTATCGTACTATGATCAGGCCGGTAAGGGGGATATCATTTATCGTACTATGATCAGGCCGGTAAGGAGGATATCATTTATCGTACTATGATCAGGCCGGTAAGGATGATATCATTAATCGTACTATGATCAGGCCGGTAATTGGAGGATATCATTTATCGTACTATGATCAGGCCGGTAAGGAGGATATCATTTATCGTACTATGATCAGGCCGGTAAGGGGGATATCATTTATCGTACTATGATCAGGCCGGTAAGGAGGATATCATTTATCGTACTATGATCAGGCCGGTAAGGAGGATATCATTTATCGTACTATGATCAGGCCGGTAAGGGGGATATCATTTATCGTACTATGATCAGGCCGGTAAGGAGGATATCATTTATCGTACTATGATCAGGCCGGTAAGGAGGATATCATGTATCGTACTATGATCAGGCCGGTAAGGAGGATATCATTAATCGTACTATGATCAGGCCGGTATGGAGGATATCATTAATCGTACTATTATCCGGTAAGGAGGATATCATCCAATATATGTCAGTGGTCAGATTAAAAAAGAGCACCTAGCGCGACACCCATCGTTTGAGTGGGATTTGGTGTTTCATACCCAAATTATTTTTTTTGAAACCTCAATTTCTGGGCATTTCAATATATTTATTGTGCATAGATATATAATACATATATTCGAAATGAAATAAATAGAAAACTAGGCTACACTCATACATTGGGAATAGTTGGGCTTTATAACGGGGATCTATGAAATTAAAATAATATTAATATATTTATCGGCAAAAAGTGGACCTCTGCAGATTTAGTACCCCTACTGCGTACGAGCCTGCTGATACGATACCATGAAGAATAAACTTGCTTATTCAGTTGTCGACCATTCCTACCCACATTACTATATATCATTGATTTTTTTCTATCTAAGATGATATCTTTATAACTGGAAGATTAATATCTAGGTGTGGCTATTCTCTAATCTTTGCGATTAATCTAATGTTGAACATACATATGGATCTGTAGTCCAGTGGTAACACGCTGGACTGGTAATCCAGGGATCGCAGGTTCGATCCCCCGTCTTACCCTAATACAATTAACAGTCTTTCAGATGGGACTTTAAGCCGAGGTCTCATATCAGTGCTGTACACCGTGCACGTAAAAGAACCAGAGGAGGCTCTGGAATGGGTCTCTGTCTGTATAATTGCACTATCCTCCAAAAATCTAAAATGACTTATCTCTTCAAGAGGCGTCCCTCATATGGGCAACCGGTAGCGACGATAAATAAAAGTAAAAAACACACACACACATAATGTTGAACAATGTGTCTGTTTTACGTTTATTTAACGTCGCTACCGGTTGCCCATATGAGCGACGCCTCCTGAGCGACCCATTCCACAGAGTCTCCTCTAGATCTTTTACGTGCGCGGCGTAAAGCACCGACACGATACCCCGGATTAAAGTCCAAGCTGAAAGACTGTTATTATTATTAGGGTCACACGGGGGATCGAACATGAGATCGCTGGATTCGCATGTTGAACTATAAATAGGAATTGCCCTGTTCTCCCATTACCACGTATAATTCGTGATATTATTATCTGCAGGCGGCCAAACTTCTTCATCTCATCGTGAGGTTCATGCCGCGGCCCCTCTATCTGAAGATTGCCAGCCTCAACACAGTGGGTCTCTTCTCTACCAGTTCGTTACCAGCCGAACTATTCGACGATTTCAATGACATGCCGGCGATTTGTGAAGGTAACAATCTCTGCACTGTGCATGATACGTCAAGCGGCATTCACCGCTCACCATTGTAGGTTCTAACCCCTACAGGGGGTCAACTTGTATGTATGTATGTTCCATTAATGTCAAACCCCTCTCGGGGACCGAGACATTTTTCCTGGGCAGGCTTAGCCGACCTAAGCGATTAACCAGTACTAAGCAATGTGTGTGAGGTGCCTTGCTCAATGACACTACATAAGTGGCCTTTCCGAGTATCGGACCCGGGACCGTTCGATTCCAAATCCGACGCTTTACCACTCGACCACGGACGCCACAACTTATTTCGTGTGAGGAAGCTATCCAGCGTGCTTGCCCAGGTGCCAGTTCGTGCCGGTAATACTGCTCGAAGGGTACTCGGGGTCGTCCTCCACCAATAATAACTGGAGAGACGCCACATGACACTGTTACGGGCAACGTTTAGCAAAACACAACAAAAGGAGACAAATGGTATTCGCCGTGAAAGACCATGTTGTGTAGCGGATTGCATTGAATACACTCTTGGTGTCAAGGTTGCCTAAGTTCTCGTATGTATGTCCATCTGTGTGTATCAATTCAAGCCTTAAATGTTTTCGTTCTTGTAACCCGACCCTACCTATGAAATCAAGCAGATCTTAGCTGTTTTTGAGGCCGCACCGCGGGGAGGGGCAATTCCTAAAAAATAGAGTTGTGTTTGTCCTTTTCGGGTTTTACTGTATTTTTCATTCAGTAGGCTATTAAGATGACGATCATAAAAAAGAAATAATCTTAAATGACTTGACATCAGTCTGAAATTAACGCCCCTTTCAGATTCAAGATAGGACCCTAATCCTAGCCATATAACAATTGAGGGGGGAGGGGGTTGTCCTCATGTGCTAATAAGCATGGGGAGTATGTGCGTGGGTGAATATGTCAGTTTCCGTTATTCATGGCTATTAAACTATTAGACATTTTGTAACAGCGACACGCACACACGCACACACGCACACACGCACGCACACACACACACACACACACACACACAGATCGTCACTGCTAGTAAATGTACGGCCAGTTGTTTCAGCGTTCAGCATAAATTATTCATCGGAGCTCACGGGGCGTTATACAGACGGATATATAGTCCAGTGGTAAAACGCTGGACTGGTAATCCAGGGTCGCAGGTTCGATCCCCCGTCTGACCCTAATAATTAATTAACAGTCTGTCAGATGGGACATTAAATCGAGGTCTCGTTCGGTGCTGTATACCGTGCACGTAAAAGAACCAGAGGAGACTCTGGAATGGGTATCTGTCTGTATCATTGCACTATCCTCCAAAAATCTAAAATGACTAATCTCTTTAGGAGACGTCGCTCATATGGACAACCGGTAGCGACGATAACTAAACGTAAAACACACAACACGCGGAGCGTTAGACAAACGTCTCCAGAAATCCTTCGAATTACCGCGGGAGAATGTCGAATACATTTATAAATGGTATTTGTCCGAACTAAGACACGGATAATTTGTAAACAAACATTTACGTTGTATTCCGTTGCCTATCTTCACCTGCCAATGAATTTGTTCTTACACCTGTCACGAGTGTGGTTTTCCTATTTCCTTATGCTGTTTTTGTCAAAATTACGATATTCCGGTCTTTATTGAGGATCTAAGATTATATTCCTGGTCAAAAAAATGTTGTTTCATGCAATTATATTCATCACAAACCCAAGAATTGTAGAGTAAATAAAGCCAACGCCCATTACGTTTCTTCGTAGATAGCAATGAATTGCAGAAACTTTTGATATCAGAACGAGGCTTTTAAAGCAAGCAAAAATTTGTATCGTATTATTGTTGTGGTCCGCAGTAAACAATAAAATTCGATATATAATACTGAATGCTCTATTGCTATATATATATATTACATAGTTTTCCTGTCTATGTAAGTAGGACGAAACAGTGGATGATTAGAATTCGGCGATATGAAGGGTCGTTATTTATGGTAACAATACGCTAAAGTGGACACTATTTGTATGAAATAATATATTTCGGAGTGCATTTTGAACCGGAATATGACTTTAAAATAATATCCTTATTGCCGTAAAACCACAGGAACATGAAATGTTATCCATAAGCCACCAAAGGTCGCGTACATCTATCCTAGGACACTCACCTCTATTAAAAAAGATCTGTTTAGCTTTTTTACCTCTGTATAAGACCTTTGGTGGCTTATGGATAACATTTCAAGTTCCTGTGGTAAAACAAAGTTAATAGAGCGATCGTTTGTCCTTTTCAATTTAATTCACACTGAAAGTGAAAATTTTGCATCCATACCCAGCTTTCACACCAATTCAGCTGGCTTATTGATGCGGCTTATCTCCCTTGAAAATGACCCGAAAACCAATATAGATTGCCTTATCGGCAAATTTTTGAGCAATAGTTTATATAGGGAAATTATTTGCAATCGTTTATTTAGAAGAGACCTTTTAATTTTTATAAACTCCTATGGCGATAAAGTTTAATTTGTTCTCTTTAATGTGATATAAAAATGGTTGTTCTAGGAGTAAAACTTATTGTTTCCCTATTAGATTTAAATGTATCACTGATACTTTTATTGGTATACAGTGAAATGTCAAATCGTTAATATTGTGATTTTTAGAGGCACATAATTCATCTTTCCCATAAAATGAGAACTGTTTAACTCCTATCATGGTAAAGTATATGTTACTGACAATATTGTGTAGTTTTCATATTTAACATTAAATAATATCTGTTTGCTTCCCTGTGATGCTTAAGTTAGGCAAGTTAAAGAAATCACATATTTTGTTCATCCTTAGTTAAATTACATTACATCAGGAACCTAGATCACAGGGATTCGGCACGTTTGGGGGTACTAGTATATATATTTAAGTACAGGGATTCTACTCTGTGGGATGTCAGATTTCGCATCGATCAGTAAAATGGCCCTATCTGAAACAATTTTGTACAAAGCTGTCCAAATATAACGCCTATCCCGAGTCTTTATATTGTTCTTCAAATAAAACACAACTTTAAGCTGCATGCATGTATACTTTGCAAACAATTGCCACAGACATTGGCCATAGTAGGTCACATTTCCATACTAGGACACGGGTTCTGTCAGCAACAAAAAAAAATCTTCGACGGGAGAGTTTTAACTGTGAATAACATTATCAATAAAATGTGTTTCCACTAACGTGTAGGTTTATTCGGCAAAAATGTACGTCAAAAAGAGATTTCGTAGCATTTTCAATTTGTTTTGAAAATTTCTAAAGCTGCGCAATTCTCGTTGAAACGAGCGTTGAAACGAGCGTTCTGATTGGATTATTAGAATGTAACAAGATGTTTTTTTTATATATGAAGAACAATCATAATCTGATACTAATTTGATGTCAGTTTTTTAAACAAGATATGATTATAACAATTAAAGGTTAATATAGCATGTTGCTAATTATAATATTATCTCGCGTTCTTTCATCTTTCTTTTAAGGTTTGTTTTCATTAATAGTCATTATGCTAAATGCCTTTGTTGATTAGCTTTGTGTGAGAAGTTTACAAGTTTTTATTTTTTAATTCATCTAGGCTAAAAAGCCCACGAGGACAATATATGCATGATATAGACGAACATTGATTAAACTCAATAGAGAAGCTTACAGAATTAACTTGAAGTGTCTTAATGTACACTGAGTATAAATTCATGCAATATGACTTTGAGAAGCATGCATACATAACGGCAAAATATTATTTTTAAAGAATGAGTTTAGTTTGACATGTTACTTTGTACATTGATGTCACTTTCATGCAAATTGACAATGTTTTAATGATGTATATTAAAATTTCACAAGTGTTGGTCGATATTTCCGGGGGTTGGGGGGGGGGGGGTCCCGCCACTATATTTTTTGTTTAATGTGTTTGATATTTGCATATATGGTTATAACATGTACATTGAAGAATATGCTGTTGATCAATAGTTCTTTTATTTAAAAATATTCCGTGGTTACACTTTGGGCAAATGCGTAAATGCGTAGATTTACCAGGACTCTGTTCCAATTTCTCAATTGGGAATCTCTAATTCCTACTTTTAAATTTAATAATATATTTTAAATAATTAGGAGGCATATATTTTATGTAATTTCAAAATTCAAAATTGTGTTTAAAAATAATCAACAGTTCTGGCAATTACTATAATTGTCAATGCCACGTTTTATTTCGTGAGTTTCCCAACTGTAACTAATTGCATATCATGTTATTTATATTTCTATTGTGTACACACATTGTCATTTATTCCACTTCTACTTACCTATAATTGATTCGTTTATAAGCAGAACAGAACAGAACATATATTTTATTTGACTTAAGCATTGTATAGCTCATCATCATAACAATATATAATACAATTGCATGCAATGAAAAAAGAATAGAACATAGTCATAAATAATAAATGTGTAGAGTGTTCAAATGATGGTCATGTAGATTAATCAATTAGACAAAATATTTGTAAGGTGAGAGTGTTATTTAGAGATACCAGATTAATTCAGCATCTCTATATGAAGCTAATTTTAAGTAGAGCAGATTTCATGTAAATAGAGTTGTATTATACATAAGATGGTTTTCTTGTTACAGCATGACAGGTAGTAAACTGTTTATAGTAAAATGTACATGTGGGAATATATATTTCAGACATTACAGCAAGCATGATATTTAAATATCTGGAACTATAAGCAACTATTTTGAAACTTTAAATTTTTACAGACATACATATTGTGCAGTGTATTTGTTCTGCTATATGATATAGGTGTTAAATAAACACAAAGATTTATATTATTATAAATAACAGTATATCAGTCATGTACCTTGAAAATGTTGGGTGCTTAGTATATGTTTAATGTGTGGTCTCTAAGCTTAAAACCTTTTATACAGAATAATGCAAGTTTGTTCAATAACACTTTTTTATCGGAGTTTAATAAACCAATAAATTTAAATAAATTAGGACGTTGTGAAAAATACTTTGGTATGTACATTTTTCTAATTGTTTCATAGAGTGGACAAATTAATACGAAATGATATTCATCTTCTATGTCGTTTAATGGACAAAATTGACATTTACGTTGGCTTCTTTCAATGTTTCTATGTCTTCCCGACTCTATTAACAATGTATGTGAGGAAAGCCTTAGTTTTGCTATAACGTTTCTGTGACTGGCGTTACACAATAACTGCAAATAGCTAGATCGTTCGAAAACAGGTTTAAGTTCTTTGTATAATATTAATTGGGAAGAAGCGTCTATATTAATCCGCCATTGTGACACGAACTGATCTTGCAGACGACGTTTGAATACTGGTATAAAAGCGTCTATGCACACAGATTCAGGAAATAACCAGACATCAGAAAAACCCGTTGTATGCAATATGTCACGAAGTTTGGTTGACCAATTAATTGTATTTGGTTTACTATATATATCCTGTATTTGTGAGTATGAAATTGTACTTAGAATACAGTTTCTTTGTTTGATCCCATGCAATTTTAACCAATATTTAATTATTCTTAAATATCTCCCAATAAATAAAGGAAAGCGGCCCATTTCTGAATATAGTGACACTGAGTTTATTGACATTTTTACTTTGATAAGACGTTTGCAGAATTGTCTGTGTACTTTTTCAATATTATCAGCTTTCATGAAGCCCCATACTTCGCAGCTGTAATTTAAAATTGAGACTACGTATGTATCGAATAGATTAAACATTATATGTATTGGTATTTCAAGCCCCGTAATCATAGCAAAAACTGAGTGCATAGCGCGAAGGGCTTTACCTGAAAGTGTATTAGTTGCGGGTATAAAAGATCCACCGCTAGACAAAACTACCCCAAGGTAATTAAAACTGCTAACTATCTCTATGTGTTTGCCTTCATATGTCCAATTATATTGTGTGCTTAAAACTCCCCCCTTTCTAAAAACAACAATTTTGGTTTTATCAATATTTACAGTAAGATTCCATTTAGCGCAATATTTTTGAAGATTATTTAACGATTCTTGTAGACCTTCACTTGTTTCTGAAAATATCGCAGCATCATCGGCGAACAGTAAAAGATATATAGATATTTGTTCGATCGATATTCCCGCATTAAAACCATTTTGTAAATATAGCTCTATATCATTCAGGAATAAACTGAACATGATCGGGGAAGTGATCTCCCCTTGCAATAAACCCACATTGCTAGTGAAGAAGTCGGATAGACTGTTCATATGCTTAACGCACAGTTTAATTTCGTCATACATTGAGCGGATAAGGGAGAACAGTTTTCCATCAACTCCAGCTCGAATTAATTTACACCATAGATAGCTTCTATTGATGACGTCATAAGCCCGTCGATAATCTACAAAGCAGCAGAATAGCTTCCTTCTATTATGTAAAGCGTTTTCAATTTCAATTTATATAAAGTGCACAGTACTGTTGAACATTTGTATTACTGATCATTAAGTAATATGCCCCAGGCTGTGCGATGCATCATATCTTATTGGTTTGTATTGCCTGTGTATTACAACTTTGCAATATACAACGACAATACATTTATCGCATTAAACAACATACCATTGTTACTTGGGCACCAATGTTTTACGGCTGACTGGTTGATCAAACTTACAGGTACATGTAAATCAAGCCTGAAAAATACATACATATTCGCAATACTTACCTGTTTTAATTTTAAGTAGTGAAAGACGATACAGTCCTAATAAATCTATTTAGTGTTTTATTTTTTATTTTAAGAGTAATTCCTAAATTAAATAATAACAGTAAGAACGTGTGTCTTTATAACCATATAGATACTCTCCCTTCATGGCGATGGATTATACCGGGAATGAGGTCGCGAGAGTGTTTGTTTCGCAATCGAGCAAAAACAAGTCGTATTAACTAATACTGAATGATATAATATTTAAACATGTACATTGTATATTTCATTGCATTGGTAATTTCAATTGATTATAAATCAATGACAATAAACAGATTGTCACTGAATTCGGCCGAATAAATTAATACCAGTGTTATAATTGCATTGGTAAATCGAACTGATTATAAATCATGGTAATAAACAGATTGTGCATAGAACATGAGGCATGTTGTGCAATAAAATGCAAAAATAGTTATTCTAGTGTTTGTAAAAGTTTTCCCTATTTAACTACATCTGTGAATATCTATATTTCAGATAATTTGTTTTTACAAATCCACAAAAACAATTAACGGTATGCGTTAGATATGCTTAATCTATTTGCCAGAGGGCAGCAAATGTCCCTCATTATAATGTGTATACGTCACGCCTCAAAATACTGCAGGTTATAAACTTGTATGACCATTCCCGTCTTCGGTAACAGTTGACTGATTTCAATGTCAGCAATTATCGGGGAAAGGCAGCCCAATCTAAGAGAGATAATCGAGATAATCAAATCAAGCGCAAATTGGACTGATAAACAAGGGAGATAAAACCCGATATTTATCCATAACAGCTGGACATGTATGTTATTTCCCCCATATATACATACATAAGACGTACATCATATAACTACTCGAAAACTACCTGTGTGACAACTACAATATGACAATAATACGGTGAAATGACATTTCGTTAGGAGATAGTTCGGCCGGGTGATGTTACGAACAGAACAGAACAATTCAAAATCACAAGTGTTCTTCCTGATGAGTGTATGTAACTCTTCAGAACTGGAGGAATAAAAGATAGTATATATATAGAAGTTTCTCCATGACTACAGGTAGATGTGGTCTTCAGATGGAAGCAGGGGTGGAGGTTGACTGCGATGTGTGGTGTACCACGGACGAGTACCCGTATCCGAATTTTAAAAAATATCCAATTAATTTCCTCTGGGCATATGGAAACTTCTCAAGATTGGTCGTAGCCGATACAAACATAGTGTGTCAGGGATACAACCCGGCCGGTAAGTACGTGTGTACAGCAACGGAGTTTATCATATATTATATAATAATAATATAGACTTTATTTTACGAGAGAACTCATTTAACCCTTTCAACACCACATACCTCTAAATAGGCTTACAAAAAGTGTAGATCCAGATGAGCCGGCTCGTGACGAGCCGTCTCATCAGGATCTGCACATTTTGCCAGTGATATGACTATTTTTAGACATAATTACCCATTTTGATAAATGAACTTGTCCAAATGTGATTTTCTGATTCATTTATTGGTTTATGAATATCATGGACCAGTCCATGTGAGTTACTTGGTGTTGAAAGGGTTAACAAGCGTTAATCTACCATGAGGCTCTCAACATATATACAAATCAAATGATAGAACTATAAGTGAAAACCGACTATTGGAAGTATATAAAAGTAATGTTAACGCTGAAAAGTAGAGAAACGTGTAGGTTGGAACACACACACGTTAACAGTTCCACAAGGGCCTGTGAGGAATTAAGGGTGCACCATTAGCTACTCCTGTGAGCAAACTCCACCATGGAAAGGAATTCATATAAGAATGATTTTGCTTGTTTCTGATCCAAATTCATGTGTCTGATGTATGTGTACTTCAATGTTAATAATCATATGAACAAGGGCCTGTGAGGAATTAAGGGTGCACCATTAGCTACTCCTGTGAGCAAACTCCACCGTGGACAGGAATTCATATAAGAATGATTTTGCTTGTTTCCGATCCAAATTCATGTGTCTGATGTATGTGTACTTCAATGTTAATAATCATATGAACTGAATGAAATATGTTTAAACTAAGGACCCATGAGAGTTTCACATACAAATAGCCGGTCGCGGAGTCATACCGACAGATAAGTACACAATAATCAACGGATGTTTATATCATACAATTTTCTCGCAGCTCGATTGCGAGGACAGGGTCGTCGAGGGTAATTTCAATTATCTTTCCATTCCTTAATGTATCATATGTTGTACTTTTAATCTATAATTTCTTATTTTGTGTATCTAATATACAATCCATATTTAAGTAGGTTCCTCATCAGTTTAAGTGTACTATTTAAAACATGTAAACATCGAAATTATATAATTTTTTCCGTACTTTTATCACATGCTTTTAACCCTGGATTCTACATTTTGTAATCTTTTGATTTTATTGTTATATGTGTGTTATGTTACATGTTTATGTAAAGCGCTTTTGAGCATGCCATTTGTATATGATAAGGGCGCTCAATATGAATGGTATAATAATAATAATAAATAATAATAATAATAATAATAATAATAATAATAATAATAATAATAATAATAAAACAGTGATGCTAACATGCATGATGCACTCAGCGTAAGGCATCCGTTGATTCTCTGTGTCGTGATAGCGCAGTGGATGCGCGTTCGCTTCAGGTGCGAAAGGTCCGGAGTTCGAGCCCCGCTGGAGCCGTTACGATTGTGCCCTTAGGCAAGGCATTTAAATTCCACATTGCCTCTTCTCTCTCCTTCATGGCGATGGATTCCATCAGGAATGAGGTCTCGAGAGTGATTAATATAAGTTGAAATAACTTGTTTCGCAATCGAGATAAAATAAATTTGTATAAACTAAAGGCCATTTTTAACCCAGTACTACGCTTTGTATTTGCAGGTTCTCAGAATTTGCTTATTAAAGAATTCGGCTTCATGATGATGACCCGAATACTTGAGGATCAAACCATATCGGAGATTGAAAATGCATACTTGAATGCTAACGTTACTGGTACGTGGGACGCCTTCGAGAACAAGTACGAGTACTTCATGCTGGCAACATTGGCCTGGTTCAACGGTTACGGACTATCATACCAGGACACCAGTATGTAGCTATACATTTTCCCACTATATAATGTACCAAACATATGTTTTAAAATGTAATTTCACTGTCAACACGTTTCATTATAAATGGTAATTTCACTTTTAACACGTTTCATTATAAATGGTAATTTCACTGTCAACACGTTTCATTATAAATGGTAATTTCACTGTCAACCCGTTTCATTATAAATGTAATTTCACTGTCTACACGTTTCATTATAACGGTATGTGTTTTACGTTTATTTATCGTCGCTACCGGTTGCCCCTATGAGCGACGCCTCCTGAAGAGATTAGTCATTTTAGATTTTGGAGGATAGTGCAATGATACAGACAGAGACCCATTCCAGAGTCTCCTCTGGTTCTTTTACGTGCACGATGTAAAGCACCGACACGAGACCTTGTTTTAACATCCCATCTGAAAGACTGTTAATTTTTATTAGGGTCAGACAGGGGATCGAACCTGCGATCCCTGGATTACAAGTCCAGCGTGTTACCACTGGACTACAGATCCGTCTGTCATTATAACATTATAACGGGTAATTTACGTAATGTTTTAATGTGAATGTCCATGCACGGTCACTTTCACGTTTTAAAGTATATCTTAATCATATACATGTATGTTTGAACGTGTAATATCACATCATTATTTCTTAACCCTTAACCGGCCAATCACAACAAAAGTCGCTTTTGCGAACAACATATAGTCAGAACAGACTGCACAGAACCAGACTCTATGCTGTTTGCTATTCGGATAGTGGAGCTAAAACACTTATCTGAATAGCAAACAATTTAGATTCTGATCAGACGTGCGTTACCCCACGGCTGATCTGTATGTATGTGTGTGCACATTCCATCCAATTTATTCGGCAAGTTAAGGGTTAAAATATATGTTCTTTAACCCATTCAACACCAAGTAACCAATAAATTAATAAGAAAATTACATTTGGACCAGTTCATTTATCAAAATGGGAAATTTTGTCTAAAAATAGTAATATTACTGGGAAATGTGTAGATCCTGATGAGACGGCTTGTCACAAGCCGGCTCATCTGGATCAACACTTTTTTCTAAGCATATTTAGAGGTATGTAGCGTTGAAAGGGTTAATGTGAATTTTCGTTATAACGTTTTCATATTCAGTTTCTTGCACGTGAAATTTCACAACAATGATTTATATTGTGATCGAACTACAACAATATAGTACCAATATTATAAAATATAATCACGTCGGAACAATGTTTAACGCGTAATTTTAAAATTACAATGTTTAATAGAATAATTTGATCGATAGCAATCCCCCCCCCCCCCCCCGTCTGACCCTAATAATATTAACAGTCTTTCAAATGGGACTTTATGCCGAGGTCTCTGTCTGTATCATTTGCACTATTCTAAAATCTAAAATGACTAATATCTTCAGGAGGCGTCGCTCATATTGGCAACCGATAGCGACGATAAATAAACGTAAACAAGTGATAGTATTAACCGTATGTTTTGTTGCTAATGAATTTCAGAAAAGATGCTATGCCAGAACATACGTGACGACACGGGTCTGCCGCTGTGTGCAGATGCTTTCCAACAGCGACAGTACATCAAAGAACACGACATTAAATTATATACAATTCTGAAATACATATACAACAATAATAGAGAGCATGTAAATTCAGATACGTCCATGTGTGAATGGTGAACGCACAGCCGCTTGCACAGTCTGGACAAGTTATTTCGGGTTCAAAACCATTAATTTTTTAATTCTTTTAAGAATGCATTATATAAATATTTCATCTCGGTGACAATATTAGATTAATCGCTCTCGAGACCTCATTCCTCGTGGATTCAAACTTCGGAAAAATAATGTCGACCTCGGGTGACAATATCCACAGTCACACAAACCGAGGTTATACATTTATTTTGTTATACCCGATGAAATAATTATCAATAGTCTATTCATTTCATTAAGCCAGTCTATGCACTAGACAATCACTATAACAATACAGTAGTTCGCTTCAGGTGCGAAAGGTCCGGAGTTCGAGCCCCACTGGAGCCGTTACGATTATGCCCTTAGGCAAGGCATTTAAATTCCACGTTGCTTCTTCTCTCTCCCTCGTGGCGATGTATTCCATCAGGAATGAGGTCTCGAGAGTGATTAATATAAGTTTAAGAACTTGTTTCGCAATCGAGCTAAAACAAATTTGTATAAACCAATCACTAGAAATAATCCATTTCTCACAGTTTCATGTAATAATTCGCAGTATATAGCTAGAAAAATAGAATATAGAGTATGTACATAGATTCTAAAATGTTGCGTTTTTAATGCTGTCAAGTATATTACATGACGACCATTATATTATGGTATGTTGCATGCCGATTTATGACGTGCGGGAGACAACCTTGATATAATGCACAATAAAATGACATTCGCATTCATGCATCTCCAACGTTACCCTCCTACGCCAACTACTGAAGTTTTTAGAAAATCTTTCTTATATCCATGGTCCCACTAGTGGAATTCCCTCCCTTATCACATCAAAACAGCACATTCTGTTCTACATTTCAAAGCTTTATATATCAGGTGGTGCAAATAACAGATCAATAACCTAATAAACTGATAATATACAATTATACATGGATATAAGTATTAGTTCTTGCAGCTTATATCATATTTTTTAGTCCGCCCCTGTGGTCGAGTGGTTAAGGTCGCTGACTTGTATACCACTGTAACCTATCATCTCTGATGGTCACGGGTTCGAGCACCGCTCAGACCCTCATTTATATGAACAAGTTGGCAGTTTCTTACAGAGGTTGGTGCATCAAGTACTGGTTAACCGCTGGAGCCTGCCCAGGAAAGGTGCTGTTAGGTAAACTGCCCGTCGCTCAAATGGGAAATAAACTTAAAAAATATATATAGGCCTATATATCATATTTCCTATGAAAGTTTTACTGTTTACATGTTTCATTATGCTATTTCATATTTTAATGTGTTGAGGGTCTCTCATGGTAGATTGACTTAATTGTTCAAATGAGTTCTCTCGTTAAATAAAGTCTTTATTATTATTATTATTATTATTATTATTATTATGCATTTCGTTTACTTATTCCATTTATGTTCATTCATCGCCTACCGTGATATATCTTGTTTCCAAATGTTTTCCCAATTCCACAATGTCAATTTGCAAAACACGTTGTGTGTGTTTTACGTTTATTTATCGTCGCTACCGGTTGCCCATATAATAAAACGTAAAAACACTGTTCGTGTTTTAAAATTAACTCTTAGGAAATTAATCATATACTATACTTCATAATATTTATTTTATTTTACCCAAATGGTACCAAAAGCACACAAACACTTAAATATGTGTTAATACAGCAAGTATTTAAAGCATGCTACATAATGCCCACACTATGACCACATATCAACGTTTATTAAACGGTGTAGTACGTTCGCCCGTATGGTTCCCGGTGGCGAGGGTAAATAAACTCAAACAGCATCATAATCATCGTCAACGCTGATTATACCAGGCACAACATAAATTAGCTTGGACACATTTATTTCAGCTCGATTTCGAAACAACTTC
>CM026389.1:39964735-39987235 GCA_014843695.1 Archivesica marissinica | reverse complement strand
TGATGACGTTATTTTTTATGGAAAATATCAATCTAGTGCATAAATGAACAAAAGTTGTAACTGATCAATAATTTTATTTATTTTGTCAAATAAAACTGTACAGAATAGTAACTGAAACGTTACTTAACAGAAAAACAAGACGGACAAGAGATTATCTGATTCTAAAAATAGCTCACTTCCGTGAATTCCCACGGTATTTTTTACAAACATCACGTGACTCATTCATAAAACTTTAATTGTATAAATGGAATAGCCAAATCACGGTGCGCGCGCAGCATAGTTCAAGGTAGGTATATCGCAGAATAACCCGAGGTAGATTTTACTCTAAAAGTATGTATGTTATTAGCTGGGTCGTGTTAGAATAACTATTATTTACTGTCAACACATACTCTCATAAGTCACGTTGACTGGTTATATACTTATTTTAGATGTTTATGTATTTAACTTTGTAATAAATGTGAGACATAAATAAATTAATTAATTAATATGTATGTATATCTGTCGTACGTGTGTCATGCCTGCATACAAGCGCTATGGTCTCTCATCCATTACTGTATTCTGTGATTCATGCTTTGTAATGTCGCTGAAATATGTCAATGCCTACATATTCTTACTGCCAACACGTACTAGCCCTACCTTCTTTCTTTTTTTAACTTTATATTTATTATACAACGATTGCGAAGCAAGTTCTAACAACTTATGTTAATCACTTTCGTTGGCGCGGATGAAAGCGTAAATGTGGTCATTCGCGTGGGAGGAAACCGGAGTACCCGGAGAAAACCAACCTGTCCGATCTGGTGACCACCGTACCATCTCACATACTTCCCGGTCTGAAGATCGAACCCGGGTTGTATTGGTGAGAAGCGAGCGCGCTAACCACTGCGCTAATCGGACAGCCTTACCTACCCTTGTTGTCGCTTGTTATCTACTTACATCGTCATCGTATGGGTAACCTCCGTCCCGAAGTCTTGAATATAACAATCTATCGTTTAAATACACTTCAAAAGAACCTGAAATTGGAATACATCAAGTAAAAACGAATTTTACAACAAATACAATACAGCATTTTTGACAGAAACACATATCTATAAAACACTGTCGTGACGTCATACCTTTGTACTTGCAGTCCATTATTATTATTAATATTGGACTCGATTCAACAGGTCAGACTAGTATAGCAAATCCTATGCGTAAATGTATGAAAATAACAATTTTAATTAATAAGATATTGTTATATGGCATCCGTGGTCCAGTGGTAGAGCGTCGGATTTGGAATATATCGGTCCCGAATTCGATACTCAATCAGGAAACGTATGTAGTGTCATTGAGCAAGGCACCTCACACACATTGCTTAGTACTGGTTAACCACTTAGGTCGGCTAAGCTTGTCCAGAAAAACATGTATACGTCCCCGCAAGGGGTTTGACATTAATGGAACATACATACAAGTTTGTGTTTTAAGTAAGATATAAGCCGCATACATGGTTTACATATTGGATCGTTTTCGGCTTCTATCCTATACATAAAAGCTGTATTGTATCGGTTTCATTATAGTGTTATGCCCGCACCAATTGGTACGGCTAGAAACGGGGGTTGTCGTTCTCTTCCAATTAGATGGCAGGAAATTGCTTGTCACTAGTATAGAAGCCAGCCAAACACACACACGTCGGATTCATTATGCCAGTTTCAAACGTCATGGCACATGGTATCTGTACATTAAACACAGACTAACATTATTAATATATATGCCGCGCTGTATATGGCCTATGGACGATGATATTATGTTATTTCCAACATGAAACAGTTGGTTAATAATGTCCATCGGGGTATGAACTACATCGGACGTGTCTAATGTTAGCATGGAGGCCAAAGGTTACATTGGCATTTCTATTGACGATTGATATAGAACGGATGATCATGTATAATACCTACTTAATTATAGACGGATCTGTGGTCCCGTGGTTATGGGTCGCAGGTTCGATCCCAACGGCTGACACTAACACTATTAATAGTATTTCCGATGGCACCATATAAACCTAGGTTTCATGTATTGGTGATATAGGCAGGGCATGTAGAAAAACCAGGGATGCGTCTGGGCGTGATACGTCTCCTGTATCCACGTGGTATCGGAAATGGCGCACTTAAAGATATTTGACCGACCTAGATTACGGATACGTCTGTCAGGTGAACTTACAGCAATGCATGGGGCATTACTCTTATATTACCTGTCAGTAACAAATTGAAGCCCAGGCAGAATTATCTATAATCAATTAATTGCTAAGATCAATGTGGTATATATAACCCCCCATAAACGTTATGTTATAAAATTAATCTGTCGGGACCTCAAAATATACACTGCAAATAGTATAGCCAGTTAGAACAGTTACACGTGAGTCATGTTGCACGAGGAAAGCAATCATAAGTAGGATATATACTGTTCCTTTCATCCGAATACATCCGTTAAGAATTTACTTACATATATTAACCCATTCAACCCCACGTAACTGACATGGACTGGTGCATGCTATTTTTAGACCAATAAATTAATAAGAAAATTACATTTGGACCAGTTCATTTATCAAAATGGGTAATTTTATCTAAAAATAGTAATAATTATTACTGGCAAAAAAGTGCAGATCCTGATGAGACGGCTCGTCACGAGCCGGCTCATCTGGATCTACACTTTTCATGAGCCTATTTAGAGGCCTGTGGGGTTGAAAGGGTTAAACATAAATCAAAGTATGTCTTAACTAACTCACATACAAAACTCAAACTCTGTTTGCAATGTGCAAGACTTGCGATCGTTTATTCAATGTAATGACTAAGTTAATTACCAGTATAAAACAAATGTTTCAAAATCTCGTTGACTACTACGTACATATAGTCGAATACATGAAACATAGCCTCGGCGCAGACCGAGATACACGGGACCAGGGTAAAAGCCAGAGGTACAAACCATAATGTATAAAAACTCTGGAAAACTGTATCCAATGTACCTCAGAGATGTTTCATATATGTTTACTAACAATGGAAAACTGTATCCAATGTACCTCAGAGATGTTTCATATATGTTTACTAACAATGGAAAACTGTATCCAATGTACCTCGGAGAAATTGCATATATGTTTACTAACAATGGAAAACTGTATCCAATGTACCTCAGAGATGTTTCATATATGTTTACTAACAATGGAAAACTGTATCCAATGTACCTCAGAGAAATTGCATATATGTTTACTAACAATGGAAAACTGTATCCAATGTACCTCAGAGAAATTGCATATATTTTACTAACAACATATCTTTGATTGTTTGTATATTAAAATAATATTTTCCAAACGATAACATATTCGTACTCGGTATATATTTACGATATACTGCATGCTACTCATAACGATAATTCATAGATCTCATTCCCGAAACCATTCGAATTTGAATAGCGAAATTGCTTGCGAAACGATCTAAGCCTAGCATAGAACGAACGATCAATCGAAACATGACCAAGCACACACGCACAGTCATGTAATCATCTTTATATGCACCAATAATTCGCACACACACTTTTGTGCCAAATATTGTTAAGACAAACGTTCTGAGCTATACTAACGTAACGCACAGAACTTGAAAACCATATACTTTAAAATCCAGTAGCATACAACAGAACACTTATCGCAGGTTCGATCCCCCGTCTGACCCTAATAAAATTAACAGTCTTTCAGATGGGACGTTAAACCGAGGTCTCGTGTCGATGCTGTACACCGTGTACGTAAAAGAACCAGAGGAGACTCTGGAATGGGTCTCTGTCTGTATCATTGCACTATCCTCCAAAATCTAAAATGAATAATCTCTTCAGGAGGCGTCGCTCATATGGGAAACCGGTAGCGACGATAAATAAACGTAAACCACACACAGAACACTTAATGTTACCAAGTTGATATACAATTTGGATGTTTAGAACTGTGTATTCCCTTGTATTGTCAGTCAGAAGCTATGGTAGGATTTACTTGCATTATCCTCCAAAAATAAAGTGACAAACATAATACTCTACTTCTAGAAGCTGCAACCCGATTAACCAGGGGGCGACTGTAGTCCAAATAGTTAGACTTGAAAAATGTGACATTTTACTATCAAGGCATTTTTCAAATAACAGATCGAAAGAAAATTATGTAGAGGTCTTATAGATAGGACAAAGGGCGATTGTAAATAATAATACTAATAATAATAATAAAGACTTTATTTTACGAGAGAACTTTTTAACAAAAATTAATCTACCATGAGGCACTCGACATTATATACAAATCAAATGATAGGACTATAAGTGAAAACTGCATATTGGAATTATATAGTAATGTTAAAGCTGAACAGTAGAGAAACTATATATATATACATATATACAAATCAAATGATAGGACTATTAGTGAACCTGCATATTGGAATTACATTGTATATAGTAATGTTAAAGTTGAACAGTAGAGACACGATATATAAATAAACTTATAACAAGAACACGTACTTATCGGTCCTTTCGTTCGTTCAAATGTTACATCTTCCTCGGGGTAGTTGTCCCGCACAGCCAGGCGCAGATTGTCACAGACACCCTGTCCTATTCACCCAGACCTAACAGCAATAAATAAATAAAATAAAATATAATAATAAATAAAATATATACATTTTTGTTTTTATTCATCATCTAGTAATTGTATTTGTTAGGATAATGTAAACCACAATGCCCTTCGACTTTTTATAATATGATTCACATCTATGTCATAATGATACTACTTATTGAAATATAGATATATAATACATGTACAATAGTAGAGATTTATAAGCATACTCGAAGTAGTGTGCAGCACATTCTATGTAAACCCAGCATTCTTCGGAATATCTCGGTGCTCAGAACATTCTAAGTAAACAAACACATAATGCATCTCCTTTGAACATGTACAGAATAGTTGAGGTAAACACACTATTTATTACCGCTATAATTAAGAGCACTGACTGCTTCTAAACATGCCGTCATCACTAACGTCATTACCGATAGGACAGGAGAGAGATCTACATAATTATTTCAGTTTAAACTTTATTTATTTTACAACGATGTTTAACAACTTATATTAATCACTCTCGGTGGCTCGGATGAAAGCGTATATGTGGTTATTCGTGTGGGAGACAACCGGAGTACCCGGAGAAAACCCACCTGTCCGATCTGGCGACCACTGTACCATCTCACATACTTCCCGGTCCGAGGATCGAACCAGGGTTGCATTGGTGAAAAGCTAGCGTGCTAACCACTGCGCTAATCGGACAGCCAATAAGTATTTTATATGTTCTCCTCAGTCCTGTGGACACATTGTATATTATAAATGACATGTACACATATTGAAACAAAACATTGCTTATACTAAAGACGGATCTGTAGTCCAGTGGTTAACACGCTGGACTGGTAATTCAGGGATCGCAGGTTCGATCCCCCGTCTGACCCTAATAAAATTAACAGTCTTTCAGATGGGACGTTAAACCGAGGTCTCTTGTCGGTGCTTTACACTGTGCACGTAAAAGAACCAGAGGAGACTCTGGAATGTGTCTCTGTCTGTATCATTGCACTATCCTCCAAAATCTAAAATGACTAATCTCTTCAGGAGGCGTCGCTCATATGGGCAACCGGTAACGACGATAAATAAACGTAAAGCACACACTAATGAAGTTACCCACCAATGCTCTACCAACACGTGCACATGTTGTTTCCGTACACGTGTTTTCCCGTCCCGCCCATCGTTCTCAGAATCGTCGTCTATGTACTCCCCATGTGGCCTCGCGTCCTCGTCTTGTCTGTGTTCATCTTGCTCAGTAAAATAGTAATTCTTGTCCACGTGTCGGGGCCTCCTAATAGAGCCAGTGTAATACATACTTATATTTACGTGTTGTGTTTTATTATTTTAATTGTATGGAATTCTGCTTAATAATAAGTCCTATAAGACGACTAAGCCAACTCACAGACTTTTCCTTCGTGTTTTAACTATATTGATGCTTTATCGGATCATTTTATTTCACTTAAAGAATATTTCGTATTTTTATCATAATGTCGAAAATAGAAAAAACATGTACATGTACTTGTAAGTGTAGCACTTAATTACGATACACAATCAGTTCAGTTCAGAATTCCAATGTAATCCAAATAGCCGAGCCAAATAAATATACAAATCTCTGTTCCTAGCGTGTATTCTTCGTACAGTGTCTTTTATGTAGGCTACCTACCCGTAGGTTTTCTTTTCAGTAATACGAATGCATTCACCAAATTGTAGTAGCTGGAGATTTGTGTTCAATGTTTAAATTCAAATAATCTTAATGACAAAGATTCAGTCAATATTTTGAACAGATCTACAAAGTGGTGGTATAAGAATCAATACGGCTTTGAAATTTATAGAAGTGAATGAAATTGAAAATTATCGAAAAGTTTGTTTTATTTCCAATGAATTTAAATATATCATCTGTGTCTTAAGACGCAACATTCGTTTTCTATACATTAAAATAAATCGTTAATACGGTTCTATGCGAAGTCGTATATATCTATATTATATAATCATGTGAAGCTTATGTTTTCTAATACATAATGTAATTCGTATCGTATTTATAAAATTACTCTATGAGCAAACAAGCAAATAATTATTTTAGTTTAAACTTTATTTATTTTACAACGATGTTTAACAACTTATATTAATCACTCTCGTTGGCTCGGATGAACGCGTAGGCCTATATGTGGTTATTCGTGTGGGAGGAAACCGGAGTACCCGGAGAAAAGCCACCTATCAGATCTGGCGACCACCGTAACATCTCACATATTTCCCCGGTCCGAGGATCGAACCCGGGTTGCATTTGTGAGAAGCGAGCACGTTAACCAAACAAAGCCAAAACCATATTCGTATTCCGTTTAATTTATGTGGAAATACTTGCTTGCTATGCTTTTCGGTATTAACCAAGTTAGTTATAATATAGATCTATTGATTTCCATAAAAATAGGGTCTTAGGCCTACATGAGTGATGATTTCATACCATATTTTATGAAACGTGTCTATGGAATTATGCTATTAAGCTCGCCAAATGGTACGCTTGAAATCGCCACGAGTGTAAGATCCGTTTTATCTATCTTCCTTAATGTCGAACCCCTCGCGGGGACGTAGACATGTTATAAGATTTTATAAGATTACCATATTGGGTGTTAGGCTAGTCATATATATTTTCACAAAATCACGCTGCTACTTTCATTTTGGCCCCAACTGTAAGCACAAATTATCATGACGTCACTAATGCATCACGACGTCACTACGCAAAGCAGCCTTATATTTATGTTTTAAACCATTACCGTTTTGTACCAATTCAAATTGAAATATGCATACTTTAAAGTTTAATTTACACATTATAAGGATTATTCTCTCAACCAATCAGAATCCTTCCAGGAAAGTATAAGATAAGATTATAAGGTGTCATTAGCCTACACTGAATACAAGTAAAGTTATATGATCATATGAAATATCTAATGACAGATATAACTCACTCTCGCTATCTTTAAAATCAACGGAAGTGACGTTTTACACACATACCAGTTCCCGCTACCAGTTAGTTTATAGTTTGTGTCCACCTTTTCAAGTTCACCATGCATGTCACACGAGGACATGGGCAAGTAAATATGGCCTTTCATACACATACGGGCTATTTTTATGTTTGGTGCCCATCATGTTACCATACACGTAATAATAGATAGACTCATAGTCCGCATATATGCGCAAATCGTCACATCCGTTGCTTTAAAAATGGAGAGCGAGATCTATACATTGATTTCTATCAGTTTATTCACGGCTTGATCTTTTAAGGGTTATTTTATATAACCAGGTCGTCAACGACCACGAAGAAGTCGAAGTATATAAACAATGTGGAAGTCGTGATAGCGTAGTAGTAGCTCTTCGCTTCAGGTTCGAAATGCCCGGAGTTCGAGCCCCGCTGGAGCCGTTACGATTGTGCTATTATGCGATGCATTTAAATGCCACGTGGCCTCTTCTCTCTCCCTTAACAGCCTCTTCTATCTCCCTTGTGGCGATGGATTACATCAGGAATGAGGTCTCGAGAGTGATTAATATAAGTTGCAAGAACTTTCTTCGCAATCGAGCTAAAATAAATGTGTATAAACGAAGTATTAAACAGTGAGGATCTTTACCAATACGAACAAGATCAAGCCTCAAAGCGAGTTCAATCATAGATCCATAGCATAGTTCAATCCGAATGATTTTATATGATTCTCTAATTTCTATATTTTCTCCTGTATATAAAATATATGTTTTTCAATGCGATACTGTAACTGTAGCCTGGGTTCCAGTCTGTCGATTTTTCACTTTTTAACTTCTAGCCAAATGATATGTTCAGCACTGCTTAAATAACTGGAAAAAATGGAATCTAACTCTAATTGGTAAGATAACAGTCTTAAAAACGTTTGCCTTCCCAAAGCTGGTATATCCATTAACAGTGCTCGAAACACCAGCAGAGGAAATAATTACAGAAATAAATAACATAATGTACGACTTTCTTTGGGATGGAAAACCGGATAAAATATCGAGGAAAACTATCATACAAACATACGAACATTTCGGACTTAAAATGATTAATATACATGCATTCATAAATTCCTTGAAATGTTCATGGCTTAAACGACTAAAAGGTAAACAGAGCCACTTAAAACTAGCATACAACGCTGAACTAGAGAAGTATGGAGGAGATTTGATATTAAAAAGTAATATTAACCCAATAGATGCTAGTAAAATCACAAATCGCTACCATTTTTTAAATGATATAATAGTTGCATGGAGCAAAATTAACTATACTACAACAAGTATTAATATATCTAATACCATTTTATGGCACAATTCACAATTTAAAAACGCAAACAGTAATCCATTTTTCTACAAGGAATGGTTTAATAAAGGAATTATGTTCACACATCATATATATGATTATAGAATAAAAGACTTTTACACTTTTGATAACATTATAGCTTTATACAATATAGACAATAGAGATTTTATGAAATACTACACATTAATAGGAAACATAAAAAATGAATGGAAAATAAGGCTGAAGACAGAAGTAGCAGACAACAACATACCAAGCTATCTAATTAACAAAATATTATTATTAAAAAATATTAATAAAATATTATATAATAAACAAATTGAAGCAATGAGGTTAACACAATTGAAACACATTATTAAATGGGAAAACGAATTAGACAAACAAGATATAGAATGGAAGCAAATATTTTCAATACCATATAAATGTACAATAAGTACAAAACTTAGGGCATTCCAATATAAATATCTCATGCGAATTGTGCCGAATAACTCTTTTTTATTCAAATGTAAACTAAAACCATCTAATCTCTGCGAGTTTTGTCTGATGTCAATCGACTCAAATAAACATATGTTTTGGGAATGTAATAGTGTGCAACCATTTTGGTCTGAAATAAAAAAACTTCTACATTCTAGAAGATTGGAACTGTTATCAAATCTATCCTATGAAAATATATCATTCTGCAATGCAAATAATGAAAATTCTAGTAAATCAAAACATGTCATAAACTTCATAATTCTATTAGCAAAATACTTTATTTTCAAGTGTAAATGTAATTCAGAAATACCATCAATTAGCATGTTTAATCTATATCTGAATCAAACTATAAAACTCGAAGAAACCATTGCAACAATTAAAGATAAAATGGAAATGTATGACAATAAATGGAAATACTTTTTCCAGTCAGGAATATGACAAGTCAATTATTACGTGTTACCCATTTATTAGCATAAAAACCGTCAAATATAAACACATTCATAAGGGTATGGATATATATAATACAGTGTCAATTATACACCATATACTCCCCTCATTGTCATATTGAAATCTAAAAATACTTAAATGAACACAGAATATACAATATAATATATAAGGATCCATCCTATCTCCATCCCACTATATATCTTTATCCTTGTCTATCAGTGTCCCCTACACCAATCCCCAACGATAGCTACCCATATTACTACACATATCAATCATAATGGTTTACATAAATACCTTATATAACCTCTATTTGTCGACATTAATTTTCATGTCTACAATGATCCCATAAACATATTTTTATAGTCCCCCCACAACATATATAAAAACCTCATTTGTTTATAATAATGACTATGCACATACTATATTAAGTAATGCATAACGTTGATACTGTCATGCTATGTACTTATCTGTATATATATTATGTTAATAATACTATGAAATTATGAGGAATAAAAAAAAAAAAATAATAAAATAAAAAAAAAGATATGTTCAGAAACTCAATACGGCCCAATTAATAGTCTCGGTGTTAAAATATATTTATTTGACTGACCAGGCAAAATATATCGACGCCTGTTCCCAGGCTACTGTTACTGCTGTTGTTGCTACTTCTACTGTGTAATACAACAACGATTATGATAATGTACGATTTTTTATTATAAAACTTAAACCAGAATTATGAAATCCTTAAACAAATTTTGCAGTATGAAGTTTAAAAAAAACAATTCATATACATTCAAACCTGTGTTAGTTGTCACCTCCATTAAGCAACCAACATGTATTATGCAGCCAGTTTCCAGATTCTCAATATGTTGTTTTATTAGAAATTTGACATCTTATTAAGCAGCCATTTTCTGTGATTACCTTAGTTAGCTGACTGCTTAAGACAGGGTTGACTATAGATTATAATTATGTAATTGTACACTTGATTTCCATAAAAAAAAGAATTATGAAATATTTTTAAAAATAATGAGAGGAAAAATGCCCGTACTTGGATTCGAACGTCCGTCCTCTAGGTCTGTAGGCCAATACTCTATCCCTTATACTAAATCTTCACCTGCATATGCCTAATATATATATGTGTGTGTGAGCAGGCGCTCGCGCGTTCTTCAAAACAGAATAAAAATGGCAGCCATTTTTCTTCTAATTCGAAAATTTTAATCGTATTTATTAAGCATAAACTATGTCCAACGCTGTGATATTACATTCCTTCAATTGGCATGCATTTTATTTGCAGAAAGATGTTTACACTGTACCGTACGTAATAGTGCATAAATTTGTTGATTTAATTCGACTATGAAATAGTGTCCGTGAGTGTCGTTTACTTCCTTATGGTATATATTTAAATCTAACTCGTCAGAACGCGTCTTTCAGGTGGCACTTTAAACAGAGGTCTCATATCGGTGCTTTACACCGTGCACGTAAAAGAACCAGAGTAGACTCTGGAATGGGTCTCTGTATGTATCATTGCACTGTCCTCCAAAAATCTAAAATAACTAATTTCTTCAGGAGGTGTCGCTCATATGGGCAACCGGTAGCGACGATAAAGAAAGGTAAAACACACGCGTACGGACTCCATGTAGATGAACAATTGGCTCTTTTTGTAGATCATACATCCGGTACGAACATTTAATTTAGATAAATATCGACAGTCTTTTCTCAAGTCTTTTTACTCGTATTACAGTTAACTGTGTGCTATTTCTGTTGGACAACATGTCAGTTAGCTTATGGAAGGCGGACTCATCACTGTACACACACGAACGGACACACACACACACTAATATATCACTCTGCAGAACACATATCCTTCCGCGATGAACATGATTAATAAATAAATTAATGAATGCAGTGTTATTGTACTGTGTATAATGTTGTTATACTTTTATCTAGTGTTCAACCCTTTCCTTCATAGAGATTTAGGTTAATATGCTATTATATCTCCATACAAACGACAGCCATTTAGCCCTTTCCTTCATAGAGATTTAGGTTAATATGCTATTATATCTCCATACAAACTGCAGTCATTTAGCCACCATGCAGTGAATAAGTAGTGGCCATATCTATCCAACCTCCATAGGTATTACTGGGACTACATGAGATTATGGCCTTTATTATGAACATTGGCTTGGCTACTACATTGTCAATGTATGTCGTATTGGTAATGGCGTCAAGAGGTGCTTCTATGAGGGAAAGGGTTAAGATTCCTTCATAATCAATCTGGCATATAACGAGGCAGTTTGTGAGAAGAGCCGTCTTATCAGACTGGCGTCACGGTATTAGTGCCATTACATCCGGGCAATGGATACATTTTGACGCCATGTCATTTAGTATTGTCTCTGAGTTTATGTCATGATGACATCACAAAATGACACGTATTCCTCATATGATGTCAATATGATGTCACGAATACGTGCACATCTGATGAAATTAGTATGTCACAAAAGTGGGCACGTTCATCATATGTTGTCAGGATGATGTCACAAAAGAGTGTGCATCCCTCGCATCATGTCATAATGATGTCACAAAAGTGTGCCATGCTCCTCTTATGATGTAATGATGATGTCACAAAAGGGTGCACGTTCGTGATCTGCTAAACCTGTCCACTTCATGAACCTCCTTACCTCGCCGAGCTCTCCAAACAGCATGTAGCACCTGTAAATATCGTTGATTAATTTATAAAAACATTCAGTACCTTCTACTTCTATACATTAACATAAATAAGCATAACGTGTCTATCAAATAACAGGATTTTGATGAAATCGTGTGGTATGTTACCACACCATCGGGTTAGAGAACAGTAGTTAACACGTTGGACTGGTAATCCAGGGATCGCAGGTGCGATCTCCCATCTGACCATAATCAAATTAACAGTCATTCAGATGGGATTTTTAACCGAGGTCTCGTGTCGGTGCTTTACACCGTGCATGTAAAAGAACCAGAGGAGACTCTGGAATGGGTATGTGTGTGTATCATTGCACTATCCTTCAAAGATCTAAAATGAATAATCTCTTCAGGATGCGTCACTCATATGGACAACTGGTAGCGACGATAAATAAACGTATGGGGATCTAACCTGCGATCCCTAGATTACCAGTCCAGCGTGTTACCACTGGACTACAGATCTGTCTGTATAGTCTATTTTCTATGCACAAACTAATCTAATCTATATAGTGAGTCGAATGACTGTCCATGGTAACTAATGACGCATTAGCTTTAGACTAATCACGAGTTCTGGTAGAGGTGACCATAATTGCAGAACCACCGTGGTGGTGGTGGTGGTGTCCCTAGGCAAAATACTTAAACCCATACTGTCTCTTCTCCCTCCCTCATGGCCATAGATTATATCTGGAATGTCTCGAAAGTGTTTAATGATGTATAAACCTCTTTAAGCTTGATTTATTGTACAATGATTGCGAAACAAGCTTTAACAACTTATATTAATCACTCTCGTTGGCGCCGATGAAAGCTTATATATGGTCATTCGTGTGGGAGGAAACCGGAGTACCCGGGGAAAATCCGGATGAGAGCAATTATATATGTGATGCTTCGTGTGGGAGGAAACTAGAGTATCCGGGGAGAAATCACCACCTGTCCGAACTGGCGACCACTGTACCATCTCAGATACGTCCTGGTCAATGGTCAGATGATCGATCCAGGGTTACATTGGTGAGAAGTGAGCGTCCTATATAACCATAGTATGGTTGCTATGCTAACCGAAGCTTTATATAAATCTTGGTCATTAGTATCAACGTGAAAACCACAGTGATCTAACAGTAACGCATATACATGTAGTATATTACAGAGATATATACTGCATACAGTTTCCGAAGTGTGGAAGTCGTGATAGCGTTGTGGTAGAGCGTTCGCTTCCGGTGCGAAATGTCTGGAGTTCGAGCCCCGCTGGAGCTGTTACGATTGTGCTCCTAGGCAACGCATTTAAATTCCACGTTGCCTCTTCTCTCTCCCTCGTGGCGATGGATTCCATCAGGAATGAGGTTTCGAGAGTGATTAACATAAGTTGTAAGAACTTGTTTCGTAATCGAGCTAAAATAAATGTGTATCAATTAAACGAACGCACAGCATAAAGTAGTTCCAATTCATTTGTGCTTGGAGTTTAAAATTGCACCAATAGCTGAGGTTATATGGCGCGACTATCCAACTTTTAGTGGTGTGCGTCCGATCAATATGCCAGGAACACGGATAGAACCACCGACCGTCAGCAAGCTCGGTAACGACCGTAACAACTCATTCACGGACGGAGGGCCCGAATACATATATATGCCCCCTCCTGTTTGGTGGGGTTTATATTAACCTACCTCATCCTTTTCCGGATAACCACCTTGCATAAGTCTAGAATACAATAATTTCCCATTGATGAATACCTCAAACGATCCTGGAAATGGACAAATACATGGTCAACCTTTTATTATATACGTTTATTTAACGTCGCCCTCGATTGCCCTTCGCGACAGACGCCTCCAAAGTATATAATGTTGGAGGATATAGTGTAGGACACAGACAAAGCCCCATTCGAGAGTCCCCTTGTGTTCGCTCGTGTATTCCTTGCACAGCACATACACGAGACCTCTGTTTTCTTGTCTCATCCGAAATGCAATCGGGTGAGTGGTGGATCGGACCTGCGATAAGAGGGCGTTACATCTGCACAATTGGCTTATTAACAGTCTTTCAGATGGGACTTTAAACAGAGGTCTCGTGTCGGTGATGTACAGAGGTCTCGTGCCGGTGATGTACAGAGGTCTCGTGCCGGTGATGTACAGAGGTCTCGTGTCGGTGATGTACACCGTGCACGTAAAAGAACCACACTGGAATGGGTCTACTATTTTTCTGGTAAACGCAAGAGCCAAATATTACAGGCCCGATTGAGAACAAATTGTAGTTTTTTAAAAGATGATCTCTCCTCTAAAAACATAATCGATTCACCACTATGCACATGCGGCCAAACTGAGTCAACGTATCACTATTTCTTTGAATGTTACAAATACTACCATATACGTATGGAACTAGTCAACACGATTTCTCAACTCCGTCAACTATCTCTAAACGTTATCCTATTTGGTGATATTACCTTGGCACCTGGACATAATGAAATACTAGTCTTAGCTGTCCATAGATTCATAGAAAATCTAAATGTTTCTAACAATATGTATGTAAACAGGGACTGACTGACGTGCTTGCATAGTGATACACCATGAAAACTGTATGTGTTATTTCATGGCTTTCTACCCCCCCCCCTCCCATTCCCCGTTTATCTAACTATATTTTCATACACTTATTATATATTTTGGTCTTACTACATAATACGTTTACGTCTTAGTCGCCTATAGTGCACACATTTATATATGTAATGGAGATAATGTCAATAACCTTTAAGCTTTCGATTAAATCCATTTTCATTCTGTATACAATTGATATGTACTGTACATTATGAATGAATACATATGTTTAAACCAAATATGTATACATGTACACAATAAACAAAAGTGGCTTAAAATGAAATGTAAAAGCTTAAATTAACTGCATTACTAATAGCTTGCTCGCAGAAGACAGAAGATCGGAAGTATAATGCATTGATAATATCTTGGTGGCATAAAACAAATGTGAATGTTTGAGACAGATGATCTTATTTTGAAGTATAATACAAATACATAGCATTTATATAGCGCAAAAATTAAAAATTATTCTATTGCGCTTCACAATTACATGTACAATTTTAAACATTTACACATGACAATAATATATGGAAATATAAATAAAAATGTATACATATATAGATATAACTAGGATTCTAGCAATTGGATAAGAACATATTATATCATAATATCTACACCATTACAGTATATAAGTGAGTGATTGGATTAGCGATAAAAGTGGCAATATGAACCATAGACCAAAGCACCGCCTTAAGAATGACAACCGTGATGTGGCCAATACAGTGATTGGGCCCGTACAGTGATCCGCCCATCACCACACGACAGAACTCGAACCCAAGAGAATGCCCATACAACACTTCACTCACCAATACATTACTTATAAGGTCGATCTTTGATCGTATTGAATATTATTATAAAGTATTATTATTATATGCATGATATTATCTTGCTGGCACAACACACATGTGTGGCACAACAACTAGTGATGCTTAAACTGCCCAAACCAGCTGTAGTATCATGCTATGTGCTTGTACTTATACGTTGTACATTATAATTATCATACTATGTTCTTGTACTTATGCGGTATATATTATAATTATCATGTTATGTTCTTGTACTTATGCTTTGTACATTATAATTATCATGCTATGTTCTTGTACTTATGCTTTGTACATTATAAGTATCATGCTATGTTCTTGTACTTATGTGGTATATATTATAATTATCATACTATGTTCTTGTACTTATGCTGTGTATATTATAATTATCATGCTATGTTCTTGTACTTATGCTGTGTATATTATAATTATCATGCTATGTTCTTGTACATATGCTGTGTATATTATAAGTATCATGCTATGGTCCTGTACTTATGCTGTGTATATTATAATTATCATGCTATGTTCTTGTACTTATGCTGTGTATATTATAAATATCATGCTATGGTCCTGTACTTATGCTGTGTATATTATAATTATCATGCTATGTTCTTGTACTTATGCTGTGTACATTATAATTATCATACTATGTTCTTGTACTTATGCTGTGTATATTATAATTATCATGCTATGTGCTTGTACTTATGCGTTGTACATTATAATTATCATACTATGTTCTTGTACTTATGCGGTATATATTATAATTATCATGTTATGTTCTTGTACTTATGCTTTGTACATTATAATTATCATGCTATGTTCTTGTACTTATGCTTTGTATATTATAATTATCATGCTATGTTCTTGTACTTATGCTGTGTACATTATAATTATCATGCTATGTTCTTGTACTTATGCTTTGTATGTTATAATTATCATGCTATGTTCTTGTACTTATGCTGTGTACATTATAATTATCATGCTATGTTCCTGTACTTATGCTTTGTATATTATAATTATCATGCTATGTTCCTGTACTTATGCTGTGTATATTATAATTATCATGCTATGTTCTTGTACTTATGCTGTGTATATTATAAGTATCATGCTATGTTCCTGTACTTATGCTGTGTATATTATAATTATCATGCTATGGTCCTGTACTTATGCGGTGTATATTATAATTATCATGCTATGTTCCTGTACTTATGCGGTGTATATTATAATTATCATGCTATGTTCCTGTACTTATGCGGTGTACATTATAATTATCATGCTATGTTCCTGTACTTATGCGGTGTATATTATAATTATCATGCTATGTTCTTGTACTTATGCTGTGTATATTATAATTATCATGCTATGTTCTTGTACTTATTCTGTGTATATTATAATTATCATGCTATGTTCCTGTACTTATGCTGTGTATATTATAATTATCATGCTATGTTCCTGTACTTATGCTGTGTATATTATAAGTATCATGCTATGTTCTTGTACTTATGCTTTGTATATTATAATTATCATGCTATGGTCCTGTACTTATGCTTTGTATATTATAATTATCATGCTATGTTCTTGTACTTATGCTGTGTATATTATAATTATCATGCTATGTTCTTGTACTTATACTGTGTATATTATAATTATCATGCTATGTTCTTGTACTTATGCTTTGTATATTATAATTATCATGCTATGTTCCTGTACTTATGCTGTGTATATTATAAGTATCATGCTATGTTCCTGTACTTATGCTGTGTATATTATAAGTATCATGCTATGTTCTTGTACTTATGCTTTGTATATTATAATTATCATGCTATGGTCCTGTACTTATGCTTTGTATATTATAATTATCATGCTATGTTCTTGTACTTATGCTGTGTATATTATAATTATCATGCTATGTTCTTGTACTTATACTGTGTATATTATAATTATCATGCTATGTTCTTGTACTTATGCTTTGTATATTATAATTATCATGCTATGTTCTTGTACTTATGCTTTGTATATTATAATTATCATGCTATGTTCTTGTACTTATGCTATGTATATTATAATTATCATGCTATGGTCCTGTACTTATGCTGTGTATATTATAATTATCATGCTATGTTCTTGTACTTATGCGGTATATATTATAATTATCATGCTATGTTCTTGTACTTATGCTGTGTATATTATAATTATCATGCTATGTTCTTGTACTTATGCTGTGTATATTATAATTATCATGCTATGTTCTTGTACGTATGCTGTGTATATTATAATTATCATGCTATGTTCTTGTACTTATGCTGTGTATATTATAATTATCATGTTATGTGCTGAATGCAATAAACATGATGAGTGAACTAAAACATGTGATGTTTAGAGACAGATGGACGCTGGAGTACCTGTGTTACATACCAACTCTTCCATAGAATTCTGTGAACTTGGCATCCGGGAAGAAATCGTCTAATGCATCCCTGATGTCCTCGGTCGCCCTCTCCCCTGTACACCCAGACCTGGAGCATGCGAAATCATATTACGAATACTTATCCAATTAGTTAATTAACGTCATTATGCTTAATATATGTATTTAATATAGGCCTACGTATGCGATATATGTTAACTTTTTGAACCACTTTCAAGCTAATAGGTAAAAGCTAAGATAATATTTATTCTAAAAAATCGATCTTTCAGGTTGCCCAGATTACAGGACTGAGGTTACCTCAGAACATTGCCAGAGCACGTTACGTAATACCTGTATAATTGACGCCACAGCATGTTACCTAAGATTATGCAATATATATCAAACCTAATCATCATCATCATTATCATCATCATCATCATCATCATCATCATCATCATCATCATCATCATCATCATCATCATCATCATCATCATCATCATCATCATCATCATCATCATCATCATCATCATCATCAATCAATCAATCAATCAATCATCATCAATCATCATCAATCATCAATCATCATCACATCATCTCATCAATCATCATCATCATCATCATCATCCTCATCATCATCATCATCATCATCACAATCAGCATCATCATCAGCATCTCATCACATCACATCATCATCATCAATCACATCATCATCATCATCATCATCATCATCATCATATCATCATCATCATCATCATCATCATCATCACCACCACCATCATCATCATTATCATTATCATCATCATCATCATCATCATTATCATCATCATCATCATCATCATCATCATAATCATCAGTAAAGCTTTGTTTTATTGGGTGTATTCGATAATGTTAATCAAATCTTGTATACCAATGCTCCACTACAACGCTGACTCTATAACGTCCATTGTGTCTGCGGCGGTATCTACTACTGTCGTTGTTATAGTTACTTCTTTCTGATGCATATCCATGTTTCTCCCAGTGACTGTAATATTTCTCCTTGGCTTCTCTGATTGCGTCATAATTAACGTCATCATTTTCGCCAATACCTGCGAGATGTCTCTGTCTGTTAGCGTATGACATATTTCCCGGTTGAGCCGTCTATTTTAACGTTCTACATTATTCAGTAGTATCTAACTAACAAACAATATAGATTTACCCTCTGGTCAAAACATTCTTTGTTTAGCAAATCGTAATTCCATTCCGTATGCCTACAACACACTTTTCAATTGCCTTCGATAACGAAACACAATGTTTAAACCCGAAAGCAAAGCATTTCTTATTATGATTTGTTGTTGAACTCTATATAAATGTTTAATGAAAGCATAGACGCTACGAGATATTGAATTCACTCACACATGTACATGTATGTATTATATGATACAAATGTATATGTATTTATTGCTTTAGGCGTATTACTAAATAAACGTTGTTGTTGTTGTTGTTGTAATATAATGACTCGTACGCACACCCATCTGTATCGTCTTCAATGATATCAATGCACGTAATTATCCTAATCGATATCGGTAATCAATTATAAATCAAAGAATCCACAGAACAATATGCTGCAACAATTAGTAAAATGTAAATGCATCTATCGTTACTTTAAGAAGTTTTCGATCTTTGACACGCGTGAGCAGAACTTCGAATGAAATACAAACTGTGTTTTATATAAATCCAATATTAGTGTCACTTAAAGCGACACTACATTACTGAAAACGCAAATTTACAGTATGTATTTCCCTATTATATTATATATTTTTTTCCAAATATTTCCCTCAAATACTGAGTATTTCAACTAATAAGCAAACGTCGTTGGTTGACATAACAAAATAATGTAAATAGGGTCGACATTCATGCGTAATACAACTCGTGTATCCTGAATAACACGACTTATGGTACAGATTTACCGTTATATCTCACATATGTTCCTATGCATATTTATTTGTAGACTAGTCTTAGTTAAATTATCTTTAAACGACATTATCTCGCGTTTAATATTGACTCCGATGACAAACAAACGTCAATTCAGGAGCGTGGATGATCGTTATATGAAATCCTACTTTCACGATTGAAAGTTTGTAAACCACAAAAAAACATTGTTTATTGATGCATCATTAGTGTTCGAATGTGTTCGGAAGAATTTGTAGTAGCAACGCATTTATACGTTTTTGCGATGTAATGTCGCTTTAAATGCCTGTGATTTAAATAGCATAAAAAATTATATTCAAAATCGGTTAATTCTGACGTACACATTCATGCAGGCTATTATAAATCACATTTAATGCCTCCACTAGTAATCGGGTATAGGGTCAACATATTAAAAGATGTAGACCAAATCATTCATAAATATTCAAACATTCCGATAATCTTTTCAAATGAATTACAATTTCATCTATTTAAAATGCAAATAAAACGCACATGTTTTATTGAAAATCGATTAGAAGGTTACCGTAACATAAACAACTTAACTAGCTACATATACCCGGTATGTTGTGTTTGCATGGTGTGCGTGTGTGTTTTAAGTTTATTAGTCGTCGCTACCTGTTGCCCATATGAGCGACGCCTCCTGAAGAGATTAGTCATTTTAGATGTGTGGAGGATAGTGCAATGATACAGACAGAGACCACTTCCAGGGTCTCCTCTGGTTCTTTTACGTGCACGGTGTACAGCACCGACACGAGACCTCGGTTTAACGTCCCATCTGAAAGACTGTTAATTTTATTATGGTCAGACGGGGGATTGAACCTGCGATCCCTGGATTACCAGTCCAGTGTATTACCACTGGACTACAGATTCGTCTGTTTGCATGATGTAACCATGACACGATAAATAGCCACACACGTGTTTTTATTTTATTTCGTTCGATATTTTTATTTCTTGTCACTCCTGGTTTATACGCGCGAAGTCTCCATCATTTATTTTTTGAAGGATAGTGGAAGATACAGATCCAGAATATATCTGGTGTACATTATGAATGAATAATGAAGTGTATATTGCACTAATACATGAGACATTGGTCCCATCTGAAATACTGTTAATATTATTAGGGTCAGGCGGGGATCGAATCTGCGATCTTTGGATTCGTAGTCAAACGAAACATGTGGTTATAGTTTGCAACACCATTATATTGGAGCAAAGTGACACGATTTACTATCACGTATAGAAAGCATTGTGTTTGTTCTTATTGACGAATTTGCTATTGTTTTCAGCTACAATTCTTTCATGTTCTTGGTTCTTATTGGTGAATTTGCTATTGTTTTCAGCTACAATTCCCCATTTTCTTGGTTATTATTAACGAATTTGCTATTGTTTTCAGCTACAATTCCCCATTTTCTTGGTTCTTATTGGCGATTTTGCTATTGTTTTCAGCTACAATTCTTTCATGTTCTTGGTTCTTATTGGTGAATTTGCTATTGTTTTCAGCTACAATTCCCCATTTTCTTGGTTATTATTAACGAATTTGCTATTGTTTTCAGCTACAATTCCCCATTTTCTTGGTTCTTATTGGCGATTTTGCTATTGTTTTCAGCTACAATTCTTTCATGTTCTTGGTTCTTATTGGTGAATTTGCTATTGTTTTCAGCTACAATTCCCCATTTTCTTGGTTATTATTAACGAATTTGCTATTGTTTTCAGCTACAATTCCCCATTTTCTTGGCTCGTATTGACGAATTTGCTATGGTTTTCAGCTACAATTCCCCATTTGCTCACATTCATTGATTCCGTATTTACTACATATAGAATTAACCAAGACTCAAAATAACATTTATTTAGATAACATGTAAGATCAAACAAGGTTTCGAAACCTTTCGAATACCCGTGAATAGCTGTGACTTAATGATGGTGTACACGTGGATTTAGTGGTGGGTTAAAAGGACCTCTTTTAAAACAGACATTATATTCTTTCTATCTCAGATAACGGCTTTGGTAAAATTTCATTTCAATTCAATAAATGCTTCATTGTGCAAATTGTGTGTATATATATAATATATATAATTATATTGTCCAATTCGTACCCAGATGAAGTGTTCAGTTTTGAGTCCGAAATAGTGTTACGTTACCCGATCAATTAAGACCTATAATTTATGCACTTTGTAGAATATGATTTCGATGATACCATGATATACACTAGAATC
>CM026389.1:39917924-39963735 GCA_014843695.1 Archivesica marissinica | reverse complement strand
AGAATCACGCGTACCATTGCACCGGGGTGAAAGCCTAGAATCACGCGTACCATTGCACCGGGGTGAAAGCCTAGAATCACGCGTACCATTGCACCGGGGTGAAAGCCTAGAATCACGCGTACCATTGCACCGGGGTGAAAGCCTAGAATCACGCGTACCATTGCACCGGGGTGAAAGCCTAGAATCACGCGTACCATTGCACCGGGGTGAAAGCCTAGAATCACGCGTACCATTGCACCGGGGTGAAAGCCTAGAATCACGCGTACCATTGCACCGGGGTGAAAGCCTAGAATCACGCGTACCATTGCACCGGGGTGAAAGCCGACACGGTGATCATCGTGATATTGTTTTCAGCTTACTAATATTTATTTTATATTATTTATATAATAAAAATGCAAACAAGTCGGGCAACACGTTCCATCATCAATAATTGCGGTCCTTTTCCGCTGTTGTGTGTGCTTCACGTGTATTTATCGTCGTTACCGGTTGCTCATATGAGCGACGCCTCCTGAAGAGATTAGTCATTTTAGATGTTGAAGGATAGTGCAATGATACTTACAGAGTCCCATTCCAGAGTCTCCTCTGGTTAGTTTACGTGCACAGGATAAAGCATAGCACGATACCTCGGTTTATAGTCCCATCTGAAAGACTGTTAATATTAGTAGTGTCAGACGGGGGGATTGAACATACGATCCATAGAATAAACTGGACTACTGGTCAGTAAATATTTTATGTGGAAAGGTAAGAAGATACAAGCATGTACAAAGCTACAGTTACAAGCAGGCGGTTTTTAATTTATAAAGAGTACGAGTCCAGACTGTAAACAAATGTCGACTGACTGGGACTCGGATGTATGTGTGACGTCGACATACTCGTAGCCTGATAGTAATGGGGGAAACGAGTTTAAACTTTATTTATTTTCACAACGATTGCGAAACAAGCTTTAACAACTTATATTAATCACTCTCGTTGCCGCGGATGAAAGCGTAAATATGATCATTCTTCTGGGAGTAAACCGGAGTACACCGTGAAAAAACCCACCTGTCCGATCTGGAGACCACTGTACCATCTCATACTTTCCGGTCCGAGGTACAAACCCGGGTTGCATTGGTGAGAAGCGAGCGCGCTAACCACTGCGCTAATCGGACATGAAACACGTTGGCATGGTATTGAGTTTTAGAGTGTAGAGTTAGAACATTAAGGCTTATTGTGGGTGTAGATAAGTAATATACTATGTATGTTCTTTATAAGCGTGCACGTGTTTGCCACTGTTGTTGATGATAAAGAAACGTGGCTACTAATGGTCTGTGATCCAATGGTAAATCCACGAACCAAATGTAACGACTAGATCTACCTTTTTAGTGGAGTGTAGGATTTGAGATCATCGACATTTGGGTATCTTGTTCGATACTGGTCTCAACGCGATCTTTCTCTAATGTCAAAGCCATCACGGAGATGTAGACATGTTGCATATCAAACCGCAAAAAAGTTAAAAGGATGAGTTGTTAAAAGCATAAATATAAGAAAGTAATGAAAAATAAGTTGGGTTAAGAGTTTAAAAGCAGCTAGGCAGAACAACTAGGGGCTGGCATGATCAATACAGCAAACAGCCGTATTGATTGGTTGGGCAATGTCCAGGGGAAGATGATTCCAATGATAAATTGTTCTGGGGGGGGGAAGTAAAACTTGTAATAGTCTGTAGTTGCTGTACTTAACCTATCGCTTAAGGAATGGCAGTGGCGTGAAGTAGAGGTGAACTAAGGTCATTTTCACGGGGATAGCAACCAGATCATTATGAAGTTTATATATAAAGGATAGACAGTTATGGTAAATAAAAACATATTTAGTCCAACGATACTTGTAAAAACAATTAAATTATTGGTATTCCACCTTTGAATAGTGGTCTATGTCCAAGGATTGTGAAAAATATAACATGTAAACAATACGTCAACCGGTGCGCATGCGCATTACGATAAATGTTGCCAGAAATGGCGACAAATTATCACGGAGGCGGTTCTCAGAGCCCTACATCTCTTTCTAAGCCCGTGGAGCGTGTATTTGAAGACGCACAACACACTGGCGAAATCCTTTTAAGTTGTAGGAAGCTGCGGGAATATCCGAAACTTGCAGCAAAATATGATCTAATTGACACAATTTCGGCAGGTCAGCATCTGTTTTTGTTTTTTCCTGCATCTTCAACGATGAATCATCAGATACTGATATACGGTGACTGATTAGATAGTTTATGTAATTTCGCTGATTAAATTGAGCTATTGAAGAATAATAAACGTACGCAATTCCTATTATCGGATTGTTCTGGGAAATATTTTCAAACTACACTTTCTATTCCTGTCAAACCAACAAAACTTGTTTTCCTGGAAATTTCAAAATCAAATGCAATCAGTGTAGTGGATTCTCACGTTTTTGATGTAACTTTTATTAAGACACCATTAAAGTGACCAAGCAAAGAAACAGCAGAAAAGTTAGTGACCCGGCGTTGGACTCTAGCCCTGGAGCACCTGCCAGACCAGGGACTGCAACGTCGCCATTGGCTAATAAAACTCAGTTTGGCTGAAATGATAGAACAGGGTTTCCTCTGGGTCAATTTTAGTTTGCGCCACCAAATTAGCCAATCAGAAAAAGTTTGCTCCAATGTTGGAGCCAGCAGTCTATAGTGCCATATTCAATCAGACATCTGGTATGTGCTGATGTTAAACAAGTTGTCAACTTGTGTGCATGTACTACTGCTAATTACTTGTACTTCTACTGTAGTTGTGTACATGCACTTATGAATAAATAAATACTGTGTAACTTACTACCTACCAATCATAAAAAATCAGGTTTGGGAAATTGGAAAGTGCACTAAGACTAACCATGCATTTTCTTGCACCCACTACGTTCTAAATTTGCGTTTTGATACAGTTTTACGTTTGTAGGGACTATTAGTCATATCACTAAACTGAAGGTGTTTCAGTACTTTCATGGTTGAAAATTGTCTGGACAGAATCATATTCTGGGGTTTCAGGATTTGCAGAATTATTCTGCTTGGAAACTAAATCTATTTCCCGACATATGACGTACTTACTTATCTGTATTATCTGAACGCTTTTCGGTGTACGTAATTGTAACAAGTAAAAGCGTCTCGTCAATGAACAAGTACTTGGTGACCGTGTACATTTTAACCCTGCAGAAAGGTCCATATAATCTGCTGTCAAAATATTGTTGCGTCACAGAAAACGCATTCAATGATTCTCATTGCGTCTCTGGCCATTTCATTGCATCAAAACCCCAAGAAACTCACAGTGAGAAAACTCTGCATTATCAAATTCTGGTGTACAGAAATATCTGTGCTAATCAGTTGTAGGATTAAAGACTGCCATTTAATCCAATTATCCGTAATTAAAATGTCACCAACTTCTCAACACCCCATGCAATCAAGTGCCAAACAGCTGATTTCCAATAAACAAACGCCTGTCATCATCGCACGCGTGACCGCACACGCGACCTTCACTTTCATGGAATTTCGGTCGATTATGTTTCTTGAACAAAATTATTTTGTCGATATTTATGGCATGCGCCAAGGATTGTCGCCAACTGAAGATTTTTGGAGCCAGATTTAATTTTTATGCGCATTTGGCAACAAATGCGACCGACAGCGGGAACCCTGTAGAAAGTGAAAATTACACGTTACATGTCACAATATCAGCAAACCATATATAATTGCCTTAAGAGTGGTGGAACCTATGCTCAAAAAACATGGTGCGAATGGGAATTAGGGCGAAACGGTCCAGAATCAGACAACTGCATGTAAACATATCGAGTTTCTTGCGATGCATCAAGGGCGTAAAGCCGGGGGAGAAATGACCTCCTGAACAACATGCGTCATCAAACACAGAGCATGTAGCTAAAAGAAAACATAGTATCCAGCTGCAATGGTTGAAATACGATGGCGAGAAATTGTTTTGTATGGCCTGTACCGATTTCAGTACCGATATAGATTCGGTGTTTGTAAATGAGTCAAATCCTTCTGAGACATTGTATAATTGTCCATGAAAAATCCTTTTTTTAAAAATATTTATGATGTAACTGTGAATTACAGAATACAAATACAATACTCGTATTAATAATAAAATATTACAGTACAGTAGTTTGTCTGGATCATTGTTTACTCATACGGCCATGTCATAAGTGTATTACCAATAAATGCATGATATGCCACTTTATGTTGCATATACCAGGGATCATTCTAGAAGGCGATGTGGGCGAAATTGTCGCCCTAGCTGGGACCCTGACTTTTTTGGTTTTTACGATTTTCAAACAAATATTTGTCTAGTAAGATACATTATAAGGCACTCCTTCTATTCAAATGTTGTATTTAATGGTTGTACTGTGCATTTTAACCCTATTTTGCAGAAGTATATTAAAGAACACCATTTAAGGAAGCGATCACACGCTTTCTCACTTCTCCCAAAAATTCTGACCTAGAATGAACCCTGATATACTACATGTACTATGTATTTAACCGCAAATAAGGGGGTAAAATTCTTCAAATATAAGTTCATTCGGGCAAATACAATTTTCAAGCCCTCGTGCCCGAAGGGCAAGTGTCTCACAATGTTTTTCGTGATGACTGTAATGTACATTTCATCGTATATTTATAACACTATGAAACCCAGAAGACATCAGAGACAATCTAGAAAACAAAGTTATCCGTACCACCATAGCCCTGTATCCATCACAGGGATCATTCTAGAGGGCGATGTGGGCGAAATTGTCGCCCTAGGGACCCTGACTTCGCCCTCCGGGGCCCCCATTTCTCCCTAAAAAAATAATGTTTTGGTTTTTACGATTTTCAAACAAAATTTTGTCTAGTAAGATACACTGGCCCATTATAAAGCACTCCATCTATTGAAATGTTGTATTTAATGGTTTGTACTGTGCATTTTAACCCTATTTTGCAGACGTATATTAAAGAACACCATTTAAGGACGTGATCGCGCGCTTTCTCACTTCTCCCAAACATTCTGACCTAGAATGAACCCTGCATCAGCACCCTGTCCATTTCAAATCCTACATGTAGCTGTATTTTATTGTCATATGTTTTTACAGGAAAAGATGAGAGAGAGAATTGTTGACATAATGTAATGCTTTGGTAGACATTGGTAGTATTGAACCGCCTAATGTAATAGGGGATTAGATTCTATAGAAATCCAAACTATTTTACTAAATATTATTCTTCCTTTATGCTGCTTTAGTGTTTATGTTACTGCATTTATATTTTTGCTTAAATTGTTAACTTGATACATGTAGGTTGTTACGCCTATTAACAGTTTATTATTAGTTTATACAAATTTCTTTTAGCTCGAACTCCGGTCCTTTCGCACCTGAAGCGAACGCTCATCCACTGCGCTATCACGACTTCCACTGGTTTATTATTAAACGTGTAGTAGTTAGTGTCTGTCTGTATCATGCACTATCCTCCAAAATCTAAAATGACTAATCTCTTCAGGAGGCGTCGCTCATATGGGCAACCGGTAGCAACGATAAATAAACGTTAAAACACACATATGATTACTGTTTATTGAAAAGAACAATTGGTATTGATTTATGTCTAATGATACATACAGACCAGGCGCATAGTTAGGCGTACATGCATACAATTTATTTTGACAGTTCATCAAAATTATATAAATGCGAAAAATGCAATAAAAACTGGATCGTAAGGGGGTAAGTGGGACACAGACATTGGTCATTCACAAGAAAGCAGACATGATTGAAATGCCAATAGATATTGATTGTAGCTGATGTTCATGGTATGCAATAGTCACCTGCGACCATATAGCGGAACAAATTCTACCCCTAGAGTACTCCGGTTTCCTCCCACCTGAATGACCACATATACGCTTTCATCCGAGCCAACGAGAGTGATTAATATTAGTTGTTAAAACTTGCTTTGCAATCGTAAAATAAATCAAGTATAAAAACAAAAAAACTCACTCCTATTCAAATGTTGCATGTTGTGTCATATTGCATATTTTAACGCTAATTGGTTGAAATTTATTAAATACTACTATGTAAGGAAGAAATCGCTCGCTTTGTCACCGACTTCTCCCAAACATCCTGCCTTGGATGAGACCTGACAGTTCATCTATGTATTTACTGTGGCTGATTAGTTGAAGTATATCCTACCTCACAATTGTATATGTGTCGACTATCCTGTCACATTCAAATCCTACCTCACAAGTGTATATGTGTCGACTATCCTGTCACATTCAAATCCTACCTCACAATTGTATATGTGTCGACTATCTTGTCACATTCAAATCCTACCTCACAAGTGTATATGTGTCGACTATCCTGTCACATTCAAATCCTACCTCACAAGTGTATATGTGTCGACTATCCTGTCACATTCAAATCCTACCTCACAAGTGTATATGTGTCGACTATCCTGTCACATTCAAATCCTACCTCACAAGTGTATATGTGTCGACTATCCTGTCACATTCAAATCCTACCTCACAAGTGTATATGTGTCGACTATCCTGTCACATTCAAATCCTACCTCACAGTGTATATGTGTCGACTATCTTGTCACATTCAAATCCTACCTCACAAGTGTATATGTGTCAACTATCCTGTCACATTCAAATCCTACCTCACAAGTGTATATGTGTCGACTATCCTGTCACATTCAAATCCTACCTCACAGTGTATATGTGTCGACTATCTTGTCACATTCAAATCCTACCTCACAAGTGTATATGTGTCGACTATCCTGTCACATTCAAATCCTACCTCACAAGTGTATATGTGTCGACTATCCTGTCACATTCAAATCCTACCTCACAGTGTATATGTGTCGACTATCTTGTCACATTCAAATCCTACCTCACAAGTGTATATGTGTCGACTATCCTGTCACATTCAAATCCTACCTCACAATTGTATATGTGTCGACTATCCTGTCACATTCAAATCCTACCTCACAATTGTATATGTGTCGACTATCCTGTCACATTCTATCATGTGATGAATCTATCCAGATGGCTTGTAGAAGGTCAGTGGTTTTACCCAGGTGCTCATCGATTGTGCAGCTTGGTGGGGAATCAGGTTGATGTCAACTCACCCCATATCAGAATTTTTGGGAGAATTGAGAAACTGTGCTTCAGGGTTCATTCTAGGTCAGGGTTCATTCTAGGTCAGAATTTTTGGGAGAAGTGAGAAACTGTGCTTCAGGGTTCATTCTAGGTCAGAATTTTTGGGAGAAGTGAGAAACTGTGCTTCAGGGTTCATTCTAGGTCAGAATTTTTGGGAGAATTGAGAAACTGTGCTTCAGGGTTCATTCTAGGTCAGAATTTTTGGGAGAATTGAGAAACTGTGCTTCAGGGTTCATTCTAGGTCAGAATTTTTGGGAGAAGTGAGAAACTGTGCTTCAGGGTTCATTCTAGGTCAGGGTTCATTCTAGGTCAGGGTTCATTCTAGGTCAGAATTTTTGGGAGAATTGAGAAACTGTGCTTCAGGGTTCATTCTAGGTCAGAATTTTTGGGAGAAGTGAGAAACTGTGCTTCAGGGTTCATTCTAGGTCAGAATTTTTAGGAGAAGTGAGAGAAAGCGCACGATCGCTTCCTTAAATGGTGTTCTTTAATATACTTCTGCAAAATAGGGTTAAAATGCACAGTAACCATTAAATACAACATTTGAATAGAAGGAGTGCTTTATAATGGGCCAGTGTATCTTACTAGACAACATTTTGTTTGAAAATCATAAAAAAACCCCCAAAAAATCGACCTCTAATCTGATCCCTGGTGCTTACCGATAAGCGGTATTATTTAATAAATTTCAACAAAACAGTGGTGAGCTAGATACACACTATATGACCATTACATCTTGTAAATACAACATTAGCTTACTGGAGATTTGTTATGAAAATTGTAAACAAAATATATATATAATATATTTTATTATTATGCTGATATGGGGCCCTCAGGGAGCGGTCCTGACCGTTACTCCCTTAGGATCAGCTTTGCTATGGGGTAGATAAATTTTGATGACATATTTAGCGCATTCTGTTTTCAGATGTATCAAAGAATCGTTTATCTGAGGTGCCGAAGGAAGTGTGTTCATTCATATCGATGGAAAAGTTGGATTGTTACCACAATGTGATCAAGTCTATACCCGAGGCTATTGTACAACTGCAGGCCCTCACCTATCTCAGTCTAAGGTACGTTCAATTAATACTGTCATCCTAGCGCGAGCCTTAGGCTTAGGAGGTTGGTCTCGGTAGTTACAATGGCTCTAGTTATTAATTCAGGGTTGGCAATTTCCCGGGAAATAAGAGTATTTCCCGGGACGGCGGGAAATACTGGGAAATACTGGGAAATAAGAATTTGGATACCGGGAAATAAGAATTTGGATGATTTTGGTGGTAAATACAGGTATATATACCATACAATTTCTATTACCCGGTGTACTGATTGTAGTATCATGTGTGCAGGATGAAAATGAACTGCTTTTGAAGAATATGACGAAAAATACAGGCATTCATAGTGGCATTTACGCATTGCTTATAATCTTTATATAAATGTTAGAGATCTAACATTATTGAGACTGTTCATTATTACTCTAATATACATTGTATACAAACACAGTTTAAGGAGTTTATACATACATTTATTGGAGGTATTTTAAATGTTTAATGTAGTAGGCAAAATGCAAATGTTTTTAGGATTATCCCTGAAATGTGTTCATAATATAGCTGTATTATTAAAATAATCAATTAGTTATTAAAGAAGTCAGAATCATAATTTGAGATGACCCACACTGTTTGTTTGTACACAATTTCAACACGTCACCAGTGCCCAGGAGCTTCTTCATGAGACCAAGCCGGAACTTGTACCCGAACTCCTCAACTACATGTCCGAGACACTGCCAATTCCTAAGGTGCTACAACAGGAATCCTCCATCAACAACTCGAAGCCAGCTGTATGGTGGTCATGTGTGGAGAGGTCGGGCGTGATCACCAAAGACTTCAGTCAGCTCGCCAGGAAATTGATGGTACTGCCAGCAAGTTCAGCCGCCATTGAACGTGTGTTCTCCAACTTCAGCATCATACAGACGAAACTACGCAACAGACTGGGCGTTGAGAAAGCAGCGAAGCTGGTGCTATGCTACTGCTTCCTGAGAGGTAGCGAGGAAATCGACTGGTGAAGACAGACTACTGGCTGAAGAAACATTCCAACAAGAAAAACGAAAAAATAAATGGAAAAAAAAACAATAAAATAAAAAAAAACAAAAAAAAACAATAAAACCCAAAAAAAACTGTTGTGGTTGCCAATGATGCCACCTGATGAGTACCCCTGGCAGGGACGAAATAGTTTAAGCACTTATAGAGTGGTAGCAATGCATAAAAATGAGCAAAAAACGTGTTTGGAAGACACATAATCTTATTTCCCGGTATTTCCCACTTCTGGGCTTATTTCCCGGGGCGGACCGGTATTTCCCGGCGGTATTTCCCGCCCCCGGTATTTCCCGGCCAACCCTGGTTATTATGAAGGAGTAATGGTACTTCAACACTGACTTCCTATCTCTAGCTTAGTATGTTGATGTCAGGTAATGGTATACAGTCAAACCTGTCTTAAGCAGCCAGCCAAGGGAATTGCAGAAAGTGGCTGCTTAGCACAGGTGGCTGCTTAATAGAGGTCAACTGTATAGTAAAACAACATTGGGATTCTGGAAACTGGCTGCTTAATACAGGTTGGCTGCTTAATGGAGGTGACCACTAACACAGGTTTGACTGTATGTTCTCATCTGTAGTGTATCAAAGTGTAATGGTATTGGTTATTGTCTGTAGTGTATCAAAGTGTAATGGTATTGGTGCTTGTCTGTAGTGTATCAAAGTGTAATGGTATTGGTGCTTGTCTGTAGTGTATCAAAGTAATTATTGGTGCTTGTCTGTAGTGTATCAAAGTATACAGGTATTGGTGCTTGTCTGTGGGTATCAACGTATACAGGTATTGGTTCTTGTCTGTAGTGTATCACAGTGTAATGGTATTGGTACTTGTCTGTAGTGTATCAAAGTGTAATGGTGTTGGTGCTTGTCTGTAGTGTATCAAAGTGTAATGGTATTGGTGCTTGTCTGTAGTGTATCAACGTGTAATGGTGTTGGTGCTTGTCTGTAGTGTATCAAAGTATACAGGTATTGGTGCTTGTCTGTATTGTATCAAAGTGTAATGGTATTGGTACTTGTCTGTAGTGTATCAAAGTGTAATGGTATTGGTGCTTGTCTGTAGTGTATCAAAGTGTAATGGTGTTGGTGCTTGTCTGTAGTGTATCAAAGTATACAGGTATTGGTGCTTGTCTGTGGGTATCAAAGTATACAGGTATTGGTGCTTGTCTGTGGGTATCAAAGTATACAGGTATTGGTGCTTGTCTGTGGGTATCAAAGTATACAGGTATTGGTGCTTGTCTGTATTGTATCAACGTGTAATGGTGTTGGTTCTTGTCTGTAGTGATCAAAGTGTAATGGTGTTGGTGCTTGTCTGTAGTGTATCAAAGTGTAATGGTATTGGTGCTTGTCTGTAGTGTATCAAAGTGTAATGGTATTGGTGCTTGTCTGTAGTGTATCAAAGTGTAATGGTATTGGTACTTGTCTGTAGTGTATCAAAGTGTAATGGTATTGGTGTTTGTCTGTAGTGTATCAAAGTATAATGGTGTTGGTGCTTGTCTGTAGTGTATCAAAGTGTAATGGTATTGGTGCTTGTCTGTTGTGTATCAAAGTATAATGGCTTGTGGAAGGTCGGTGTTTCTACATGGGTACCCATCCGTGTCTGGAATAAACGAAATACAAAGAGGCAAAATACTGTAATCAAGTTGTATGTTTAGTTGGATAGCACAATAACAAATGAACAAAAGGCATACATAGATTATGTTATGTCAATGATCTATAAATAAAGTTGTATTGTTTTGTAGTGTATCACAGGCGTACAGTATTTCCTACGTCTCCTTTTTACATAACTTTTTGTAGCACAAGTTCTTATATCTCGTTCTGAAATCAAACACTTTAGCATTAACATCTATGGAAAAAAGACAAAACTGCAAATTTGGAGATACAAAGATCAAATGATAACATGGTAGGGTTTACAATGTGACTTCAAGGGAATGTCATTTTCTTTTGTTATTGACCTATGTGTATTCTAATTATGTAAATATTACTAAATATATAGATGACTCTCCCCCCAATGAAGTCACTAAGACTATGTCAACATTATTTAATTAATTATTTTTCCGATCAAAAGGCCATGTCTGAAAAATCATGCATGACTTACTTCCCTTGACCACTCTTTATTAGAAACAACACAATGTTATCTGTCCCTCTGTAGTCCAGTGGTAACACGCTGGACTGGTAATCCAGGGATCGCAGGTTTGATCCCCCCCGTCTGACCCTAATAAAATTAACAGTGTTTCAGATGGGACATTAAACCAAGGTCTCGTGTCGGTGCTTTACACCATGCACGTAAAAGAACCAGAGGAGACTCTGGAATGGGTCTCTGTCTGTATTATTGCACTATCCTCCAAAAATCTAAAATGACTAATCTCTTCAGGAGGCGTCGCTCATATGGGCAACCGGTAGCGACGATAAATAAACATAAAACACACACTATCTGTGATAACGTATTTTCCGTTTTAATTATTTACTACGTCGTTACTCTGCGAAAATTTGATTCTCCAAATTTGGGGGTATTTTAAGCCCTGTCAGAACCACGTTGATGGTGTCCTTCAGCAAGACACTTAATATCTATAGTACCTCTTCTCTTCCCTCTGCAATGGATTCCATCAGTAATGACTAATGAGGTATTGGGAGCGGTAAAAACTGATATGCTAGATTGTAGACACTATAAACCCAGGCACTGTGACTTCTCTAGCCAGTAATCCCACCCCTTCTAGCTGTTGCCCTGTGTACTATATGTATATATGTAACACTATACTTCTCTAGCCAGTAATCCCATCCCCTCTAGCTGTTGCCCTGTGTACTATATGTGAGACTATAAACCCAGGCACTGTGACTTCTCTAGCCAGTAATCCCATCCCCTCTAGCTGTTGCCCTGTGTACTATATGTGACACTATAAACCCAGGCACTGTGACTTCTCTAGCCAGTACTCCCATCCCCTCTAGCTGTTGCCCTGTGTACTATATGTGAGACTATAAACCCAGGCACTGTGACTTCTCTAGCCAGTAATCCCATCCCCTCTAGCTGTTGCCCTGTGTACTATATGTGACACTATAAACCCAGGCACTGTGACTTCTCTAGCCAGTACTCCCATCCCCTCTAGCTGTTGCCCTGTGTACTATATGTGAGACTATAAACCCAGGCACTGTGACTTCTCTAGCCAGTAATCCCATCCCCTCTAGCTGTTGCCCTGTGTACTATATGTGACACTATAAACCCAGGCACTGTGACTTCTCTAGCCAGTACTCCCATCCCCTCTAGCTGTTGCCCTGTGTACTATATGTGAGACTATAAACCCAGGCACTGTGACTTCTCTAGCCAGTAATCCCATCCCCTCTAGCTGTTGCCCTGTGTACTATATGTATATGTAACACTATACTTCTCTAGCCAGTACTCCCACCCCCTCTAGCTGTTGCCCTGTGTACTATATGTGAGACTATAAACCCAGGCACTGTGACTTCTCTAGCCAGTAATCCCATCCCCTCTAGCTGTTGCCCTGTGTACTATATGTGACACTATAAACCCAGGCACTGTGCCTTCTCTAGCCAGTACTCCCACCCCCTCTAGCTGTTGCCCTGTGTACTATATGTGAGACTATAAACCCAGGCACTGTGACTTCTCTAGCCAGTAATCCCACCCCTTCTAGCTGTTGCCCTGTGTACTATATGTATATGTAACACTATACTTCTCTAGCCAGTACTCCCACCCCTTCTAGCTGTTGCCCTGTGTACTATATGTGACACTATAAACCCAGGCACTGTGACTTCTCTAACCAGTAATCCCACCCCTTCTAGCTGTTGCCCTGTGTACTATATGTATATGTAACACTATACTTCTCTAGCCAGTAATCCCACCCCTCTAGCTGTTGCCCTGTGTACTATATGTATATGTAACACTATACTTCTCTAGCCAGTAATCCCATCCCCTCTAGCTGTTGCCCTGTGTACTATATGTATATGTAACACTATACTTCTCTAGCCAGTAATCCCACCCCTTCTAGCTGTTGCCCTGTGTACTATATGTATATGTGACACTATACTTCTCTAGCCAGTAATCCCACCCCTTCTAGCTGTTGCCCTGTGTACTATATGTGACACTATAAACCCAGGCACTGTGACTTCTCTAGCCAGTAATCCTGTCATTGATAGGAATGTGCAATTAGATTTAAAATCAATGAAGGTCTTCGGTACATAATAGATTAACCATTCCCTGTTTATAGCATCATTACCTCAGGAATGTATAGATTTATTAATCTGTTTCAGTAGAATAGTGATGGCATACCTTACATTTGTATAACAGTGTCAACCGGCTGGAGGCTGATTACATTTGATATTTTCATGTTGCATGTACATATAACATATATAGTCAAACTTTTGTGAAGTCATTTTAGAGCAGATTGGCAGGTTGCGGCACCCTGCCCTAGCCCTGCGCCACCCTGTCCTGTTTAGATTTTTAGCCCCGCCCATTAGCCCTCCATTTGCCTTTTTAATTAATTTTTTTATATTATTATTTATATATATATAATATAAGCCTCATCAGGTGCCTTCGGGCAGGCATATATGTACCTATATATCTTAGAACGGGAGAGCAGACCTATATATCTTAGAACGGGAGAGCAGACCTATATATCTTAGAACGGGAGGGCAGACCTATATATCTTGGAACGGGAGGGCAGACCTATATATCTTGGAACGGGAGGGCAGACCTATATATCTTGGAACGGGAGGGCAGACCTATATATCTTGGAACGGGAGGGCAGACCTATATATCTTAGAACGGGAGGGCAGACCTATATATCTTGGAACGGGAGGGCAGACCTATATATCTTGGAACGGGAGGGCAGACCTATATATCTTGGAACGGGAGGGCAGACCTATATATCTTGGAACGGGAGGGCAGACCTATATATCTTGGAACGGGAGGGCAGACCTATATATCTTGGAACGGGAGGGCAGACCTATATATCTTGGAACGGGAGGGCAGACCTATATATCTTGGAACGGGAGGGCAGACCTATATATCTTGGAACGGGAGGGCAGACCTATATATCTTGGAACGGGAGGGCAGACCTATATATCTTGGAACGGGAGGGTAGACCTATATATCTTGGAACGGGAGGGCAGACCTATATATCTTGGAACTCGAGGGCAGACCTATATATCTTGGAACTCGTCCGCCCCTTTTAACCAATATGTACTGCCTCTTTCATACATAACCATAATTTTAACTAATTTAGCAACATTTTCTAGGGGCTAACCTCAAAATATTCACTCCCGCACCTCATCACGGCTCAAAATGCACTCATACTGTAAAATCACATTATAAAGCATGCAATGTCTCACTTCATATACATTTTACTGTTACCTCGTGTGTCCTTCTCCGTGGTTGAGTGGTTGCGGTCTCTGACTTGTATACCACTGTAACCTATCACTGATTATCACGGGTTTGAGCCCCGCTCAGGTCGTGTCTATTTATATGAAAAAGTTGACTGTTTCTAACAGAGATTGGTGCACCAAGTACTTGTTAACCGCTTACAGGTATAGGTTTGATTGTAATGTTGACAGACAATGGAATGCTTTGATTTTCAGAACAATATTGCATAACACAACCTCCCCCCTCCCCCATCTTGATAATGTCTTTAAGCAAATCGCCGCACATTGAAAATGATTATTAACTCTTTGCATACTAGTTGTGAAAATAACAGTCAAATATGTCGTGTAATTTCATTAGAATTGGGTCCGCCTCCGTGGTCGAGTGGTTAAGGTCGCTGACTTGTATGCCACTGTAACCTATCATCACTGATGGTCACGGGTTCGAGCCCCGCTCAGGTCGTGTCTCATTTATATGAAAAAGTTGGCAGTTTCTTACGGAGGTTGGTGCACCTAGGTACTGGTTAACCGCTGGAGCCTGCCCAGGAAAGGTGTTGTTAGGTAAACTGGCCGCCGGCGATATAGCCCAAAATGGTGCTGATGCAGGCGTAAAACCCGAAATATAAATAAATTCATTAGAATTGTGTCGTTCTGATATGTTATGCAATTGTATTAGAATTGTGTTCATTAGAATTATATTTACTATTTATAGCCTTCATTTTACCAAGCATGCAGAATTAAAACAAATCACTGAGCACTATCATGACTATGTCCAAGCACAGAATAGAAAATGTACATTTGTTTGTTTGTCGAATTGTTTCAACACTACTTGGCTGGGTGATGTTGTTGTCAAGCTTAGGTGCTGTTCGTGGTGAGGCTAGAATTGTATTATGCTATATTATTCTGTTGACCAGGTTATGTGATTCTGTTCTGTCTAGCACTGTATCAGGCTATTCTGTTGGCCAGGTTATGTGATTCTGTTGGCCAGGTTATGTGATTCTGTTCTGTCTATCACTGTATCAGGCTATTCCGTTGGCCAGGTTATGTGATTCTGTTTTGTCTAACACTGTACCAGGCTATTCCGTTGGCCAGGCTAGGTGATGCTGTTGGCCAGGCTAGGTGGTACTGTTGGCCAGGCTATTTGATGCTAGGTGATGCTGTTGGCCAGGCTAGGTGATGCTGTTGGCCAGGCTATGTGATGCTAGGTGGTGTTGTTGGCCAGGCTATGTGATGCTAGGTGATGCTGTTGGCCAGGCTAGGTGATGCTGTTGGCCAGGCTAGGTGATGCTGTTGGCCAGGCTATGTGATGCTAGGTGATGCTGTTGGCCAGGCTAGGTGATGCTGTTGGCCAGGCTATATGATGCTAGGTGATGCTGTTGGCAAGGCTAGGTGATGCTGTTGGCCATGCTAGGTGATGCTGTTGGCCAGGCTAGGTGATGCTGTTGGCCAGGCTAGGTGGTGCTGTTGGCCAGGCTAGGTGGTGCTGTTGGCCAGGCTAGGTGGTGCTGTTGGCCAGGCTAGGTGGTGCTGTTGGCCAGGCTAGGTGGTGCTGTTGGCCAGGCTAGGTGATGTTGTTGGCCAGGCTAGGTGATGTTGTTGGCCAGGCTATGTGATGTTGTTGGCCAGGCTAGGTGATGCTGTTGGCCAGGCTAGGTGATGCTGTTGGCCAGGCTAGGTGATGCTGTTGGCCAGGCTAGGTGATGCTGTTGGCCAGGCTATGTGATGCTGTTGGCCAGGCTAGGTGATGCTGTTGGCCAGGCTATATGATGCTAGGTGATGCTGTTGGCCAGGCTAGGTGATGCTGTTGGCCAGGCTAGGTGATGCTGTTGGCCAGGCTAGGTGATGCTGTTGGCCAGGCTAGGTGATGCTGTTGGCCAGGCTAGGTGGTGCTGTTGGCCAGGCTAGGTGCTGTTGGCCAGGCTAGGCTAGGTGGTGCTGTTGGCCAGGCTAGGTGGTGCTGTTGGCCAGGCTGTTGTTGGCCAGGCTAGGTGGTGTTGGCTAGGCCAGGCCAGGCTAGGTGATGTGTTGGCTGTTGGCCAGGCTAGGTGGTGCCAGGTGTAGGTGGTGCTGTTGGCCAGGCTAGGTGATGTGTGTTGATGTTGCCAGGCTAGGTGATGTTGTTGGCCAGGCTAGGTGATGAGGCTAGGTGGTGCCCAGGCTATGTGATGCTGTTGGCCAGGCTATGTGTATGTGTGCTGTTGGCCAGGTTAGGTGATGCTGTTGGCCAGGCTATGTGATGTTGTTGGCCAGGCTAGGTGGTGCTGTTGGTCAGGCTATGTTGTTGGCTGTGATGGTTGGCCAGGCTAGGTGATGCTGTTGGCCAGGCTTGTGTGTGTTGGCCAGGCTATGTGATGCTGGTTAGGTGATGCTGTTGGCCAGGCTACATGTAGGTGATGCTGTTGGCCAGGCTACATGTAGGTGGTGTTGTTGGCCAGAGGCCAGGCTAGGTGATGCTGTTGGCCAGGCTAGGTGATGCTGTTGGCCAGGCTAGGTGGTGCTGTTGGCCAGGCTAGGTGGTGCTGTTGGCCAGGCTAGGTGATGCTGTTGGCCAGGCTAGGTGGTGCTGTTGGCCAGGATATGTGATGCTGTTGGCCAGGCTATGTGATGCTGTTGGCCAGGCTAGGTGGTGCTGTTGGCCAGGCTATGTGATGCTGTTGGCCAGGCTAGGTGATGCTGTTGGCCAGGCTAGGTGATGCTGTTGGCCAGGCTATGTGATGTTGTTGGCCAGGGGCCAGGCTAGGTGATGCTGTTGGCCAGGCTAGGTGGTGCTGTTGGCCAGGCTAGGTGATGATGTTGGCCAGGCTGGGTGATGCTGTTGGCCAGGCTAGGTGATGCTGTTGACCAGGCTAGGTGATGCTGTGGGCCAGGCTAGGTGATGTTGTTGGCCAGGGGCCAGGCTAGGTGATGCTGTTGGCCAGGCTAGGTGGTGCTGTTGGCCAGGCTAGGTGATGATGTTGGCCAGGCTGGGTGATGCTGTTGGCCAGGCTAGGTGATGCTGTTGGCCAGGCTAGGTGATGCTGTTGACCAGGCTAGGTGATGCTGTGGGCCAGGCTAGGTGATGTTGTTGGCCAGGGGCCAGGCTAGGTGATGCTGTGGGCCAGGCTAGGTGGTGCTGTTGACCAGGCTAGGTGATGCTGTGGGCCAGGCTAGGTGATGTTGTTGACCAGGCTAGGTGATGTTGTTGGCCAGGCTAGATGGTGTTGTTGGCCAGGGGCCAGGCTAGGTGATGCTGTTGGTCAGGCTAGGTGATGCTGTTGGCCAGGGGCCAGGCTAGGTGATGCTGTTGGCCAGGCTAGGTGATGCTGTTGGCCAGGCTAGGTGATGTTGTTGGCCAGACTAGGTGATGCTGTTGGTCAGGCTATGTGATGTTGTTGGCCAGGCTAGGTGGTACTGTTGGCCAGGCTATGTGATGTTGTTGGCCAGGCTAGGTGGTGCTGTTGGCCAGGCTATGTGATGTTGTTGGCCAGGCTAGGTGATGTTGTTGGCCAGGCTATGTGATGTTGTTGGCCAGGCTAGGTGGTGCTGTTGGTCAGGCTAGTGATGTTGTTGGCCAGGCTAGGTGGTGCTGTTGGCAGGCTAGGTGATGTTGTTGGCCAGGCTAGGTGGTGCTGTTGGTCAGGCTAGGTGATGTTGTTGGCCAGGCTAGGTGATGTTGTTGGCCAGGCTAGGTGATGTTGTTGGCCAGGCTAGGTGATGTTGTTGGCCAGGCTAGGTGGTGCTGTTGGTCAGGCTATGTGATGTTGTTGGCCAGGCTAGGTGGTGCTGTTGGCCAGGGGCCAGGCTAGGTGATGCTGTTGGCCAGGCTATGTGATGTTGTTGGCCAGGCTAGGTGGTGCTGTTGGTCAGGCTATGTGATGCTGTTGGCCAGGCTACATGTAGGTGATGCTGTTGGCCAGGCTACATGTAGGTGGTGTTGTTGGCCAGGGGCCAGGCTAGGTGATGCTGTTGGCCAGGCTAGGTGATGCTGTTGGCCAGGCTAGGTGATGCTGTTGGCCAGGCTATGTGATGTTGTTGGTCAGGCTAGGTGGTGCTGTTGGTCAGGCTAGGTGGTGCTGTTGGCCAGGCTAGGTGATGTTGTTGGCCAGGCTAGGTGATGCTGTTGGCCAGGCTAGGTGATGTTGTTGGCCAGGTTACATGTAGGTGGTGCTGTTGGCCAGGCTAGGTGGTGCTGTTGGCCAGGCTAGATGATGCTGTTGGCCAGGCTAGGTGGTGCTGTTGGCCAGGCTAGGTAATGCCGTTGGCCAGGCTAGGTGGTGCTGTTGGCCAGGCTAGATGGTGCTGTTGGCCAGGCTAGGTAATGCCGTTGGCCAGGCTAGGTGGTGCTGTTGGCCAGGCTAGGTGATGCTGTTGGCCAGGCTAGGTGGTGCTGTTGGTCAGGCTAGGTGATGCTGTTGGCCAGGCTAGGTGGTGCTGTGGGCCAGGCTAGGTGGTGCTGTTGGCCAGGCTAGGTGATGCTGTTGGTCAGGCTAGGTGATGCTGTTGGCCAGGCTAGGTGATGCTGTTGGCCAGGCTAGGTGATGTTGTTTAACTGTATCAGGCTATATTATTCTGTTGAGTTATCATATGTTATGTGAACAGACGAACCTGTAACAACTCAACCAGACTAACTTGCACAAGTTTGATTAAATGCAGGAATGTATTGATTAGTAATATCTTTGCTTTGATTAGGTTTAGGTGAGTAAGTTATTGTCTGGAAACTGCTGCTTGCATGATAACTGCATGTCTTATTGTTGGTTGTTTGTCAGTAACTTGTTAAGATAATAGGGAAATTGTAAAGTGAAATGCATTGCCGTTTCTAATTGAAATGTACATTGTTCTAAAGAATCACATATGGTTTGAGGTATAAGTAGTTGGTTTAAGGTCTGATAGTTGTGAGGGGCAGCCCAAACAATGAATATGCAAACAACATAGATCCAGATCAAATGCAGCGTCTGATCAGGATCTATGTTGTTTGTTATTCAGACAATTGTCCGAATAGCAAACAGCATAATTATAGCCTTAGTGTTCCCCCTAAGCAGGAATAGGATGGCGCCCCGCCCTGCCCATTTTTGGGGCCGCCCTTGTGCCCGAAATTCGGAAAATGCCCGCCCTCGTGTGCCTAAATTCTCAATAAAACTTGATGAGTATTGCCCGAAATCCCTCAACAAACACCAGTCCGTGTCAGACTGATTCTATAATCTGGAATACACAGGTTTATGATCACTATGCTGTGAAATGTCCATCTATGCACTGTGTAGCTAGCCTAGAGCAACATTGACTTTGCTCAAGATATTGATTCCCGTGTTTTAGCTGACTATGTCATATGTTTCCCACCAATGCAATGGAGCATGCAATGTGTCCTAGCAAGAGTGTACATTAATTGTCAGTCTTAATATTGATTTAATACAACTTCAAAACATAAATAAATCAAGAGATTAATGTGTGTTCTGCTGGTTATGTATATTGAAGAGGCAATAAATTTGACAAGTAATCATGATACTACCTAACCAGTCAATTTTCGCACATTTATGCCCCAATTTCTGTTTGAGTCATTGTTGTAGTGTGCGTTGTCGGCGCGTGATGTCCAGTTGCGAGTTCTTTATAGTGAAGTCACAGACATATTGTCCCATGTGTGCAAATCTCATAATTGGCGCTAATTGATTCAAATAGTCCCTCAACGGATGTCAATTTTATATGTACGTTAAATGCATTATTGTTGTAATTTTCTGGCTTACATTTTTGCTTAGATAATTATCTCAGATACCACACCATTGTCACGCCGTATAATATATTTTGAGTTGAAATATGCAATAGGTTGCAAAATTGATTCATCCTCAAAATGTTTCGTACTCGAAAATTTATTCGTCCTCAAAATGTTTCATACTCGTAATTACATAAATAAGACCATGTCAATTCTGCCCCTTTGAGGACAGGCAACAGGGAAAAAATGCCCTTTTTGTACCTGCGCCCTGTCCTTTTTTCAGTCTGGGGGAAACACTAAGCCTGATCTTGTTCTATACTGTTTGCAAAAGCAACTTCAGTTGCGATTAGCATTTTAAGGGTTAAGTTGTCCACTGAGAGACATGTTGTTTTTGCTCTGTCCATCCTGCTCTTGGTAACACTCATAGATTTTGTTACTGCCCTATAACTTTGGACAAGTATGATTCATTCATGCATGTACTATCAGTCTTTCAAATTTGTTATTGGTCTTTGTCAGTAGATGAACTTGGTTGATTTTTGGGAGAAGTAGGTCAAAGTTCAAGGCCACATGTTATTCCAATTCAACAAGCTGTTTCCTCTCAATAGTATTGTGAATAATTGGGTGTACAGTCTTCCAGCTACCGGTATCTCTGAACAATTGTTATGGTCAGTACATTTGTACATGTAGATGACCCCTTTTGGGGGGGTCAAAGGTAAAGTTCACAGGAACCATTCTTGAAACACTTGATTATTTTGTGTAGCTTACAGACCTGAAACATTATTAGCACATTGATGAATAATGGTCAAGGCTGCATTGGACCGTAATTTTCTGCTGAAAAATCTAAAATGACTAATCTCTTCAGGAGGCGTCGCTCATATGGGCAACCGGTAGCGACGATAAATAAACGTAAAACACACACATTGTCTGCTCAGAACTGTATTTTGTATGCAGTCACCAACAACATAGAATATTGACTATATGCAGTCACCAACAACATAGAATATTGACTATATGTATCACACAGAAACTCAAAAATCATTTCACATCTGCCATACTATTTCTAGAGTACCCCCCCCCCCCCCAACAACACCACCACAACTCACAATAACAGTTTCAAAAATGTATTGGCATAATCAGCAACTATATTGCCTTTGGCCATTTACGACAATAGAAATATGGCAAAGACATCACAAAACATGTTACATATATACATATATAAACAAATACAATACATTTAAGAAACAGTAGTAATTGACAGGGTATTACTATGTAATGACAACTTCTTTGACGTACTTACAAACATTTATCAAATATTTTTGCATGACGTGATTGATATAAATTTATTTATTGATGGCCATGCTATGTAGCCTAAATATTTCAATCTTATATCTCTGTATTTTTCACAACATAATACAAAATTGTATTCTGATTCAATTACATTTTTATTGCATAATTTACATAACCTATTGTTTCTATCAATACCATTAAATCTTCCAAATTCAATTTCTAATTTATGGGATGTTAATCTTAAACATGTAAAACATTGACTAGAAATTTGATCAATATAATCTTCATAACAGAATGTCAGCTTAAATTTACAATAATAATCGAGTATCGACATTGTGTTTACTGATGTGTTCCAGTCTTGAACGAACTGGCATGAATTTTGGCAATGAAATTGTTGGTTTTAGAAAACAGTCTTGACTGTCTTTTGTTTATTTCCTCAAACAGAGGGAGGATTGATACATCAGGTTATTGTTTGTACAGTGGAAAAGATGATAAGATGTAGAACTGTGAATAAAAGTGCTATTAAACCTGCAGGTGGTAGGGTTTTATGTTAGCAGTAAAATGTAAACTACTCTGTGGTATCTCACTGCAATACAGATGATGTTAAACAATTCACTCTTTAATGTTTAAAGCGACATTACATCGCAAAAACCAAAACATGCAATTTTGTTATGTATAAATAGCGTTGCTACTACAAACACTTTCGAAATAATTCGAACACTAACATTGAATCAATAAACAGCTTTTTTTGTGTTCTGCAACTCTCAAAAGTGAAAGTAGGATTTCATATATTGCGCTCATTGTAGTCTATTCTAAGCGCGTGATACTGTCTCTAGAGATAATTTATATCAGATTATTCTAAAAATAAAATGTGAATAGGCACAATGGTGAGATATAACGCGACATATAACGCGAGATATAATGTGAGATAAACCTGTACCATAATCTGTACCATAAATCTGTACCATATGTACCATAAATCTGTACCATAAATCTGTACCATACCATACATCTGTACCATATGTTCCATAAATCTGTACCATATGTACCATAAATCTGTACCATACCATAAATCTGTACCATATGTACCATAAATCTGTACCATACCATAAATCTGTACCATAAATCTGTACCATATGTACCATAAATCTGTACCATAAATATGTACCATACCATAAATCTGTACCATATGTACCATAAATCTGTACCATATGTACCATACATCTGTACCATATGTACCATACATCTGTACCATATGTACCATAAATCTGTACCATAAATCTGTACCATACCATAAATCTGTACCATATGTACCATAAATCTGTACCATACCATAAATCTGTACCATATGTACCATAAATCTGTACCATATGTACCATAAATCTGTACCATACCATAAATCTGTACCATAAATCTGTACCATATGTACCATAAATCTGTACCATACCATAAATCTGTACCATATGTACCATAAATCTGTACCATATGTACCATAAATCTGTACCATACCATAAATCTGTACCATACCATAAATCTGTACCATAAATCTGTACCATAAATCTGTACCATATGTACCATAAATCTGTACCATACCATAAATCTGTACCATAAATCTGTACCATAAATCTGTACCATACCATAAATATGTACCATAAATCTGTACCATATGTACCATAAATCTGTACCATACCATAAATATGTACCATACTGTAAATCTGTACTATAAATCTGTACCATATGTACCATAAATATGTACCATACCATAAATCTGTACCATAAATCTGTACCATATGTACCATAAATCTGTACCATACCATAAATCTGTACCATAAATCTGTACCATATGTACCATAAATCTGTACCATAAATCTGTACCATAAATCTGTATCATAAATCTTTACCATAAATATGTACCATACCATAAATCTGTACTATAAATCTGTACCATATGTACCATAAATATGTACCATACCATAAATCTGTACCATAAATCTGTACCATATGTACCATAAATCTGTACCATACCATAAATCTGTACCATAAATCTGTACCATAAATCTGTACCATAAATGTTGTTATTCAGGATGACTTGCATCATATTGACCCTATTTACATTATTTTGTTATGTTATTATGAACGACATTTCCTGAATATTTTTTAATCTACGCAATTTGGATATGAAAATGATTGTTAGAATTTGTATACATGTATGTTAAATATGATGTTTATTTTGATCAATATTCAGTTGTAGATTAACATTTTACTTCAACTGTTACCAATTATTATCAAGGATACATAGCAACTGTATTTATTAGCTTTTAGTTCTTATTATCGACCTTTTAAGATTACGGTCCGGAGTTCGAGCCCCGCTGAAGCCGCTACGATTGTGCCCTTAGGTAAGGCATTTAAATTCCACGTTGCCTCTTCTCTCTCCCTCGTGGCGATGGATTCCATCAGGAATGAGGTCTCAAGAGTGATTAATATAAGTTGAAAGAACTTGTTTCGCAATCAAGCTAAAATAAATTTGTATATACTTTTAGGACTATACTTTGTGTTAATTTGTGGAAATTAATGAACTTAGTGATATATTGATATATGTAAACTCTGGTGGGGGTTTCAACTTTTTAATACGCATCTACGGAAGAATATTCAACGTACATTTAAAAACCTGAAATAGTACAAAACATATAACCCTGAATACATCTCACATAACAGCAGTACGTATTAAACAATGTTAAATTTTACTAAAATAATTATTATCAATAATCATTATACTATACCATAAATGTAAACCCATCAATAATAATTATAATAATAAACTAGCTTACTAGCTAAGTGGCTGTCTATGACGTTAATAGTAATCTCCTACAAAACAACTCGCGTCGGTCATATCATGGGGTAGCACTAAGCGGATAATATTGAAATGGGTCTACCGATATTTAGTGCTGAATTTTGATTGGTTTAACATGATGACCAAATCTACAAAACAAGTGACCAAACAAAACCTGTTTTGACTTACGCGGTTTTACCACTCACCAGTATCTAGTACTAACAAACAATAACGCAAACTATAATCACTCTCGTGCATCCGATACACCCAAATTCCACTACGTTACATATATTTGGATTAGATTGTTACGAACCCAAAATAAATTGTTCTAAACATCAACAATACTTTGTGACTAACTATCATAAAATGATATCCGAAGCATGAGCATCGTCGTCACTACGTACTAAGCCAAATAATTAAACGCTCGCCGTATATGCGAAAAACTTACTGCATAATGTCAACAAACGTCGTATACGACTTAATTTATTATTTGAAATACTCAGTTTTAAGGCTAATATTTTGGAAAGAATTGTACCATATAATAGGAAATTACATTCTGTAGTTTAGATAATTGAATATTCACCGATGTAGTTCCACTTTAAGGCTTGCCACATTCATAACAGGCATTCGATATATGTATGTATCATTGCAGAGAGATAGATTGTGCAGAGAATCGAGTATAAACAATGCATAACTTTTTTCAAGAAGGCACACTTTGGTATTTATAGAAGTAGGTATAAAAATATGGGCATACTTTGGTATTTATAGAAGTAGGTATAAAAATTAGGGCACACTTTGGTATTTATTAGGGATGGCAACGAACATTTGACTATTCGAATATTCGCTCGAACGTACGAATATCCGAATACTATTCCAGTATTCGAATATTCGGAAAATATATATAATATTTGCAAAAATGATATAAACTGTCATAAATCCGATATGTTGCTTTCTTTTACAATTTGAAGCCATCATAAAACCTTCCAATACAAAAGAAATTGCCCCAGGATGTTTGAATAAACAATGTTGTGGTCGCTGCGAGTGTTAATTGACACTCTGCCATGTAATTGGATAATTACAGTAGGTGCTAAGGTGTAAATTATGATGTCAAAACTGTTTAGCCGAGAAAATTCCTTTGAAATATTACAGACAAGCTGCAACATCCACCAAATTGGATTTAACAGATTCGGGTACAAGATCAATCTGAATAATCATTTGAAAAACAAACACACTTCAACAGAAAGCAGTTCAAGTGACATCGGCTTCATTTGTGAAAACGCCCATAAATGTACAGTGACTGATACTAACTGAATGAATCGTCGTCATATTTGCATGGCCTTACAGGAAGAAGATGACGTTTAGTAATTTAAAAGTAGCTTAATTTGGCTTTTCTTATAAGAGTTTGAGTGATTATGAGTTTTTAATAGAATTATACCGAATATTCGAATACCTTACTGACCGGATATTGGGATAGTGAAATCGCTATTCGATGCCACATCCCTAGTATTTATAGAAGTAGGTATAAAAATTAGGGCACACTGGTATTTATAGAAGTAGGTATAAAAATTAGGGCACACTGGTATTTATAGAAGTAGGTATAAAAATTAGGGTTCCTACCTAATTTGGGTATATCTCGGCCCGCGTGCATTACAATGTACATACTCTACTCTCATACACTACGACTCCGCCTCCTCGAGGTTATTGTAGGACAAGGCGATGGAAAATGTAGCAAATGTTGTCCCAATAAGTACATGTGCTCTAAAGACTGTATTTTTGTTTCTTCATTTTATTATCAAAATAACTGTTTAGTCTTGTCTTGACAGAAGTCTTGGGGAGCATTCCTCTATAGATTGACATATGTTGACACAGACATGTTTTGGCTTGCCGTGACAGAAGTCTGGGGAGCATTCCTCTATAGGTTGGCATGTGTAGACACAGACATGTTTTGGCTTGCCGTGACAGAAGTCTTGGGGAGCATTCCTCTATAGGTTGACACGTGTAGACACATACATGTTTTGGCTTGCCGTGACAGAAGTCTTGGGGAGCATTCCTCTATAGGTTGGCATGAGTAGACACAGACATGTTTTGGCTTGCCGTGACAGAAGTCTTGGGGAGCATTCCTCTATACATGTAGGTTGGCACGTGTAGACACAGACATGTTTTGGCTTGCCGTGACAGAAATCTGGGGAGCATTCCTCTATAGGTTGACATGTGTAGACACAGACATGTTTTGGCTTGCCGTGACAGAAGTCTGGAGGAACATTCCTCTATAGGTTGACACATGTAGACACAGACATGTTTTGGCTTGCCGTGACAAAAGTCTGGGGAGCATTCCTCTATAGGTTGGCATGTGTAGACACAGACATGTGTTGGCTTGCCGTGACAGAAGTCTTGGGGAGCATTCCTCTATAGGTTGGCATGAGTAGACACAGACATGTTTTGGCTTGCCGTGACAGAAGTCTTGGGGAGCATTCAGAATAATTTTGTGATTCATTGGGTTATGAATGTCAATCACATGGGCTGAATCAGCCAATCAGAATCACGATATTGCAGGATGTTGTAATTATTGTTTCATTATCTTGTGATTGCCGTTTGGTTTGTAAACTTAAAAAACCCGGCTGTCCGATTAGTGCAGTGGTTAGCGCGCTCACTTCTCACCAATGCAATCCGGGTTCGATCCTCGGACCAGGAAGTATGTGAGATGGTACGGTGGTCGCCAGATCGGACAGGTGGGTTTTCTCCGGGTACTCCGGTTTCCTCCCACACGAATGACCACATAATTTATATGCTTTCATCCGCGCCAACGAGAGTTATTAATATAAGTTGTTAGAACTTGCTTCGCAATCGTTGTAAAATAAATAAGAAAAATTCAAAAATCTTAAAAAATTTACATTGCACATCCATGCAGTATTGTAATGTTTTTGTGGGTTTTTTTGCAGTCGAATATAACATTGAAGGACAGCTTGTTTATTTATTTTTATATAATAATAAAATAGTTTATACAAATTATTTTAGCTCGATTGCAAACCAGTTCCTACAACTTATATTAATCACTCTCGAGACCTCATTCCTGATGGAATTCATCGTGGCGATGGAGAGAAATGAAGCAATATAGAATTTAAGTGCCTTGCCTAAGGGCACATTCGTAGTGGCTTGCAGCTGGGTGTGAACTCCGAGCCTTTCAGACCTGAAGCAAACACGCTATCACTGCGCTATCACTGTGCTATCACAACTTCCACCTTTATAAAAAGTTTATAGTTAAGGACTAGTACAACCAATAGTTTGTCTTTATAAATATAATTTTCCTGTGTGATGATAAACTATGTAGTGTATTGAAGTAGTTGAGAACACTTCCTTATGTATGCACGCACAATTGTGTTTTACAACTTAAATGAATACATATCTGTTCAATTTTGCATCTTCAACAGCGAGCTCCGATTTCTTCTGAAATCTCTTTGTTATATACATTTGATGCTCATCATGACAAAAGTATATATAAATATTAGAAATGTGAAAGAAAGGGTACCAACCCATCTCATTTCGCATTAAGGCATACCGTATTGTTCCTATTTATAGCGCCCGGGCGCGATGCAAAACACAAAAGGGGCGCGATAATTAGAGTAATTAATTTCTGTAGTATAGGTGTGGAAAATCTCCGTTTCAATATCGGTAATTGCCAACTAATTGGAAGAAACTGCTCAGTGACCTTGCTTTGTCATAATGCGACGCCTACTACGTCATCGTGTGTTACCTAAATCGATCGATAATTATGTTCTGTACATGCGGTACATAATATTATGCCACGTAAATCGTATACATTTAAAGTTAACCCGTGTTTCTGTGGATTGTTCCGCGTTATAAACTTTTATACAGTGTCTATGTAAATAACTATCCTTGTACTTTTGGTTTGAATAGCTCGAGGCATTGTTGATATTGTGTGAATTCTTCTGTGAAAATAAATACTTTTTTATAGTGATACACGTTCAACAAGTGATGCGCATATTATTCATGCATACTTAGTGATTCATGAGCTTGGAGTTTATATATATATATATATATATGGATTACGTTAAACAACAGTACTACCGACAGGTAAGCCAATTATTTCCATTTAAGGGCCATTTCATGTTGCATTTTTACGTGGAGGCGCCTATATTAGAGGTGGCGCTTTAAATAGGAACAATACGGTATATATTTTTTGACATTAATGAATTTATTTATAAATTTTGTTCAGAATTATTTTGTATGTACGACTTGTTTCTCTTGGACATTGTGTGACACATACTTGTTTCTCTTGGACATTGTGTGACACATACTTGTTTCTCTTTGACATTGGGTGACCCATACTTGTTTCTCTTGGACATTGTGTGACACATACTTGTTTCTCTTGGACATTGGGTGACACATACTTGTTTCTCTTGGACATTGTGTGACACATACTTGTTTCTCTTGGACATTGTGTGACACATGTTTCTCTTGGACATTGTGTGACACATACTTGTTTCTCTTGGACATTGTGTGACACATACTTGTTTCTCTTTGACATTGGGTGACACATACTTGTTTCTCTTGGACATTGTGTGACACATACTTGTTTCTCTTGGACATTGTGTGACACATACTTGTTTCTCTTGGACCTCGGGTGACACATACTTGTTTCTCTTTGACATTGTGTGACACATACTTGTTTCTCTTTGACATTGTGTGACACATACTTGTTTCTCTTGGACATTGTGTGACACACTTGTTTCTCTTGGACATTGTGTGACACATACTTGTTTCTCTTGGACATTGTGTGACACATACTTGTTTCTCTTGGACATTGTGTAACACACTTGTTTCTCTTTGACATTGGGTGACACATACTTGTTTCTTTTGGACATTGTGTGACACATACTTGTTTCTCTTGGACATTGTGTGACACATACTTGTTTCTCTTGGACCTCGGGTGACACATACTTGTTTCTCTTGGACATTGTGTGACACATACTTGTTTCTCGTGGACATCGGGTGTCACATACTTGTTTCTCTTGGACATTGTGTGACACATACTTGTTTCTCTTGGACATTGTGTGACACATACTTGTTTCTCTTGGACATCGGGTGACACATACTTGTTTCTCTTGGACATCGGGTGTCACATACTTGTTTCTCTTTGACATTGTGTGACACATACTTGTTTCCCTTGGAGGACGGGTTGGGCAGGGTCATGGGTGATAATGTTGAGGGGTTGGGCATGGGGATAATGTTGAGGGGTTGGGCAGGGGCATGGGTGATAATATTGATGAGGAGGGGTTGTGCAGGGGCATGGGGGATAATATTGATGAGGAGGGGTTGTGCAGGCATGGGGGATAATATTGATGAGGAGGGGATGGGCAGGGGCATAGGTGATAATATTGATGAGGAGGGGTTGTGCAGGGGCATGGGGGATAATATATGAGGAGGGGTTGTGCAGTGGCATGGGGGATAATATTGATGAGGAGGGGTTGTGCAGGGGCATGGGGGATAATATTGAGGCGGAGGGGCTGGGCAGGGGTATGGGAGATAATGTTGAGGCAGAGGGGTGGGGTATGGGAGATAATATTGAGGAGGGGTTGGGCATGGACAGAGTGATAATAATACAAACTATTATCGAGAATGATAATATTTATTACATTTAATTGAAATAGTTTAACAACTTGTATATGTACAGTTTTCTTGGCACTGAACCAACAAAGATGAAGCATTGCACCAACCTAGTTGATTTTTATCACCAGTAATAACATTATTGGAATCAATGACTGACTTACCAGGAAAGTTTCATTCACTTTATGCTTTCTCTACTGTAAGTGTGTTGTTTTCCCCCCATTGTGCCAATATTTTCCGGATTTTTATCAGTAGAATTGGCATGCTGACTGACAGTGTCTGTAGTAGGTTAAAAGTTCTGTGTCAAATTTACATCAAGCATACACAGAATTAGTTTTCCTAATCTTTGCTTTATTTTTTGATTCACAGATTTATCAGGTAGTAGATTCTAGCAACCCAATCTCACGTAGACACAGCACCAGTTAACAGACGGATCTGTAGTCCAGTGGTAGCACGGATCTGTAGTCCAGTGGTAGCACGCTGGACTGGTAATCCAGGGATCGCAGGTTCGATCCCCTGTCTGACCCTAATAAAATAACAGTCTTCAGATGGGACTTTAGAGGAGACTCTGGAATGAGTCTCTGTCTGTAGCATTGCACTATCCTCCAAAAATCTAAAATGACTAATTAATCTCTTCAGGAGGCGTCGCTCATATGGGCAACCTGTAGCGACGATAAATAAACGTAAACCACACACAGCACATCATGTGTTTGGGGCTGACTTTCCATAGGACAATTAGGGGAAGTAGGGGAACATTCTTGCACCGTGAACTGATCACACTTGGTTTATACAAATTAATTTAGCTTGATTGCGAAACAAGTTCCTACAACTTATATTAATGGCTCTCGAGACCTCATTCCTGATGGAATTCATCGCCATGAGGGAGAGAGGAGGCAATGTGACATTTAAATGCGCTTGCCTAATTGCACAATCGTAATGGCTACAGCTGGGCGCGAACTCGTCATGTCACACCTCAGAAGTGAATGTGCTACCACTGCGCTATCACGACTTACACTGATCAAACTTTCACAATGGTCATTTCTGTTCATATCATTAATACACACATGTAGAAACACACCTAATCCATACTTTGCAGTCCATAAATGTCAGGGTTCCCGCTGTCGGTCGCATTTGTCGCCAAATGCGCATACAAATTAAATCTGGCTCCAAAAATCTTCAGTTGGCGAAAATCTGTGGCGCATGCCATAAATATTGGCAAAATAACATTGTTCAAGAAACATAATCGGTCGAAAATGATGTGTTACTGTTAATTTGCAGTTGCCAAACAATAAGTGTTGCCGAGCAACAAGTATATTCTCTCCTGGATGCAATGAAGAGCATAATAATCCATTCATTATTATATGCTATCATTTGTCATGGAAACTCATTTCATGAGTTGTGGTTGCAGATGCCTGCATACATTATTGATTTGTCCACAATGCATCTGGTTATTGGCAGACTGTTGCATACATCATGCTAGACAGAACAGTTCTATCCTGGTATCAAGTGTACATGTATGCAAGGAACATGTGTCCCATGCATGACCCCTAAGCTGTTGTAGTGACTTTCAGCCCCCAAAACAAATAAACTGATACTCTATAAATAGAGTCTGGTAGACTGCATCATACAGATCTGTCATTGAAGAATTGTTTCTGTTTCCGTTTTTATTGAAAGAAAAACTATAGAAAACAATTTCAATGTTATAAATCAATATTTAATCAAGATGCCATATGTTCTATCTGCTCCGGTGACAGAAGATATTACATGTATACCCCCTCCCGGTTATTGCATGGCTCACTTATTGCAAATGATCGAAGTTAATAATACAAATTGTACTGAAGTTAGTACGATGCTTGGATGTGTGGTTGCTTGGGTCGTCGTATGAACCACTAGCTGATTAGAGTCTAGGCTTTCTAGTGCATTGGTTACGGTTTGACACACTTGACCGTTCATCCAAACAGCGTGGGTTCAAACATTATGCTTTACTTCAAGTACTTTAGACAGAGGAACCAAAGTGCCTATTGAAGAAATAAAAAGTTTAGAACGGTCCACAGTAAATATTTTCCGGCGCTGTTGTGCAATGTGTGAAAGGTATGCCTCTGTGGTCGAGTGGTTAAGGTCACTGATGGTCATGGATTCGAGGCCCGCTCAGGCCATGTTTCATTGATATGAAAAAATTGGCAGTTTCTTACTGAGGTTGGTGCACCAAGTACTGATTAACCGCTGACGGCCTGCCCAGGAAAGGTGTTGTTAGGTAAACTGCCCGCCGGCGATATACATGTAGCCCAAAATGGTGTTTGTTGATGGAGTCGTAAAACCCGAACAAACAATGTGTGAAACTGAAGAAAACTCAATATTTAGCATATTACAGCCCATTACTGTATTATATAGCTGAGTTGCCAGACAAGCCTAGAAGTTTCTTTACAATTGAAAGATTTACATAAGAATCCAGAAATAAAAAAATATTTTTTTGGAAATTCATATGTTGTATTAAGTCAGTTTTGAATTCCCCTCGCTTATGGCATCTGTGTACCAGTATGGTACCATCTGTCCCACTGGCTGACTCTTCTGGTGTGGCTCCATGGGTGGACTTAACTGGCTACTTGGCTGGCAGCTCCATTGGGGGGGCACCTTTACTTGGGTGGCTCCTCTGTGGGGATTCTATGGTGTCACCTCTTGGGCAGCTCTACTGGGGTGGCTCCTCTGTGTGGATTCTATGGTGTCACCTCTGGGGCAGCTCTACTGGGGTGGATCCTCTGTGGGGATTCTATGGTGTCACCTCTGGGGCAGCTCTACTTGGGTGGCTCCTCTGTGGGGATTCTATGGTGTCACCTCTGGGGCAGCTCTACTGGGGTGGCTCCTCTGTGTGGATTCTATGGTGTAACCTCTGGGTCAGCTCTACTGGGGTGGCTCCTCTGTGGGGATTCTATGGTGTCACCTCTTGGGCAGCTCTATTGGGGTGGCTCCTCTGTGTGGATTCTATGGTGTCACCTCTGGGGCAGCTCTACTGGGGTGGCTCCTCTGTTGGGATTCTATAGTGTCACCTCTGGGGCAGCTCCACTGGGGTGGCTCCTCTGTGGGGATTCCTAAGGTGTCTCCACTGGGGGGCAGCTCTACTGGGGTGGCTCCTCTGGGGGATTTCTAAGGTGTCTCCACTGGGGGCAGCTCCACTGAGGGGCAGCTCTACTGGGGTGGATCCTCTGTGTGGATTCTATGGTGTCACCTCCGGGGCAGCTCTACTGGGGCAGCTCCACTGCGGCAGTTAAATGAACTGTAGTTGTGTGAAGAGGTGTAAAGCAACAAGGAAATGGTCCATCAGTGGGAGGATTATTTTAAATCCCTACCATTGAGGTCACAGAGAGTGACTAGTTTATAGAGAGATATGTGTACTATAAAATAATGTGCTGATATTAGAGATCTTTCTAGAGTGGGAAATGACGGAGTGCCCCGCCTTACTTCTCTTTAGCCCCACCAAACCCCCACCCTTTTGGCTTTTTTTATAAGCCTCAACAGGTGAGTGCCATCGGGCGGGATGACCTATATACGCTCAAACTCGTCCGCTCGTTTGAACCAATATGTACTGCCCTACTGCCTCTTTGATCATGCATAATTCACTGTCGATCACCGTAAGTTAGCCAACAATTTGTCTAGGGGGTACCTGCAAACACCCCTCCCACACTTACATGTACCCCCTTAACTGCTCTTGTCTAGGGGGTACCTGCAAACACCCCTCCCACACTTACATGTACCCCCTTAACTGCTCTTGTCTAGGGGGTACCTGCAAACACCCCTCCCACACTTACATGTACCCCCTTCACTGCTCTTGTCTAGGGGGTACCTGCAAACACCCCTCCCACACTTACATGTACCCCACCCCCTTCACTGCTCTTGTCTAAGGGGTACCTGTAACACCCCTCGCACACTTACATGTACCCTACCCCCTTCACTGCTCTTGTCTAGGGGGTACCTGCAAACACCCCTCCCACACTTACACATGTACCCCCTTCACTGCTCTTGTCTAGGGGGTACCTTCACTGCTCTTGTCTAGGGGGTACCTGCAAACACCCCTCCCACACTTACATTTACCCCCTTCACTGCTCTTGTCTAGGGGGTACCTGCAAACACCCCTCCCACACTTACATGTACCCCCTTAACTGCTCAAAATGCACCTGCTTCTTTCTGACTGACCCACCCTGCCCTTGTTTCCACTCTAGAATCAACTATATCAACATATTTAACTATAGCTATTTAATAGTATGGTTACATGTATATATTTGTTGTTTTTTGTTTCTTTTTAGTCGAAATCAGCTGTCAATAATACCGTCCTTTATAAGTCAACTACAGGCGTTAGAAGTGCTGATAGCCAGTCATAACCGGCTAGTTTCACTGCCAGAGGAAATAGGAGTCCTGGATAAACTTATGGAATTGGTATGTAAATATGTAAATCTGTTTGTAATTGTCTCATATTGACATTCAGTAATGAGACGGAATTCAGAAAACAAGTGTAAGGATTGGTAGCAGTCACTAACTAGTTCAAGCCGTCACCACATACAAGCACACAACTGTTTCTAGGTGGGACTGGGTTAATCCTTTACTAAATACACGCATACAACTAGTGCTGCTTCTAGGAGGGAATGGGTTAATCCTTTACTACATACACACATACAACTAGTGCTGCTTCTAGGAGGGAATGGGTTAATCCTTTACTACATACAAGCATACAACTAGTGCTGCTTCTAGGAGGGAATGGGTTAATCCTTTACTACATACAAGCATACAACTAGTGCTGCTTCTAGGAGGGAATGGGTTAATCCTTTACTACATACAAGCATACAACTAGTGCTGCTTCTAGGAGGGAATGGGTTAATCCTTTACTACATACAAGCATACAACTAGTGCTGCTTCTAGGAGGGAATGGGTTAATCCTTTACTACATACAAGCATACAACTAGTGCTGCTTCTAGGAGGGAATGGGTTAATCCTTTACTACATACACACATACAACTAGTGCTGCTTCTAGGAGGGAATGGGTTAATCCTTTACTACATACAAGCATACAACTAGTGCTGCTTCTAGGAGGGAATGGGTTAATCCTTTACTACATACAAGCATACAACTAGTGCTGCTTCTAGGAGGGAATGGGTTAATCCTTTACACATACAATACAACTAGTGCTGCTTCTAGGAGGGAATGGGTTAATCCTTTACTACATACAAGATACAACTAGTGCTGCTTCTAGGAGGGAATGGGTTAATCCTTTACTACATACAAGCATACAACTAGTGCTGCTTCTAGGAGGGAATGGGTTAATCCTTTACTACATACAAGCATACAACTAGTGCTGCTTCTAGGAGGGAATGGGTTAATCCTTTACTACATACAAGCATACAACTAGTGCTGCTTCTAGGAGGGAATGGGTTAATCCTTTACTACATACAAGCATACAACTAGTGCTGCTTCTAGGAGGGAATGGGTTAATCCTTTACTACACACAACTAGTGCTGCTTCTAGGAGGGAATGGGTTAATCCTTTACTACATACAACTAGTGCTGCTTCTAGGAGGGAATGGGTTAATCCTTTACTACATACAACTAGTGCTGCTTCTAGGAGGGAATGGGTTAATCCTTTACTACATACAACTAGTGCTGCTTCTAGGTGGGAATGGGTTAATCCTTACTACATACAAGCATACAACTAGTGCTGCTTCTAGGAGGGAATGGGTTAATCCTTTACTACATACAAGCATACAACTAGTGCTGCTTCTAGGAGGGAATGGGTTAATCCTTTACTACATACAAGCATACAACTAGTGCTGCTTCTAGGTGGGAATGGGTTAATCCTTTACTACATACACGCATACAACTAGTGCTGCTTCTAGGAGGGAATGGGTTAATCCTTTACTACATACAAGCATACAACTAGTGCTGCTTCTAGGAGGGAATGGGTTAATCCATTACTACATACAACTAGTGCTGCTTCTAGGTGGGAATGGGTTAATCCTTTACTACATACAACTAGTGCTGCTTCTAGGAGGGAATGGGTTAATCCTTTACTACATACAAGCATACAACTAGTGCTGCTTCTAGGAGGGAATGGGTTAATCCTTTACTACATACAAGCACACAACTAGTGCTGCTTCTAGGTGGGACTGGGTTAATCCGTTACCACATACAAGCACACAACTAGTGCTGCTTCTAGGTGGGACTGGGTTAATCCTTTACTACATACAAGCACACAACTAGTGCTGCTTCTAGGTGGGACTGGGTTAATCCGTTACCACATACAAGCACACAACTAGTGCTGCTTCTAGGTGGGACTGGGTTAATCCTTTACTACATACAAGCACACAACTAGTGCTGCTTCTAGGTGGGACTGGGTTAATCCGTTACCACATACAAGCACACAACTAGTGCTGCTTCTAGGTGGGACTGGGTTAATCCTTTACTACATACAAGCACACAACTAGTGCTGCTTCTAGGTGGGACTGGGTTAATCCGTTACCACATACAAGCACACAACTAGTGCTGCTTCTAGGAGGGAATGGATTAATCCCATACATAAATAAATGTATTGCTAGATAACTAACCAAAGTTCAAAATCTTATAAATAGGGGTAGGATGATATATTACCAAGGTTTCCCGCTGTCGGTCGCATTTGTCGTCAAATGCGCATAAAAATTAAATCTGGCTCCAAAAATCTCCAGTTGGCGAAAACCCTTGGTGCATGCCATAAATATCGGCAAAATAACTTTGTTCAAGAAACATATTCGGCCGAAAATCCATGAAAGTGAAGGTCGCGTGTGCGGTCATGCGTGCGATGATGACAAGCGTTTGTTTATTGGAAATCAGCTGTTTTGCACTTGATTGCATGGGGTGTTGAGAAGTTGGTGACATTTTAATTACGGATAATTGGATTAAATGGCGGTCTTTAATCCTACAACTGATTAGCGCAGATATTTCTGTACACCAGAATTTGATAATGCAGTGTTTTCTCACTGTGCGTTTCTTGCGGTTTTGATGCAATGAAATGGCCAGAGACGCAATGAGAATCATTGAATGCGTTTTCTTTGACGCAACAATATTTTGACAGCAGATTATATGGACCTTTCTGCAGGGATAAAATGTACACGGTCACCGAGTACTTGTTCATTGACGAGACGCTTTTACTTGTTACAATTATGTACAACGAAAAGTGTTCAGATGATACAGATAAGTAAGTAGGTCATGTCGGGAAATGCCCGCTACTGAAATAGGTTTAGTTTCCAAGCAGAATAATTCTGCAAATCCTGAAACCCCAGAATATGATTCGGCCAAGACAATTTCCAACCATGAAAGTACTGAAACACCTTCAGTTTAGTGATATGACTAATAGTCCCTACAAACGTAAAACTATCCAAACGATACGCGAATTTAGAACGTAGTTGGTGCAAGAAAATGCATGGTTAGTCTTAGTGCACTTTCCAATTTCCCAAACCTGATTTTTTATGATTGGTAGGTAGTAAGTTACACAGTATTTATTTATTCATAAGTGCATGTAGACAACTACAGCAGAAGTACAAGTAATTAGCAGTAGTACATGCACACAAGTTGACAACTTGTTTAACATCAGCACATACCAGATGTCTGATTGAATATGGCAATATAGACTGCTGGCTCCAACATTGGAGCCATTGGCAAAAAACTTTTTCTGATTGGCTAATTTGGTGGCGCAAACTAAAATTGACCCAGAGGAAAGCCTGATACTACTAGTTGGTGTTTCACTTCTCCAAGCAGATTATAAACGAAATTTGGAAGAAATAAACTCTTGATCTGCCACACTTCTTCCTGTAGGGCTCAAGCCAGAGGGAAACCTGGGAGAAATAAACTCCCTGATTTGCCTCACTTCTTCCTGTAGGGCTCAAGCCAGAGGGAGACATGGGAGAAATAAACTCCCTGATTTGCCTCACTTCTACCTGTAGGGACCTGGGGAAAATAAACTCCCTGATTTGCCTCACTTCTTCCTGTAGGGCTCAAGCCAGAGGGAGACCTGGGAGAAATAAACTCCCTGATTTGCCTCACTTCTTCCTGTAGGGCTCAAGCCAGAGGGAGACCTGGGAGAAATAAACTCCCTGATTTGCCTCACTTCTTCCTGTAGGACTCAAGCCAGAGGGAGACCTGGAAGAAATAAACTCCCTGATTTGCCTCACTTATATAGGGCTCAAGCCAGAGGGAGACCTGGGAGAAATAAACTCCCTGATTTGCCTCACTTCGTCCTGTAGGGCTCAAGCCAGAGGGAGACCTGGAAGAAATAAACTCCCTATTTGCCTCACTTCTTTCTGTAGGGCTTAAGCCAGAGGGAGACCTGGGAGAAATAAACTCCCTGATTTGCCTCACTTCTTCCTGTAGGGCTCAAGCCAGAGGGAGACCTGGGAGAAATAAACTCCCTGATTTGCCTCACTTCTTACTGTAGGGCTCAAGCCAGAAGGAGACCTGGGAGAAATAAACTTCCTCAGATATGTCACTTATTATCAGCTGATGGAGAATAGTTCCAGGATAGGACTGTGGTTTTAGCAGTAGAGTTCCTCCTAACATACTTAAACATAGTAATATCTGCCTCCTATTTGGAATCTCCTGCTAATAGCTCTTCTGAAGTTGTACATGACGTTTCTGATGTCCATATCATTTTCACATTGCTATATACACCCAATGCCACCCAAATTGTCTTTACTGTGCAAAACACCACAGAGTTTGGTGCACCAAGTACTAGTTAACCGCTGGAGCCTGCCCAGGGAAGGTGTTATTAGATGAACTGCCCATCTCTCAAATGGGCAACCAGTAGCGATGTTAAATAAACTTAAATACATGTAAAACAAAATTGAATGTTTCATTGCCGCAGTGGTACTTGATTTATTTCACTTATATGATTTCATTACCTCACTCGGTCACTGATGCAACACTGCTGGGGATGTGCGTTCGCTTCAGGTGCGAAAGGTCCGGAGTTCGAGCCCTGCTGGAGCCATTACGATTGGGCCCTTGGGCAAGGCATTTAAATTCCATGTTGCCTCTTTTCTCTCCCACGTGGCAATGGATTCCATTAGGAATGAGGTATCGAGAGTGATTAATATAAGTTGAAATAACTTGTTTCGCAATCGAGCTAAACAAAATTTGTATTTAAACTGGGGGGGTGGGGGGGGGTATACATGCATGCACAGTTTTTGTTCAAACACATATGCATAGTTTCCTGTTTAGGTTGAGGAGCCTCGAATGTCGAGATGATCTATTGTACAGTGTTGCACAGTTGGGTGTATCGGGTTACGATACAGTGCAACAAGATACTGTGTATTGGTTTGTAGCTGATGTTAGGTGTCTATTTACCTTGCAGGATGTTAGCTGTAACGAAATATCACACCTTCCATTACAAATTGGAGATCTTAAATCCATGAAATCTCTCAACGTTAGACGCAATCTTCTTCAAGAACTACCTGTTGGTAAGTCTTCAGTAAATCTATGCAGATGGTCGCTCTATGTAGCCTTTTGTAGGGTTATTCTAGTGTGGAAAAAAAGGGCAGGGTGGGTCAACAAATGGGTATTGTGGGTCAGAAAAGAGGTCAGGGCAAAAGGAAAAAACCCTACTATGAATGGTTGGATGTGCAGACCACCACTCTCAGCCAGTCTGCCCCACTCAGAGGCAACATGCAGACCACCACTCTCAGCCAGTCTGCCCCACTCCGAGGCAATGTGCAGACCACCACTCTCAGCCAGTCTGCCCCACTCAGAGGCAATGTGCAGACCACCACTCTCAGCCAGTCTGCCCCACTCCGAGGCAATGTGCAGACCACCACTCTCAGCCAGTCTGCCCCACTCCGAGGCAATGTGCAGACCACCACTCTCAGCCAGTCTGCCCCACTCCGAGGCAATGTGCAGACCACCACTCTCAGCCAGTCTGCCCCACTCCGAGGCAATGTGCAGACCACCACTCTCAGCCAGTCTGCCCCACTCCGAGGCAATGTGCAGACCACCACTCTCAGCCAGTCTGCCCCACTCCGAGGCAATGTGCAGACCACCACTCTCAGCCAGTCTGCCCCACTCCGAGGCAATGTGCAGACCACCACTCTCAGCCAATCTGCCCCACTCCGAGGCAATGTGCAGACCACCACTCTCAGTCAGTCTGCCCCACTCAGATGCAAAATACAGACCACCACTCTCAGTCAATCTGCCCCACTCAGAGGCAAAATACAGACCACCACTCTCAGTCAGTCTGCCCCACTCAGAGGCAAAATACAGACCACCACTCTCAGCCAGTCTGCCCCACTCAGAGGCAATGTGCAGACCACCACTCTCAGCCAATCTGCCCCACTCCGAGGCAATGTGCAGACCACCAATCTCAGTCAGTCTGCCCCACAACGAGGCAATGGGCAGACCACCACTCTCAGCCAGTCTGCCCCACAACGAGGCAATGTGCAGACCACCACTCTCAGCCAGTCTGCCCCACAACGAGGCAATGTGCAGACCACAACTCTCAGCCAGTCTGCCCCACAACGAGGCAATGGGCAGACCACCACTCTCAGCCAATCTGCTCCACAACAAGGCAATGTGCAGACCACCACTCTCAGTCAGTCTGCCCCACTCAGAGGCAAAATACAGACCACCACTCTCAGCCAGTCTGCCCCACAACGAGGCAATGTGCAGACCACCACTCTCAGCCAGTCTGCCCCACTCAGAGGTAAAATACAGACCACCACTCTCAGCCAGTCTGCCCCACTCAGAGGCAATGTGCAGACCACCACTCTCAGCCAATCTGCCCCACTCCGAGGCAATTTGCAGACCACCACTCTCAGTCAGTCTGCCCCACTCCGAGGCAATATACAGACCACCACTCTCAGCCAATCTGCCCCACTCTGAGGCAATGTGCAGACCACCACTCTCAGCCAGTCTGCCCCACTCCGAGGCAATATACAGACCACCACTCTCAGCCAATCTGCCCCACTCCGAGGCAGTTTGCAGACCACCACTCTCAGCCAGTCTGCCCCACAACAAGGCAATGTGCAGACCACCACTCTCAGCCAGTCTGCCCCACTCAGAGGTAAAATACAGACCACCACTCTCAGCCAGTCTGCCCCACTCAGAGGCAATGTGCAGACCACCACTCTCAGCCAGTCTGCCCCACTCCGAGGCAATATACAGACCACCACTCTCAGCCAATCTGCCCCACTCTGAGGCAATTTGCAGACCACCACTCTCAGTCAGTCTGCCTCACTCTGAGGCAATATACAGACCACCACTCTCAGCCAATCTGCCCCACTCCGAGGCAATGTGCAGACCACCACTCTCAGCCAGTCTGCCCCACTCCGAGGCAATATACAGACCACCACTCTCAGCCAATCTGCCCCACTCCGAGGCAATTGCAGACCACCACTCTCAGCCAGTCTGCCCCACTCCGAGGCAATGTGCAGACCACCACTCTCAGCCAGTCTGCCCCACTCCGAGGCAATGTGCAGACCACCACTCTCAGCCAATCTGCCCCACTCCGAGGCAATGTGCAGACCACCACCTCAGCCAGTCTGCCCCACTCCGAGGTAATGTGCAGACCACCATCTCAGTCAGTCTGCCCCACTCGAGGCAATATACAGACCACCACTCTCAGTCAGTCTGCCCACTCCGAGGCAACATGCAGACACCACTCTCAGCCAGTCTGCCCCACTCCGAGGCAATATACAGACTACCACTCTCAGCCAGTCTGCCCCACTCCGAGGCAATGTGCAGACTACCACTCTCAGCCAATCTGCCCCACTCCGAGGCAATGTGCAGACCACCACTCTCAGCCAATCTGCCCCACTCCGAGGCAATGTGCAGACCACCACTCTCAGTCAGTCTGCCCCACTCAGATGCAAAATACAGACCACCACTCTCAGTCAATCTGCCCCACTCAGAGGCAAAATACAGACCACCACTCTCAGTCAGTCTGCCCCACTCAGAGGCAAAATACAGACCACCACTCTCAGCCAGTCTGCCCCACTCAGAGGCAATGTGCAGACCACCACTCTCAGCCAATCTGCCCCACTCCGAGGCAATGTGCAGACCACCAATCTCAGCCAGTCTGCCCCACTCCGAGGCAATATACAGACCACCACTCTCAGCCAGTCTGCCCCACTCCGAGGCAATGTGCAGACCACCACTCTCAGCCAGTCTGCCCCACTCCGAGGCAATATACAGACCACCAACGAGGCAATCAGACCACCACTCTCAGCCAGTCTGCCCCACAATGAGGCAATGTGCAGACCACCACTCTCAGCCAGTCTGCCCCACTCAGAGGTAAAATACAGACCACCACTCTCAGCCAGTCTGCCCCACTCAGAGGCAATGTGCAGACCACCACTCTCAGCCAGTCTGCCCCACTCCGAGGCAATGTGCAGACCACCACTCTCAGCCAGTCTGCCCCACTGAGGCAATACAGACCACCACTCTCAGCCAGTCTGCCCCCACGAGGCAATGTGCAGACCACCACTCTCAGCCAGTCTGCCCCACTCAGAGGCAATGTGCAGACCACCACTCTCAGCCAATCTGCCCCACTCCGAGGCAATGTGCAGACCACCACTCTCAGCCGTCTGCCCCACTCTGAGGCAATGTGCAGACCACCACTCTCAGCCAGTCTGCCCCACTCAGAGGCAATGTGCAGACCACCACTCTCAGCCAGTCTGCCCCACTCCGAGGCAATATGCAGACCACCACTCTCAGCCAGTCTGCCCCACTCCGAGGCAATGTGCAGACCACCACTCTCAGCCAGTCTGCCCCACTCCGAGGCAATGTGCAGACCACCACTCTCAGCCATCTGCCCCACTCCGAGGCAATGTGCAGACCACCACTCTCAGCCAATCTGCCCCACTCCGAGGCAATGTGCAGACCACCACTCTCAGCCAGTCTGCCCCACTCCGAGGCAATGTGCAGACCACCACTCTCAGCCAGTCTGCCCCACTCCGAGGCAATGTGCAGACCACCACTCTCAGCCAGTCTGCCCCACTCGAGGCAATGTGCAGACCACCACTCTCAGCCATCTGCCCCACTCCGAGGCAATGTGCAGACCACCACTCTCAGCCAATCTGCCCCACTCCGAGGCAATATACAGACCACCACTCTGTCAGTCTGCCCCACTCCGAGGCAATGCAGACCACCACTCTCAGCCAGTCTGCCCCACTCCGAGGCAATATACAGACCACCACTCTCAGCCAGTCTGCCCCACTCCGAGGCAATGTGCAGACCACCACTCTCAGCCAATCTGCCCCACTCCGAGGCAATGTGCAGACCACCACTCTCAGCCATCTGCCCCACTCCGAGGCAATGTGCAGACCACCACTCTCAGCCAATCTGCCCCACTCTGAGGCAATGTGCAGACCACCACTCTCAGCCAATCTGCCCCACTCCGAGGCAATGTGCAGACCACCACTCTCAGCCAATCTGCCCCACTCAGAGGCAATGTGCAGACCACCACTCTCAGCCAATCTGCCCCACCCCGAGGCAATATACAGACCACCACTCTCAGCCAGTCTGCCCCACTCCGAGGCAATGTGCAGACCACCACTCTCAGCCAGTCTGCCCCACTCCGAGGCAATATACAGACCACCACTCTCAGCCAGTCTGCCCCCCGAGGCAATGTGCAGACCACCACTCTCAGCCAGTCTGCCCCACTCAGAGGCAATATACAGACCACCACTCTCAGCCAGTCTGCCCCACTCCGAGGCAATGCAGACCACCACTCTCAGCCAGTCTGCCCCACTCCGAGGCAATGTGCAGACCACCACTCTCAGCCAATCTGCCCCACTCCGAGGCAATGTGCAGACCACCACTCTCAGCCAATCTGCCCCACTCCGAGGCAATGTGCAGACCACCACTCTCAGCCAATCTGCCCCACTCAGAGGCAATGTGCAGACCACCACTCTCAGCCAATCTGCCCCACTCCGAGGCAATGTGCAGACCACCACTCTCAGCCAGTCTGCCCCACTCCGAGGCAATGTGCAGACCACCACTCTCAGCCAGTCTGCCCCACTCCGAGGCAATATACAGACCACCACTCTCAGCCAGTCTGCCCCTCGAGGCAATGTGCAGACCACCACTCTCAGCCAGCTGCCCCACTCGGGTGTTGGTTGGGGTGGTTGAGTCTGCCCACTCCGAGGCAATGTGCAGACCACCACTCTCAGCCAATCTGCCCCACTCCGAGGCAATGTGCAGACCACCACTCTCAGCCAGTCTGCCCCACTCCGAGGCAATGTGCAGACCACCACTCTCAGTCAGTCTGCCCCACTCGAGGCAATATGCAGACCACCACTCTCAGCCAGTCTGCCCCACTCCGAGGCAATGTACAGACCACCACTCTCAGCCAGTCTGCCCCACTCCGAGGCAATGTGCAGACCACCACTCTCAGCCAGTCTGCCCCACTCCGAGGCAATGTGCAGACCACCACTCTCAGCCAATCTGCCCCACTCCGAGGCAATGTGCAGACCACCACTCTCAGCCAGTCTGCCCCACTCCGAGGCAATGTGCAGACCACCACTCTCAGCCAGTCTGCCCCACTCCGAGGCAATACAGACCACCACTCTCAGCCAGTCTGCCCCACTCAGAGGCAATGTGCAGACCACCACTCTCAGCCAGTCTGCCCCACTCGAGGCAATGTGCAGACCACCACTCTCAGCCAGTCTGCCCACTGAGGCAATGTGCAGACCACCACTCTCAGTCAGTCTGCCCCACTCAGAGGCAATGTGCAGACCACACTCTCAGCCAGTCTGCCCACTCCGAGGCAAGTGCAGACCACCACTCTCAGCCAGTCTGCCCCACTCCGAGGCAATATACAGACCACCACTCTCAGCCAGTCTGCCCCACTCCGAGGCAATGTGCAGACCACCACTCTCAGCCAGTCTGCCCCACTCCGAGGCAATGTGCAGACCACCACTCTCAGCCAGTCTGCCCCACTCCGAGGCAATGTGCAGACCACCACTCTCAGCCAGTCTGCCCCACTCCGAGGCAATGTGCAGACCACCACTCTCAGCCAGTCTGCCCCACAACGAGGCAATGTGCAGACCACCACTCTCAGCCAGTCTGCCCCACTCCGAGGCAATGTGCAGACCACCACTCTCAGCCAGTTTGTCCAAGGTCATATTCGCGGGAGTTTGACTTACACTTGCCTATTAAATTGTTTTAGTGAATGTATTACCAGCAAGTAATCAAATAATTCTTACACGTACAGTCAAACCTGTCTTAAGCAGCCAGTGAAGGGACTCACAGAAAGTGGCTGCTTAGTAGAGGTAACATATATAACAAAGTAACATTTTGGGAATCTGAAAACTGGTTGCTTAATGCAGGTTTGCTGCTTAATAGAGGTGACCACTATCACAGGTTTGACTGTATATACATGTATTTGATGAAGTATAATATTTCAAAATTTGTCATTGCTTGCTGCTAGGATATACGGAACACTTCTACTGTTTTATTTGTCTACAGTGAATCCTGTGTTAGTGGTTGCCTCTATTAAGCAGACAACATGTATTAAGCAGCCAGTTCCCAGGTTCCCAATATGCTCGTTTATTTACATATTTGACCTCTATTAAGCAGCCACCTGTGCTAAGCAGCCACTCTCTGATTCCCATGGCTGGTTGCTTAAGACGGGTTTGACTATACACCCGGAATCGCTGAACTATTCACACTTTATTTCATTGTATAGAAATCAGCAAATTGAACCTCAGAAAACTGGATATATCGGCCAACAGGATCTCCAAAATTCCAACAGTGTTCCGACGAATGGAGACGTTAGAGGAAATTATACT
>CM026389.1:39852013-39916924 GCA_014843695.1 Archivesica marissinica | reverse complement strand
GAGTAGATTAACGTGGTAAAGATAGAACGAGACAGTTTGAGAGTAGATTAACGTGGTAAAGATAGAACGAGGCAGTTAGAGAGTAGATATACGTGGTAAAGATAGAACGAGGCAGTTTGAGAGTAGATATTCGTGGTAAAGATAGAATGAGGCAGTTTGAGAGTAGATATACGTGGTAAAGATAGAACGAGGCAGTTTGAGAGTAGATATACGTGGTAAAGATAGAACGAGGCAGTTTGAGAGTAGCTATACGTGGTAAAGATAGAACGAGGCAGTTTGAGAGTAGATATACGTGGTAAAGATAGAACGAGGTAGTTTGAGAGTAGATATACGTGGTAAAGATAGAACGAGGCAGTTTGAGAGTAGATTAATGTGGTAAAGATAGAACGAGGCAGTTTGAGAGTAGATTAACGTGGTAAAGATAGAACGAGACAGTTTGAGAGTAGATTAACGTGGTAAAGATAGAACGAGGCAGTTAGAGAGTAGATATACGTGGTAAAGATAGAACGAGGCAGTTTGAGAGTAGATATTCGTGGTAAAGATAGAATGAGGCAGTTTGAGAGTAGATATACGTGGTAAAGATAGAACGAGGCAGTTTGAGAGTAGATATTCGTGGTAAAGATAGAACGAGGCAGTTTGAGAGTAGATATACGTGGTAAAGATAGAACGAGGCAGTTTGAGAGTAGCTATACGTGGTAAAGATAGAACGAGGCAGTTTGAGAGTAGCTATACGTGGTAAAGATAGAACGAGGCAGTTTGAGAGTAGCTATACGTGGTAAAGATAGAATGAGGTAGTTTGAGAGTAGATATACGTGGTAAAGATAGAACGAGGCAGTTTGAGAGCAGATTAACGTGGTAAAGATAGAACGAGGCAGTTTGGGAGTAGATATACGTGGTAAAGATAGAACGAGGCAGTTTGAGAGTAGCTATACGTGGTAAAGATAGAACGAGGCAGTTTGAGAGTAGATTTACAGTGGTAAGATGAGCGTGAAAGGAGATAGAACGAGGCCGTTGAGAGTGCTTAAGTGTGTTTAAAGTGTAGTAACGTATTTTTTGGTCAGTTGAGAGTTTAGATTTACTGCCCCTGGTAAAGATAGAACGAGGCAGTTTGAGAGTAGCTATACGTGGTAAAGATAGAACGAGGCAGTTTGAGAGTAGATTTACGTGGTAAAGATAGAACGAGGCAGTTTGGGAGTAGATTAACGTGGTAAAGATAGAACGAGGCAGTTTGAGAGTAGATTTACGTGGTAAAGATAGAACGAGGCAGTTTGGGAGTAGATTAACGTGGTAAAGATAGAACGAGGCAGTTTGGGAGTAGATATACGTGGTCATGATAGTCATAAGCAGCAACACTAGCAATGGAAACATCATCATCATCATCCTCATCATCATCATCACAACCATAATTTGTAATCATCATCATCATCATCACCACAACGATCATTATCATCATCAGTAACAGTAGAAGCAGCAGCAACAATATCATCAGCTTATACTACAGTAATTACATACCCCAAGAAGAGAATGCTCGCAATTGGATATAATTCCAAATATGTATGTGCGTGAGTATGTGCACATGTGTGTGTGTGTGTGTGCGTGTGTGCGTGTGTGTGTGGGCTAGGTACGTGCGTGTGTGCGTGTGTGCGTGTGTGTGCGTGTGTACGTGTGGTGTACGTGGGTGTACGTGCGTGTGTGTGCGTGTGTGTGCGTGTGTGTGAGTGTGTGCGTGCGTGTGTGCGTCGAGGTGTGTGCGGAGCTGTCGCGCCACGTTTATGTGGTGCGTGGGGGCAGTGCTTGTGCGCACGTTTATGTGTGAGCAGCCGGTGCCGTGCGTGTGTACGCGGTGAGTGAGGTGCTGTGTGTGTGTGCGTGGTGGGTGCGTGGTGCTGTGAGTGACCCGGTGTGCGGGCGCTGTTATGTGTGTGCGTGAGTGTGAGCAGTTTATGTGTGTTCGTGGGTGTGCGCACTTTTATTGTGTTGTCGCCTGAGGTGTGCGCACGTTTAGGTGTGTGCGTGAGTGTGGCGCACGTTTATGTGTGTCCGTGAGTGTCGCACGTTTATGTGTGTGCGTGAGTGTGCGGTTTATGTGTGTGCGTGAGTGTGCGCACGTTTATGTGTGTGCGTGAGTGTGCGCACGTTTATGTGTGTGCGTGAGGGTGCGCACGTTTATGTGTGTGCGTGAGTGTGCGCACGTTTATGAGTGTGCGTGAGTGTGCGCACGTTTATGTGTGTGCGTGAGTGTGCGCACGTTTATGTGTGTGCGTGAGTGTGCGCACGTTTATGAGTGTGCGCACATTTACGTGTGTGCGTGTCGCGACGTACATTTATAGACAGTATATTGCCTATTAGGACTTCATTAGTTTATACAAATTTATTTTAGCTCGATTTGCGAAACATGTTCTTACAACTTATATAAATCACTCTCGAGGTCTCAATCCTGATTGAATCCATCGCCACGAGGGAGAGAGAAGAGGCAACGTGGAATTTTTAATGCCTTGCCTAATCGCACATTCGTGACTGCTCCAGTGGGGCTCAAACCCCGGGCCTTTCGCACCTGAAGCGAACGCGCTACCACTGCGCTATCACGACTTCCACTGGGACTTCTGTTCTGTCTTTTGAACACATACATGTTCCAATTTGCAACAAGTACACCCACACACGGCAATAACTAACATGCAATGCTGAACAAAGTACACATATATAATAATCTAGAACAACATAATAATTTATAATAATAATATATACAACCTCTTTTCTCTGTTGTCGAAATACAGAGACATTGCTCGCCTTTGGATTCTTGAAAATCTTATTAGAGTTTGTATATGTCGTCCGCCGAGTGTAGAGCGCATCAGCCTAGGGTTCTTCGCGTCAATATCGGTCCAGAACAAGTATCTGATATAATATAAATATAAGGTAGTTTATACAAATTTATTTTAGCTCGATTGCGAAGCAAGTTCTTTCAACATAATTATATTAATCACTCTCGAGACCTCATTCCTGATGGAATCCATCGCCATGAAGGAGAGAAGAGGCAATGTGGAATTAGTTAAATGCCTTGCCCAAGGGCACAATCGTAACGGCTCCAGTGGGTCTCGAACTCCGGACCTTTCGCACCTGAAGAGAACGCGCATCCACTGCGCTATGACGACTTCCACGATATAAGGTAGAGTAAATGGCGCCGTCCGATAGCAGGAAAAGTGAGTGTTATAATAGTGTGTTAATTGGTCTGTTGACAGGGTATATGAGTATAAAACGTGTTTGTTTATTATAGTGTCACCCCACAGACGGATCTGTAGTCCATTGGTAGCACGCTGGACTGGTAATCCAGGGATCGCAGGTTCGACCCCCCGCCTGACCCTAATGAAATTAACAGTCTTTCAGATGGGACGTTAAACCGAGGTCTCGTGTCGGTGCTTTACACCGTGCACGTAAAAGAACCAGAGGAGATTCTGGAATTGGTCTCTGTCTGTATCATGCACTATGCTCCAAAATCTAAAACAACTAATCTCTTCAGGAGGCGTCGCTCATATGGGCAACCGGTAGCGACGATAAATAAACGTAAAACACATAGTGTCACCCCTATTTAAAGAGCCAGCCATTTCTGACTTATGAGACACCTCTTTTTATGAGCATCAGTACTTCCCACATCCTATGCTTGTATGCCAGGCGCAATGCTGGTAGGTATTCGGTAACCATTATTTAACTAGCTTGCGGCTCACCAACCGGCCATATCAGAACTAACCCCTGACAAGGTTCGAACCTTCGACCTCCCGCTCCGTAGGCCGGACGCCTTATCCACTAGGCCACGGAGCGGACGGTCTGTGACTCCGGGAATACCAATCCAGGCAGGCACTATATACTCATCATTCTATACCGTCAACGAACCAAATAACAATTTTATTACGCTGAAAAACAAGGTTTTCAGCTGAAAAGCAATATTTGCAGTAATTTATTTGGTTATTGGAAATCCGATGTTCATCGATTTTATTTAATCATTGTTATCCCGTCGACTGCCTCAATTGCGTAATTTCACGAATGGGTAAGTTTTACTTTGACACCGGCACATCCTGATTTGGGATGTCATACATGTTTAACCCTTTCAACGCCACATACCTCTAAATAGGCTTACAAAAAGTGTAGACCCAGATGAGCCGGCTCGTGACGAGCCGTCTCATCAGGATCTGCACTTTTTGCCAGTGATATGACTATTTTTAGACATAATTACCCATTTTGATAAATGAACTTGTCCAAATGTGATTTTCTGATTCATTTATTGGTTTATGAATATCATGGACCAGTCCATGTGAGTTACTTGGTGTTGAATGGGTTAATAGGTGTTCATATCGTATTTCCCCGTTAGTCGTTACCGTGTGCTAAGAAATTCAATCTTTGGTGTAAAATGTAGACTAATTACGTCCATAGTTATTTCGCCGTATTCATTGCGCATCACACAACCGTACGTGCAGCTTCCGGTTTTATTTTAAGAATCGTTAGGCACGTGAAAGGCGCGTGTTTTAAGGCGTATATACCTTGGCTAGCCGGAGCTATCAGATCCTATTAATGCAATGTTATCCAATCATAATACTGGAACATGCATTGAAGCGTAAAATATATTCAAATACAGGTATTTCAATCAAAGGAATGACGTGTAAATGACAGACTTAATCAAACACCAAGGTTTATAAGAAAGTTTATATAAAACCATATGATGCATGGGTTTAGCTATATTTACCGTCGGTAAGATGCATGGGTTTAGCTATAGTTACCGTCGGTAGGATGCATGGGTTTAGCTATAGTTACCGTCGGTAAGATGGATGGGTTAAGCTATAGTTACCACCGGTAAGATGCATGGGTTTAGCTATAGTTACCGTCGGTAAGATGTATGGGTTTAGCTATAGTTACCGTCGGTAAGATGTATGGGTTTAACTATAGTTACCGTCGGTAAGATGCATGGGTTTAGCTATAGTTACCGTCGGTAAGATGCATTGATTTAGCTATAGTTACCGTCGGTGAGATGCATGGGTTTAGCTAAGTACCAGCCGGTAGATGCATATGTTTTAGCTATAGTTACCCGCCGGTACAGATTCATGGTTTTAGTTGCTTAGTTAACGCGGTAGGATGCATGGGCTTAGCTTATAGTTTCCCTTCGGTAAGATGCCTTTTTAGCTATAGTTTACCAGCCGTAGATGCATGTTTTGTATCTATATTCCCCGCCGGTAGGATTCATGGATTTAGCTTAGAGTTACCCGTAGATGCATCAAATAATTCTTACACGTACAGTCAAACCTGTCTTAAGCAGCCAGTGAAGGGACTCACAGAAAGTGGCTGCTTAGTAGAGGTAACATATATAACAAAGTAACATTTTGGGAATCTGAAAACTGGTTGCTTAATGCAGGTTTGCTGCTTAATAGAGGTGACCACTATCACAGGTTTGACTGTATATACATGTATTTGATGAAGTATAATATTTCAAAATTTGTCATTGCTTGCTGCTAGGATATACGGAACACTTCTACTGTTTTATTTGTCTACAGTGAATCCTGTGTTAGTGGTTGCCTCTATTAAGCAGACAACATGTATTAAGCAGCCAGTTCCCAGGTTCCCAATATGCTCGTTTATTTACATATTTGACCTCTATTAAGCAGCCACCTGTGCTAAGCAGCCACTCTCTGATTCCCATGGCTGGTTGCTTAAGACGGGTTTGACTATACACCCGGAATCGCTGAACTATTCACACTTTATTTCATTGTATAGAAATCAGCAAATTGAACCTCAGAAAACTGGATATATCGGCCAACAGGATCTCCAAAATTCCAACAGTGTTCCGACGAATGGAGACGTTAGAGGAAATTATACTAGATAATAATCCATTAACTATACCACCGTCTCATGTAAGTTACACTTAGAAATCACTACTGTTGGCACAGCCTAGTTTTGGTATTTGGACTATTACGTTTCTTTTTATTATAGGCACTCTAAATAATTTCAGTCCAAGTTTTTATGCCAGAATGCATTATTTCCTGTAAGGTACCTTGAAATGTTATATAGTATACAATGAATTGTAGAATCATAGGGACAATGAAAGCAAAATTTGGCACACAATCTTCGTAATGAGTAGTTGTTTTTATATATATATGTTATATTATATATTATTATAGTCAGGGATCATTCTAGAGGGCGATGTGGGCGAAATAGTCGCCCTAGGGACCCTGACTTTTTTAATATTTTGGTTTTTACGATTTTCAAACAAAATTTTGTCTAGTAAGATATACTGGCCCATTATAAAGCACTCCTTCTATTCAAATGTTGTATTTAATGGTTGTACTGTGCATTTTAAGCCTATTTTGCAGAAGTATATTAAAGAACACCATTTAAGGAAGCGATCACGCGCTTTCTCACTTCTCCCAAACATTCTGACCTAGTATGAACCCTCCTGATAGATATATATTGTTTCCTCCTAATTGAAGGACGACATAATAAATTATATGGTTGCATCATCGTCAATGAGTTGACAGACGGATCTGTAGTCCGGTGGTTAACATGTTGGACTGGTAATCCGGGGAACGCAGGTACGATCCCCCCCGTCTGACCCTAATAAAATTAACAGTCTTTCAGATGGGACATTAAACCGAGGTCTCGTGTCGGTGCTGTACACCGTGCACGTTAAAGAAGCAGAGGAGACTCTGGAATGGGTCTCTGTCTGTATCATTGCACTATCCTCCAAACATCTAAAATGATTAATCTCTTCAGGAGGCGTCGCTCATATGGGCAACCGGTAGCGACGATAAATAAACGTAAAACACACACACCAATGAGTGATTAATAAAAGGTGCCATATGACCTGTTGTTATATATATATATATACTTAGAGATGAGATTTTGATGCAGGTATGTTATATATATACTTAAAGATGAGATTTTGCTGCAGGTATGTTATATATTTACTTAGAGATGAGATTTTGCTGCAGGTATGTTATATATATACTTAAAGATGAGATTTTGCTGCAGGTATGTTATATATTTACTTAGAGATGAGATTTTGCTGCAGGTATGTTATATATATATACTTAGAGATGAGATTTTGCTGCAGGTATGTTATATATATACTTAGAGATGAGATTTTGATGCAGGTATGTTATATATATACTTAAGATGAGATTTTGCTGCAGGTATGTTATATATTTACTTAGAGATGAGATTTTGATGCAGGTATGTTATATATATATACTTAGAGATGAGATTTTGCTGCAGGTATGTTATATATATACTTAGAGATGAGATTTTGATGCAGGTATGTTATATATATACTTAGAGATGAGATTTTGATGCAGGTATGTTATATATATACTTAGAGATGAGATTTTGATGCAGGTGTTATATATAATTATATACTTAGAGATGAGATTTTGATGCAGGTATGTTATATATATACTTAGAGATGAGATTTTGATGCAGGTGTGTTATATATATACTTAGAGATGAGATTTTGCTGCAGGTATGTTATATATATACTTAGAGATGAGATTTTTCTGCAGGTATGTTATATATACTTAGAGATGAGATTTTGCTGCAGGTATGTACGAAGGGGAAGCAACATATCATGAAGTATCTACACATCATCGCTATACGAGAAGACAAGGTACGACTAGGCATGCTCGGCGAGGTTGAGATGAAGAGATTTAGGAAGTCGTTACCACCCACACAATCTGTGTAAGTATTTGTTAATGTTAGCTGGATTGCTCTGTGCCATTGTCTATTAGATATTACTACGTGTTTATTCTGCTGTTTCTTGAAGGAGAGGCAGGATGAAAAACAATTTTGTAATGGCTTTTTTGTTTGTACACATTGCCTGCACATCTATAAAAATAGCACGTTTTTGTGCACATTTCCTACAAAATAGCACGTTTTTGTGCACATTTCCGCACATTTCCTACAAAGATGGTTGTTTGTCTTTAACTTTGATAATATTTTACTTATACAAATTTCTTTTAGCTCGATTGCGAAACAAGTTATTTCAACTTATATTAATCACCCTCGAGACCTCATTCCTCTTGGAATCCATCGCCACGAGGGAGAGAGAAGAGGCAACGTGGAATTTAAATGCCTTGCCTAAGGGCACAATCGTACCGGCTCCAGTGGGGCTCGAACTCCGGACCGTTCGCACCTGAAGCGAACGCGCATCCACTGCGCTATCACGACGATAATATTTTACTGCTTTATTATATGTGCATGTACCATATTTACTCGCCTATAAGGCGACTCGCCTATAAGACGACCCCCCTACTTTGGTTCTGTAATCTGTGGTTTTGGCATGGACTTGCATATAAGACGGGTTGATAAAATTTACAGCAGAACAAGCAATTTTGGCCAGTGCAAGTTGAAGACATTTTTAATGTCAGAGTACTTTCTTTCCTAATTATCATATGGATAACATCTAACACATTTACTGTGGTATCAAAATTGATAGCTGTTACCAGTGAACAAACAAACAAACAAACAAACAAACAAACAAACAAACAAACAAACTTAATATGTTTGATGCAACTTTAAATGTTATTTAATGATTGTAATGTGTGAATATTGTGTTATGTTTACAGCCCGTAATCGTATCGTGGCACGAGTGACAATGTACCCATTGCCTCGGAGCTCAAGTAGCCAGTCCTTGAGTTTGAGCTCCAGGGTGTCGTATGGCGACAACACCATACGCAACTTTTTCACTCTCGTTGAAGATATGCCACGAAGTTTCTCTTCCTTCGAATGCCAGTCTTGGAACATTTTCTCTGTGACGCCGTATGTCCTTTCGGCGGCATAGTTCGAGTTTTCCTTTGCAAATTCGATTACATACAATTTGAATCTGACGTACGAATTTCTCTTGTGTTTCAGGGACATTATTCGTCACAGTTACACAAACAATCACAATCCACAGTTACACACAAAATAATCCAAGCTGATAAGACAATCACAATATTGCATAGATTTCTAAATAATATCCGATATTTGATTCATGAGATTTTTTGTGCACAAGAAAATAATGTTTTATCTTTTATTGCATGCTAATTACTCAAAAACATACGAAATATGTAAATTAATCCATGACAAGGACAACCTTTCTTACAGACACAGCCAATCATTAAACGGTTAGCCCGCATAAGATCACCTTACTCAATCAGAAACACAAAGTTGTGAAATTATCAACAAAACATGACTAGACTGTTTGTTGCAACTGTTTATCTAACTGCCTGGTCCGTAGAGCTGTTTGATAGAGCCTTTTACACCTGCTGCTATGATTGTGAGATCAAATGATAACGTGGCATGTTTTGGCAGACAGAAAACCTTTGAAACGCCGGCAGCCTCTTTATGTCATGTGATTGATTTTTAGATCCTGGATAAGTAGGAACATGTTTAAAGCGACATTACATCGCAAAAAGCCCCCCAAAATGCTTTTTTACGTATAAATAGCATTGCTACTATAAATTCTTCAGAAATAATATGAACACTAACTTTCTACACATAAACAGTGTTTTTGTGGTATACAAACTCTTAAAAGTGAAAGTAGGATTTCATATAACGGTCAGCTACTCCTCTGAATTGATCTTTGTTTATTATTGGAGTCTATACCAAGCGCGTGCTATTGCCGTTTAGAGATAGTTGAAATCGTATTAGTCTAAAAAAATAAATATGCACAGGCACAAAGGGTGAGATATAACGGTAAATCTGTACCATAAATCGTGTTATTCAGGATACACACATTGCATTACGCATGGACGTTGACCCTATTTACATTATTTTGTTATGTCAACAAACGTCGTATACGCGGTCGTTTATTTAGTTGAAATACTCGGCTTTTGAGGTAAATATTCGGAAAACAATTATACATTATCATAAGAAAATACATTCTCTAGAAATTTGCTTTTTCACTGATGTAGTGTCGCTTTAAGACAGGTTTTACTGTATATGTAAATATTTGATGTATTTGTAGATCATCTGAAGAGTTCAGAAATCTCATGGAATCGCCAGACAAGTGGAAGCGTCATACAGTATTGAGTAGTGATTCTGGTTACAGTACAACAGATAGCGTAGATAAGTGTGGCTGGTCCCCACAGGAAGTAAGTGAAATATTGCATGGTACCCGTCAACTTGGGTGCAAGTATAACAACCAGATAGATGTTTGGTTAGTTCCCATCAGGCTCAGGCCGTGTCTCATTTATATGAAAAAGTTGGCAGTTTCTTACGGAGGTTGGTGCACCCAAGTACTGGTTAACCGCTGGAGCCTGCCCAGGAAAGGTGTTGTTAGGTAAACTGCCCGCCAGCGATATAGCCCAAAATGGTGCTGATGCAGGCGTAAAACCCGAAATATAACATATAACATAAGTTCCCATCAGATTTTACATAAAATAATATATAAACCTGTCAACTCGTGACATGCTACTTTAGACTAGTGTGGATAATTACATGGCTGGTACCCACAGGAAAGAAGTTAAGCTTACAATAAGACTCCAGCTTTGAAGACATATATCGTTGGTTCCCACAAGAAGTAAGGATTGTAAATTATTATAGCTCAGTCTTTCTGAAAGTAACCTATATGGTACCTGTCACACACACGCCCATACATTCATGACATGTTAAACAGACTGTCACACACCCATACATTCATGACATGTTAAACAGACTGTCACACACCCATACATTCATGACATGTTTATCAGACTGTCACACACCCATACATTCATGACATGTTTATCAGACTGTCACACACCCATACATTCATGACATGTTTATCAGACTGTCACACACACGCCCATACATTCATGACATGTTTATCAGACTGTCACACACACACCCATACATTCATGACATGTTTATCAGACTGTCACACACACACACCCATACATTCATGACATGTTTATCAGACTGTCACACACACACCCATACATTCATGACATGTTTATCAGACTGTCACACACCCATACATTCATGACATGTTTATCAGACTGTCACACGCCCATACATTCATGACATGTTTATCAGACTGTCACACACCCATACATTCATGACATGTTTATCAGACTGTCACACACCCATACATTCATGACATGTTTATCAGACTGTCACACACCCATACATTCATGACATGTTTATCAGACTGTCACACACCCATACATTCATGACATGTTTATCAGACTGTCACACACCCATACATTCATGACATGTTTATCAGACTGTCACACACCCATACATTCATGACATGTTTATCAGACTGTCACACACCCATACATTCATGACATGTTTATCAGACTGTCACACACCCATACATTCATGACATGTTTATCAGACTGTCACACACCCATACATTCATGACATGTTTATCAGACTGTCACACACCCATACATTCATGACATGTTTATCAGACTGTCACACGCCCATACAATCATGACATGTTTATCAGACTGTCACACGCCCATACAATCATGACATGTTTATCAGACTGTCACACACCCATACATTCATGACATGTTTATCAGACTGTCACACACACACCCATACAATCATGACATGTTTATCAGACTGTCACACGCCCATACATTCATGACATGTTTATCAGACTGTCACACGCCCATACATTCATGACATGTTTATCAGACTGTCACACGCCCATACATTCATGACATGTTTATCAGACTGTCACACGCCCATACAATCATGACATGTTTATCAGACTGTCACACACACGCCCATACATTCATGACATGTTTATCAGACTGTCACACACATGCCCATACATTCATGACATGTTTATCAGACTGTCACACGCCCATACATTCATGACATGTTTATCAGACTGTCACACACACGCCCATACATTCATGACATGTTTATCAGACTGTCGCACACACGCCCATACAATCATGACATGTTTATCAGACTGTCACACACACGCCCATACAATCATGACATGTTTATCAGACTGTCACACGCCCATACAATCATGACATGTTTATCAGACTGTCACACACACGCCCATACATTCATGACATGTTTATCAGACTGTCGCACACACGCCCATACAATCATGACATGTTTATCAGACTGTCACACACACGCCCATACAATCATGACATGTTTATCAGACTGTCACACGCCCATACAATCATGACATGTTTATCAGACTGTCACACGCCCATACATTCATGACATGTTTATCAGACTGTCACACACACGCCCATACATTCATGACATGTTTATCAGACTGTCGCACACACGCCCATACAATCATGACATGTTTATCAGACTGTCACACACACGCCCATACAATCATGACATGTTTATCAGACTGTCACACGCCCATACAATCATGACATGTTTATCAGACTGTCACACACACGTCCATACATTCATGACATGTTTATCAGACTGTCGCACACACGCCCATACAATCATGACATGTTTATCAGACTGTCACACGCCCATACAATCATGACATGTTTATCAGACTGTCACACGCCCATACAATCATGACATGTTTATCAGACTGTCACACGCCCATACAATCATGAAATGTTTATCAGACTGTCACACACCCATACATTCATGACATGTTTATCAGACTGTCACACACCCATACAATCATGACATGTTTATCAGACTGTCACACACCCATACAATCATGACATGTTTATCAGACTGTCACACACCCATACATTCATGACATGTTTATCAGACTGTCACACACACGCCCATACAATCATGACATGTTTATCAGACTGTCACACACCCATATAATCATGACATGTTTATCAGACTGTCACACGCCCATACATTCATGACATGTTTATCAGACTGTCACACGCCCATACAATCATGACATGTTTATCAGACTGTCACACACCCATACATTCATGACATGTTTATCAGACTGTCACACACCCATACATTCATGACATGTTTATCAGACTGTCACACACCCATATATTCATGACATGTGTATCAGACTCACACACCCATACATTCATGACATGTTTATCAGACTGTCACACACCCATATATCATGAAATGTTTATCAGACTGTCACACACCCATACATTCATGACATGTTTATCAGACTGTCACACACCCATACATTCATGACATGTGTATCAGACTCACACACCCATACATTCATGACATGTTTATCAGACTGTCACACACCCATACATTCTTGACATGTTTATCAGACTGTCACACACCCATACATTCATGACATGTTTATCAGACTGTCACACACCCATACATTCATGACATGTTTATCAGACTGTCACACACCCATACATTCATGAAATGTTTATCAGACTGTCACACGCCCATACATTCAGACTGTCACACACCCATACATTCATGAAATGTTTATCACACTGTCACACACCCATACATTCATGACATGTTTATCAGACTGTCACACACCCATACATTCATGAAATGTTTATCAGACTGTCACATGCCCATACATTCATGACATGTTTATCAGACTGTCACACACCCATACATTCTTGACATGTTTATCAGACTGTCACACACCCATACATTCATGACATGCTTATCAGACTGTCACACGCCCATACATTCATGACATGTTTATCAGACTGTCACACACCCATACATTCATGACATGTTTATCAGACTGTCACACACACACACACCCATACATTCATGACATGTTTATCAGACTGTCACACACCCATACATTCATGACATGTTTATCAGACTGTCACACACCCATACATTCATGAAATGTTTATCAGACTGTCACACGCCCATACATTCAGACTGTCACACACCCATACATTCATGAAATGTTTATCACACTGTCACACACCCATACATTCATGACATGTTTATCAGACTGTCACACACCCATACATTCATGAAATGTTTATCAGACTGTCACATGCCCATACATTCATGACATGTTAAACAGACTGTCACACACCCATACATTCATGACATGTTTATCAGACTGTCACACACCCATACATTCATGACATGTTTATCAGACTGTCACACACCCATACATTCATGAAATGTTTATCAGACTGTCACATGCCCATACATTCATGACATGTTAAACAGACTGTCACACACCCATACATTCATGACATGTTTATCAGACTGTCACACACCCATACACTCTTGACATGTTTATCAGACTGTCACACACCCATACATTCATGAAATGTTTATCAGACTGTCACACGCCCATACATTCAGACTGTCACACACCCATACATTCATGAAATGTTTATCACACTGTCACACACCCATACATTCATGAAATGTTTATCAGACTGTCGCACGCCCATACATTCATGACATGTTTATCAGACTGTCACACACCCATACATTCATGACATGTTTATCAGACTGTCACACACCCATACATTCATGAAATGTTTATCAGACTGTCACACACCCATACATTCATGACATGTTTATCAGACTGTCACACACCCATACATTCATGACATGTTTAACATTTGTATGCTTGCTTATTAAATAATGAGTATTGTTCTGCGAATAATTGCAATAACAGAATAAAAGATACAATTCAATACAGTCTGTATGGACATTGTAGCAGCACAATTGTGTACGATGTATTATTCATTAAGTCAGGCGTGTATCCAGGCATACACACGTATGCATTGAATTCGTCAGCAAAATTTAAAAAAATAGTCCAAAATATTCAATTAGAAGTGAGGTGGTGAGGGGGGGGGGGCGGGGGGCGTGTATGGACTAATTTCAGTCATTTTAGAGTGGGGTCTGTGCTGAATGGTTAATGTCGTTGACATCAAAAAATCACATTACCCTCACTGCTGAATGTTCGAATCCCATTTGGTGTGCCAAATTCTTTCAAGTGGGGGACCTATCCACGTGGCTTGTGGTAGGTTGTTGGTTCTACCCATCTGTGTCGGAGGGGCAACCTGGGTCTTCCTCCACCAGTAATAGCGGGAAAGTCGCCATATGACCTACGTTGTTGGTGTGACTTTAAACCCCCCAAAAACAAAACCAAACTCAACCGATTTATCAATAGATCAGTGTGACTTGATAACTTACTGGATGTGTGTTAATAAGTAGCGTGCAAATTGCCATAGCAGTACGAGAACGCACCATTTGTCTTCTAATATAAAACAAAAATTGGGTGAGATCCCTCGCGAGTCCCCTCACACATCTACCACACTACTCGCTGATACGGGACTGGTTTAGCAGCTTCGATGTTGGGTGAGATCCCTCGAGTCCCCTCACACACCTATCACACTACTCACTGATAAGGGGCTGGTTTAGCAGCTTTGATGTTGGGGTAAGATCCCTCGAGTCCCCCTCACACACCTAACTACTCGCTGATACGGGGCTGGTTTAGCAGCTTCGGTGTTCAAGTTTGTCGTACAGTGGAAAAACGGCTAGGTACGCCGCTGTAGTTCATTGGTTGTCAGTGTTTTCAACTGATCAGTTTATTACGATTATTTCTATATAACTGCAGTCAATGATCGAGGCTCAGTCTGGTTTGAGCACGTGTCACAACGTGTGCTCATCACTCACAATTTATTCACTTTGTTTCGGATTGATTTCTATATTGATTTTTTTTGTTTTGCGATATTTCATTTCGGAACTTGCCTTGCTTTCTCGGAATAGCGATTAACCAATCCTACTCTTGCAAACTAATTGTTTACTGGCGGCGGCCAGCAAACGATTGCAATTTTCCACCCCTGATGATTGTGAATATATACACTATGCATTTACCGTAATCTGTCTAAAAAGTTCGAAACGGACAGAAATATTTGCAAACACATGATACGGGCGAATGTAATATTACTAAGGGAGAGTGGATTTTCGGGCGAGTAGCTCTAAATAGATGCTTTAACCCCTGATGGTACCTGGCTTCTCATTTATAAAACTGTACGCAGAATGATTGTTATAGATTAGTAAATTGTTCTTTTTGTTGTTTTTATTAAAAATACTAATTTCAAATGTATTTTTCTGCTGATGCTCTTTAAGTTTCAAAAGTAACTATTTTTAAGTAGAGATTTTATATGGTGTATATATATTTTCTAGCAACCAGTGCTTTATACTGATTACTTACTCAAGAATAACACTACTTATTTTTCTAGCAGATATTTCTAACTTAAATGCCAAACATCAACATAAATTCTGCTCTATGGTCTAAGGGAGACAACCTAGCCCATCATTCTATTTTTAAAAAAAGGCTAAATTTTATTAAAAATTACAGGGTTGTCTTCCTTAACACCGTAAAGTGGCATTTAAGTTTAGGTTAGAAATGTCTTAATACAGAAATAATGTCATTCTATTGCATGAAAGAGAGTTGTTCTTGTTTTCTCCACCAGCTAGCACAGCCTGCTATATCTGTTTCATGCATGCTCTGTTTGGTATATTAACCAATTCTAGGGAAGCATGGAACCACCGCACATTATTGAGAGTAACAACCTGGCCATTAGAGCAGCAGCAGCGGTGTGCCGGGACCACAGAGTGTACACACCAACCAGAGAAGCTCGGCGCGAGCCTCCGGAACCACCACAGAGAATTAATAGTCGTTTAACGTTGGACAAAGTTGACAAACCGTCGCCACCACAAACTCTATCGTCGGGATCTTTGAAATCACAATTTTCAAATCCTCCCACCCCACCCACTTTATACCCCAGTAACCCTCAGACCCCGCTTACACCTCCTACGCCCCAGGGACCGGGGCCAGGCAGTGGGGAAGGGGATTCTCCAAACATTCTTGGCACAAGCTTAGAAGATGAATTCACACGGGTTAGTTGTTTAGAGTTTAGTTTCTGCTGTAATTGTTATTCTGATACGCATGATGTTAAATGCATACCTCATCATTTTCCTGTGCCCGTCGGTATGCATGAACATAGCTTTGTGTGCATTTCATATTATTTTTGTATGTATTATTTTAATATAATCGCATTCATTATAGTACCATGCTTAAAATAGCGGATTATTTTGGAGATATATGCTCTAAAACTCTAAATGTGTAAATGTGGAAAATTTGTTCTTGTATAGGAATGTACAGAGCTCATATGTGCGTTATGGGAGTGTTTAGAACGTCAGACCTCTATCAGGGGTCGCCAATTGAAAAAAACTGGCGCCAATTTAAATAACATGGAGTCAATAACAGCCATATTATATAGTTCACAGATAAATATTTGAAGCCATGTATTTTACAAAGCATGTGCCCAAAAAAAAAAAAATTCAAAAAAAATTGCTCCAAATATTTTCACCAATTCACAAAATTGAGCGCCAATATTTGTTTTTTGGTGACCGTCAGTGGGAACCCTGCCTCTGTCAGGTGTTTCGTGCTCTAGTCTGTATTGCGCCTTTGTTCTTGAATGTACAAGCTCTATGCGTTCCTTGGCCGAATGGTTACGGTCATTGACTACAAATCACTTGCGCCTAGCTGCAGTAGGTTTGTCCCACTAGGGTGTCTAATTTCTTACAAGTGAGGAAGCTATCCGGCTGACTTGTTGAAGGTCGGTGAATCTATCCGGGTGCCTGTCTGTGCCTGAAATTTTTTTATCAGAAAATAGGATAAATATAATATTAGGTTACTTTCTTATAAATTTTAATTTATTAAGCTTGTCTCCAAAAAGATACACGACTCGGCAGAGCCTCGCTTTGTATATCTTCTCCAACTCGCCTAATAGATTAAAATTAGTAACCTAATATTCTCTGTTTATGAGATTCAAAAAATGTTAGGGATGATAATGACATATTTCTATCTAAAACCCTAACTTCGCTTCTCTTTAACATTGCCACTATCTCTCTCCTATATCTTATCTCTTCCATATCACTCTCAGCTTTAGGCTTTGTGCAGTAATATCTTCTTCTCTTGTTATATATTCAGAGCTATTTACTGAATATTGTATTTTATACGGTGCTATTGTCTGGTATCATATGATGTTACATTCGTACATTTAAATGCTATGTCATATCGTGTATATCTCCCTCCATCATGCCTCGTACATATGATACAGCCATGTGCCTCGCTATGTACGTGGCTATCTCCCTCCATCATGTCTCGTAAATATGATACAACCATGTGCCTCGTTATGTACGTGGCTATCTCCCTCCATCATGTCTCGTAAATATGATACAACCATGTGCCTCGCTATGTACGTGGCTATCTCCCTCCATCATGTCTCGTAAATATGATGCAACCATGTGCCTCGCTATGTACGCAGCTATTTCCCTCCGTTATGTTGTCTACATTTAAATCAACCGTGTGTCGTGTCGAATCCCATTTACTCAGAGATTTCCTGTATTTGTATGCATAGCACCCTTTGATGACATATTCACCGATATTCCACATATTTCGCTTCATTAAGTTAAGTACACACACTGCGTCCTGTACCACGTTTCTGTATACCATTATTTCCTGCTAGCATGTCCTGTTGTTTATGCTATGTATTTCTAGTTCTGTTGTTCATTATAAATATTTCTAGTTTTGTTAGTTATTATATATATATATATATATATTCATAATTTGGTTATTTATTATATATATTTCTAATTAAGGAGTTACAGAGACAGAAACAAGACTATGAGAATCGTAAAAAGATTGCGGAACAATTACGTATCCAACAGGAAGAGGATGATGAGCGAGAACAGCGGCGGCGCGCAGCTCAGCGCGTACAGGATGAACAGCTCGCACTGCTGGATCGACAGAGAGAGGAGGTAAATCCGACACCTGACTTGTCATTTGCTTATACGCTTTGAGGAAACTACTCATTTGTCCGGACGCGCTGAAATTTCACAGAGTCGAAAACATTTTAATCTCCATTTGTTGTTTTATCTTGTTGAAGGCTGAGGATGTTAAAAGACGAGAAGATGAACATCGTGTTGCTGAGGAAACACGCATGTCTGCCGAGGAGGAGGCAAGGAAAGTGGAGGAGGCCGGACAAATTGAGGAGGCGAGTCGGTTAGAGGAAGTCCGGAGGCTAGAGGAAGGCCGGAGACTTGAGGAAGTCCGGAGACTAGAGGAAGTCCGGAGACTAGAGGAAGCGAGGCAGCATAAAGCAGATAATAAGTATGTATTATTAGTAATGGATAGTTTTGTGTAAATATATATAGTAGCGGATGGGCCCTGTATGATATGTTAGTAATGGATAGTTTTGTATATATATATATAGTAGCGGATGGGCCCTGTGTGATATATTAGTAATGGATAGTTTTGTGTATATATATATATATATAGTAGCGGATGGGCCCTGTGTGATATATTAGTAATGGATAGTTTTGTGTATATATATATAGTAGCGGATGGGCCCTGTATGATATATTAGTAATGGATAGTTTTGTGTATATATATATAGTAGCGGATGGGCCCTGTATGATATATTAGTAATGGATAGTTTTGTGTATATATATATATATAGTAGCGGATGGGCCCTGTATGATATGTTAGTAATGGATAGTTTTGTGTATATATATATATAGTAGCGGATGGGCCCTGTATGATATATTAGTAATGGATAGTTTTGTGTATATATATGTATAGTAGCGGATGGGCCCTGTGTGATATATTTCGGGCCTGATCTTAGGCTGTGATATCCTAAGAAAGGGCAGGCAGGGGAAGGTGTCGCTTTCTGTAAAATATACCGGTTAAAGACGAGTGAACAGATTATGTAAATTAGACAGTATAATAACATATAAAATTGTATGTATACAGATTTTGGTTACGTATAAAAGTATATTAATCTGCAGAATATAGAATATATAGACGTGTAGCATATAGCAACATCTCGCAGCGTTCTCATTTACTGAATTATGATGTCAACCATTGCTGTGTTCTGATTGGTAAAAGCTATGATCTTGAACCATTGTTGCAATCTGATTGGATGAGCCACAATCTCCTTTGTTGAGGTCTATGATCTCAAACCATTACTGAGTTCTCACTGGTTGAGGTCTATGATCTCAAACCATTGCTGAGTTCTCACTGGTTGAGGTCTATGATCTCAAAGCATTGCTGAGTTCTCATTGGTTGAACTCTATGATCTCAAAGCATTGCTGAGTTCTCATTGGTTGAAGTCTATGATCTCAAAGCATTGCTGAGTTCTCATTGGTTGAGGTCTATGATCTCAAACCATTACTGAGTTCTCACTGGTTGAGGTCTATGATCTCAAACCATTGCTGAGTTCTCACTGGTTGAGGTCTATGATCTCAAAGCATTGCTGAGTTCTCATTGGTTGAACTCTATGATCTCAAAGCATTGCTGAGTTCTCATTGGTTGAAGTCTATGATCTCAAAGCATTGCTGAGTTCTCATTGGTTGAGGTCTATGATCTCAAACCATTACTGAGTTCTCACTGGTTGAGGTCTATGATCTCAAACCATTGCTGAGTTCTCACTGGTTGAGGTCTATGATCTCAAAGCATTGCTGAGTTCTCATTGGTTGAAGTCTATGATCTCAAAGCATTGCTGAGTTCTCATTGGTTGAGGTCTATGATCTCAAAGCATTGCTGAGTTCTCATTGGTTGAGGTCTATGATCTCAAAGCATTGCTGAGTTCTCATTGGTTGAGGTCTATGATCTCAAAGCATTGCTGAGTTCTCATTGGTTGAGGTCTATGATCTCAAAGCATTGCTGAGTTCTCATTGGTTGAGGTCTATGATCTCAAACCATTGCTGAGTTCTCACTGGTTGAGGTCTATGATCTCAAACCATTGCTGAGTTCTCATTGGTTGAGGTCTATGATCTCAAAGCATTGCTGAGTTCTCATTGGTTGAACTCTATGATCTCAAAGCATTGCTGAGTTCTCATTGGTTGAACTCTATGATCTCAAACCATTGCTGAGTTCTCATTGGTTGAGGTCTATGATCTCAAACCATTGCTGAGTTCTCATTGGTTGAGGTCTATGATCTCAAACCATTGCTGAGTTCTCATTGGTTGAGGTCTATGATCTCAAAGCATTGCTGAGTTCTCATTGGTTGAGGTCTATGATCTCAAACCATTGCTGAGTTCTCATTGGTTGAGGTCTATGATCTCAAAGCATTGCTGAGTTCTCATTGGTTGAACTCTATGATCTCAAACCATTGCTGAGTTCTCATTGGTTGAACTCTATGATCTCAAACCATTGCTGAGTTCTCATTGGTTGAACTCTATGATCTCAAAGCATTGCTGAGTTCTCACTGGTTGAGGTCTATGATCTCAAAGCATTGCTGAGTTCTCATTGGTTGAGGTCTATGATCTCAAACCATTGCTGAGTTATCACTGGTTGAGGTCTATGATCTCAAAGCATTGCTGAGTTCTCATTGGTTGAGGTCTATGATCTCAAACCATTGCTGAGTTCTCATTGGTTGAACTCTATGATCTCAAAGCATTGCTGAGTTCTCATTGGTTGAGGTCTATGATCTCAAACCATTGCTGAGTTCTCATTGGTTGAGGTCTATGATCTCAAAGCATTGCTGAGTTCTCATTGGTTGAGGTCTATGATCTCAAAGCATTGCTGAGTTCTCATTGGTTGAAGTCTATGATCTCAAAGCATTGCTGAGTTCTCATTGGTTGAGGTCTATGATCTCAAACCATTGCTGAGTTCTCATTGGTTGAACTCTATGATCTCAAAGCATTGCTGAGTTCTCATTGGTTGAGATCTATGATCTCAAACCATTGCTGAGTTCTCATTGGTTGAGGTCTATGATCTCAAAGCATTGTTGAGTTCTCACTGGTTGAGGTCTATGATCTCAAAGCATTGCTGAGTTCTCATTGGTTGAGGTCTATGATCTCAAACCATTGCTGAGTTCTCACTGGTTGAGGTCTATGATCTCAAACCATTGCTGAGTTCTCACTGGTTGAGGTCTATGATCTCAAACCATTGCTGAGTTCTCATTGGTTGAGGTCTATGATCTCACAGCATTGCTGAGTTCTCATTGGTTGAAGTCTATGATCTCACAGCATTGCTGAGTTCTCGCTGGTTGAGGTCTATGATCTCAAACCATTGCTGAGTTCTCACTGGTTGAGGTCTATGATCTCAAACCATTGCTGAGTTCTCATTGGTTGAGGTCTATGATCTCACAGCATTGCTGAGTTCTCATTGGTTGAAGTCTATGATCTCACAGCATTGCTGAGTTCTCGCTGGTTGAGGTCTATGATCTCAAACCATTGCTGAGTTCTCACTGGTTGAGGTCTATGATCTCAAACCATTGCTGAGTTCTCATTGGTTGAGGTCTATGATCTCACAGCATTGCTGAGTTCTCATTGGTTGAAGTCTATGATCTCACAGCATTGCTGAGTTCTCGCTGGTTGAGGTCTATGATCTCAAACCATTGCTGAGTTCTCACTGGTTGAGGTCTATGATCTCAAACCATTGCTGAGTTCTCATTGGTTGAGGTCTATGATCTCACAGCATTGCTGAGTTCTCATTGGTTGAACTCTATGATCTCAAAGCATTGCTGAGTTCTCATTGGTTGAACTCTATGATCTCAAAGCATTGCTGAGTTCTCATTGGTTGAACTCTATGATCTCAAACCATTGCTGAGTTCTCATTGGTTGAGGTCTATGATCTCAAACCATTGCTGAGTTCTCATTGGTTGAACTCTATGATCTCAAAGCATTGCTGAGTTCTCGATGGTTGAGGTCTATGATCTCAAACCATTGCTGAGTTCTCATTGGTTGAGGTCTATGATCTCAAACCATTGCTGAGTTCTCATTGGTTGAGGTCTATGATCTCAAACCATTGCTGAGTTCTCATTGGTTGAACTCTATGATCTCAATGCATTGCTGAGTTCTCATTGGTTGAAGTCTATGATCTCAAAGCATTGCTGAGTTCTCATTGGTTGAAGTCTATGATCTCAAAGCATTGCTGAGTTCTCATTGGTTGAGGTCTATGATCTCAAAGCATTGCTGAGTTTTCACTGGTTGAGCTCTATGATCTCAAACCATTGCTGAGTTCTCATTGGTTGAACTCTATGATCTCAAAGCATTGCTGAGTTCTCGCTGGTTGAGGTCTATGATCTCAAAGCATTGCCGAGTTCTCATTGGTTGAGGTCTATGATCTCAAGCATTGCTGAGTTCTCATTGGTTGAGGTCTATGATCTCAAAGCATTGCTGAGTTCTCATTGGTTGAGGTCTATGATCTCAAAGCATTGCTGAGTTCTCTTTGGTTGAGGTCTATGATCTCAAACCATTGCTGAGTTCTCATTGGTTGAGGTCTATGATCTCAAAGCATTGCTGAGTTCTCATTTGTTGAGTTTATGATCTCAAAGCATTGCTGAGTTCTCATTGGTTGAACTCTATGATCTCAAAGCATTGCTGAGTTCTCATTTGTTGAACTTTATGATCTCAAAGCATTGCTGAGTTCTCATTGGTTGAACTCTATGATCTCAAACCATTGCTGAGTTCTCATTGGTTGAGGTCTATGATCTCAAACCATTGCTGAGTTCTCATTGGTTGAACTCTATGATCTCAAAGCATTGCTGAGTTCTCGCTGGTTGAGGTCTATGATCTCAAACCATTGCTGAGTTCTCATTGGTTGAGGTCTATGATCTCAAACCATTGCTGAGTTCTCATTGGTTGAGGTCTATGATCTCAAACCATTGCTGAGTTCTCATTGGTTGAACTCTATGATCTCAATGCATTGCTGAGTTCTCATTGGTTGAAGTCTATGATCTCAAAGCATTGCTGAGTTCTCATTGGTTGAAGTCTATGATCTCAAAGCATTGCTGAGTTCTCATTGGTTGAGGTCTATGATCTCAAAGCATTGCTGAGTTTTCACTGGTTGAGCTCTATGATCTCAAAGCATTGCTGAGTTCTCATTGGTTGAGGTCTATGATCTCAAAGCATTGCTGAGTTTTCACTGGTTGAGCTCTATGATCTCAAAGCATTGCTGAGTTCTCATTGGTTGAAGTCTATGATCTCAAAGCATTGCTGAGTTCTCATTGGTTGAGGTCTATGATCTCAAAGCATTGCTGAGTTTTCACTGGTTGAGCTCTATGATCTCAAAGCATTGCTGAGTTCTCATTGGTTGAGGTCTATGATCTCAAAGCATTGCTGAGTTTTCACTGGTTGAGCTCTATGATCTCAAAGCATTGCTGAGTTCTCATTGGTTGAGGTCTATGATCTCGAGCCTTTGCCATGTTCTGTTTCGCTGAGATATATTTGACCCCAATGCGGTGTTCTTAGACTATGGATTGAGCGCATGACACCAAAGCTTCAAACATTTAACTGTTTTAAAAATACACTATTCCACAAATTCAATTTAACATGTATTGCAACAGTGTAACAATAAATATACAAAATAAACTTACTTGTACTATCAAAATTATATTTCTACAAAAACAGATTCATTAAATTTTGTAAATACACAAATGTGCATTACCAGATATAACAATACTATTGTTGTATATTGTCTGCAACTTGGAACAAACTAAGTGAACATTCTCACATTGATTTTTGTTACACCTAAATTTTATTTTTGTTTACACGTAAAATTTGTAATACGACCAAATATGTTTGCTGATTATTTACAGAGTGCTGCGCCCCCGGAGGCATACTGTAGATAACAGTCTGAGGTAGTGGTCTGTGGGCGTTTACCTCTTAATAACATGTAGTCAGTGTTTGAACAGTGCAGTATATTCGCAGGGCTCATTCTAGGTCATAATTTTTGGGGGAAGTGAGAAAACGCGTGATTCCGTCCTTAAATTGTGTTATTTAATAAATTTCAACAAAATATCGTTAAAATGCACACAGCATGACCATTAAATGCAATATTTGAATAGGAGTGCTTTCTAATGGGCCAGTGTATCTTACTGCACAAAATTATATATGAAAATTGTAAAAGAATTTTTTTTTAGTTATTAAGAAGTGGGTCGCCCAAGTCGCCCTCTAGAATGAGCCCTGATATTTGGCAAGAATTATTTTCCTCTGAAGGGAGAAGTGAAACAGCTGAGGGAGAATGTTTCTCCCAAATCTCCCTCTAGTTCGAGCTCTGAAGGGAGAAGTGAAACAACTGAGGAAGAATATTTCTCCCAAATCTCCATCTAGTTCGAGCTCTGAAGGGAGAAGTGAAACAGCTGAGGAAGAATATTTCTCCCAAATCTCCATCTAGTTCGAGCTCTGAAGGGAGAAGTGAAACAGCTGAGGAAGAATATTTCTCCCAAATCTCCCTCTAGTTCGAGCTCTGAAGGGAGAAGTGAAACAGCTGAGGAAGAATATTTCTCCCAAATCTCCCTCTAGTTCGAGCTCTGAAGGGAGAAGTGAAACAGCTGAGGGAGAATATTTCTCCTATATCTCCCTCAAGCTTAGTAGTGAGAATTGAGACTGTTTTGAGATGTAGAATTAAAGTAACCCAATCTGCCATATATTTATACTGCACTGTTCAGCGGTAAAATATCAGCTTTGAACCTGGAGCAGATTTAGCATATAATATTGCTTGACGTGAAAACTTACAAAATATCTGACCATGCTACTGAGGTAACACAAACTTTTCTGTCATGGTTTACAGGTTAATCCACGGAAACGCGGTCTTTAAAACTGTCATTGGCTGAATTTGAGAACTGCATGGAGAATGTCTGGGAGTTTCTGATATAATTTTTTAAAAGCTTGCCTCACATGGCTGACACGAATGCATCACTATTAACAAGCAGAAATTAGTAATCGGACATAACTACAAAATAAAAATCCTGTGTTTTTTTAGAATATGACTTCCACGATGAACTTTCTGAAAGGGTCCTGTGGATGTCCCTGAACTGTACTAAGTTGGAAAAATGTAGACCCAAGTTATAGAGACTTAAAATAAGTTGTTATACCACTGTGGCCTGTGCGTTATAAAGTGATCTGAACTGTGTGTAAATTGATGGCTTAACTTAATTAATAAAAAAATACCTTTCTTGAAATAAAAAGAGACAATGTCTTTTTTTGCTGGGGGGTGGGTGGGGCCTCCGTGGCCGAGTTGTTAGCTTGTTGACTTTAAATCACTTGCCCTGCACAGTTGTAGGTTTGAATCCCACTGTGGGTGTCAAATTCTTTCATATGAAGAAGATATCCAGCTGGCTTTCGGAAGCTGGTGTTTCTTCTCGGTCCATGCTTGACGGGGCAGCCGGTGACGTCTTCATGCACCAATAACAGCTGGAGACATATCACCTAAGCTGTTTGTGTGACATCAAAACCCCAAAACAATAACTGCCTGGGGGAATTCATACGTCTGTCTTAGTGAAAATAATGCTCTGGTTTCAAAGTTGAAAGCTGTCCTAAAGGCCTGGGAAAATTCCGAATCGTCTTATAACAACATTTATGCAACCAATTTCTGAACTACTTTATTTTTTTGGAATGATTAGGTGTCAGACTTTCCTATATTTTCATTGGTAATTGGTCTGTATTATACCGTATCCATAGCATTTGGTAATCTTTCTTTCCTACAAGTTTAGGTCTTTGTTTGACATTATAGGTACATGTACATGGTAAACGGTTTGGTTTTGTAGGAGTAATCGTTTGATCTAATAATGTAATTGAATTTCCGAATCTATTTTCTGCCGTTGTTTGTTAGAAAATGAGATTTTGGTATGTTATAGGTGCCTTCAAAGAGTTTCATTTAGCTTGTATCAAATATTCATCTCATCTATACGACGTGCAGAATCCAATGTTCATCCAAGGTCATGGCCACACTTTGGAGGTCAAGGTGAATCTAGTCCATAACTCTTCAACCATAGACAGGTCTGTAGTCCAGTGGTAACACGCTGGACCAGTGGTAACACGCTGGACTGGTAATCCAGGGATCGCAGGTTCGATCCCCCGTCTGACCCTAATAAAATTAACAGTCTTTCAGATGGGACTTTAAACCGAGGTCTTGTGTCGGTGCTTTACACCGTGCACGTAAAAGAACCAGAGGAGACTCTGGAATGGGTCTCTGTCTGTATCATTGCACTACCCTCGGAGCGTATCAGCCTGGCCTGCTATTATAGGGGTTCAGGAAGTACTGATGTTCATAATGTCTTATTGTCAGAAATGGCTGCTTCTCTCAGTAGGGATGCACTATAATTAATTACTTTTTATGCAAGTTTGACGTAATCTTCGTTAACGTGCTGATAATGATAGTGGATGGAAGGTGGTTGTGCGGGAGGGGTAGATGTGTGGGAGAGGCAGATGTGTGGGAGGGGTGTGTGTGAATGTTGCAGTTAGTGAATGATCTACACATATTTATACACAGGTACAGTATTTTGTCATTACAATCATTGCAGACCAAAGACACGTTTACCGTCGATGCTAACAAAACTGAAATAAGTGCTTTTTGATTATTAATCTCCGCATCTAATGTCGTCTTCATCTTCATCATTCATCATTCAGCTTAATGTTGAAACTTTAATCATTCTCCATCGTTCCTGCGTCTCTATAAGAAACAAACCTCCAAACCTCAGCATCAGTACGCATTCATCGATTCACTTGAAACAGTTTACACACTGTTTTCCTAAGAATTAGCTGATGAAATACAGAGCAGGTCAACCGGCCAACTCTCAAAGTATATTTTAATAATTTCAAGTGTTGTCAATTTGTTATGAAAATAAACATTTAAAATTTTTTATGTGTGCAAAAATTCTTCGTCAGTAATGGGTGGGGTTACGTAAAAGCATTTTCTTTTGGGTTATTTATTGTGATTATGGCGTATAGTATATTAATATTCCTGGTATTATCATTACGTTTACTTTAAATATTTGTAAAAGTCCGCCTCCGTGGTCGAGTGGTTAAGGTCGCTGACTTGTATACCACTGTAACCTATCATCACTGATGGTCACGGGTTCGAGCCACGCTCAGACCGTGTCTCATTTATACGAAAAAGTTGGCAGTTTCTTACGGAGTACTGGTTAACCGCTGGAGCCTGCCCAGGAAAGGTGTTGTTAGGTAAACTGCCCGCCGGCGATATAGCCCAAAATGGTGCTGATGCAGGTGTAACACCCGAAATATAACATAACAATATTTGCTACCAGAACTACAACTAATAATGAAAGCAAGTAAATTTGGTCGCCCTGTAACATGCGTTATTGTTCTCACCATAATGCATGATAAACGATGTCCTGCAACATTTTCTCCTCATAAATTACTATCTTTTGAATACATGAATATAAAGGAGAAATGATGTTACTATTAAACAAATGTAAAACCAGCATTGTATTATTCTTTTGAAAATTGATGAAAAAGTTGGCAGTTTCTTACGGAGGTTGGTGCACCCAAGTACTGGTTAACCGCTGGAGCGTGCCCAGGAAAGGTGTTGTTAGGTAAACTGCCCGCCGGCGATATAGCCCGAAATGGTGCTGATGCAGGCGTAAAACCCGAAATATAACATATAACATCTTTTGAAAATTTAAATACATTATGCCATATTTGTTACCATTATCTCCGAATCACCCTATATGTTTATTCCTATAAAATAACACCAGTTTTTGTTTTTGATTTTTATGATAAATTGGTGTGAGTTGCTGATGCATTGGTTTGTTGGTGCGTTTAATTGATGCGGTGTTTGACTGGTGATCTGTGAAGTATATGTGTATTTAATACATACATGAATATCTATCTCTCTAGCATTCATGTGTATAACTGTTTTGATTCGTCATCGATGCATGCTCTTTCCTCCTGATGTATGTCTTAATTAACTAACACCATGTTTTCTTGTAATGAAAATTGTGTCAAAGTTAATAAAAAAACTAATCGGCGATAAAAAGGATAAAAGAAATATTTGAATTTGTTTTGGTGTATACTGACTACATGCAGGCACAGATTGAATCGTGTTTTGTTGCCTGTTATTTGCATACATTTGGTGTATACTGACTACATGCAGGCGCAGATTGAATCGTGTTTTGTTGCCTGTTATTTGCATACATTTGGTGTATACTGACTACATGCAGGCGCAGATTGAATCGTGTTTTGTTGCCTGTTATTTGCATACATTTGGTGTATACTGACTACATGCAGGCGCAGATTGAATCGTGTTTTGTTGCCTGTTATTTGCATACATTTGGTGTATACTGACTACATGCAGGCGCAGATTGAATCGTGTTTTGTTGCCTGTTATTTGCATACATTTGGTGTATACTGACTACATGCAGGCGCAGATTGAATCGTGTTTTGTTGCCTGTTATTTGCATACATTTGGTGTATACTGACTACATGCAGGCGCAGATTGAATCGTGTTTTGTTGCCTGTTATTTGCATACATTTGGTGTATACTGACTACATGCAGGCGCAGATTGAATCGTGTTTTGTTGCCTGTTATTTGCATACATTTGTACTTTATTCAGGTGTGTAGTATGAGATTAGGAATAATGAGAGACATTGTTCTGCCCCTGAATAATAAATACTCTTTAAAAGTAGATCGGTCCTCTTAAGTGGTTTCCTCTGTTTTTATCGTTCTTTCTTTTGCATAAGATGCTATCAAAATTCATTCACTTTCTCATCTTATAATTATTAAATTACTGTAACTATATATCTGGACAGATATCCTACAGTATATCCAATGGGTACTTATCTGTAAAGATTTGTTATCAATTCATTAACATGATTTTGATAAAAATGACATTTATCATACCGCAACATCTGGTTAGAGAACAACAGTAAAAACAAAGGATTCCAACTAAAAGTACCGAAATATATTTCGGGAATAAATCAGACTTCCTCTGCCAAGGGAGGTAACAGAAAAGCCAGCGATGTCTCTCATAGCATGTGTACCTAAAACTCAGTGGAAGAAATTGATCTAAGAAACTACTGTTCAGCACTAACTGTATTTATATACGATAGCTAATTTTCATAATGAATATATAATTATGCAGATATTAAAATGTTGGAATACATTCTTATTTGCTTGAGAAACAATTTGTATCATACATTCTGCACTGATTACCGTAGTTTTGCTCATTGTTCAAGCTTTACTGTCCATTATTACTTAGATATGAATATTAGCCTATTGTTTGCCGTTATTTGCCTACCACAATACTGTCTACCAACCAGGTTGATACGCTGTGTTTTCCAGTCTGATATTACGTTTGCTGGTTTAATATGGTCACGAGCCCGTATCAAACCAGAAAAAGCAGTATCATAACTAGTTCCTGAGAAATAACGCATGCACACTCAGTGCTAGTTTGTTTACTTCTGTAGCGTCCCAGTGTGTCAAATTTGACAGATAACAGATGTTTGTAGTTTGGTGGTAATATTTCAATAGTTTTCATGTATCTAATTCAGTAATTGTGATTTATTCCTGATAAATGGATAATGGAGAGCATGATTTCGATTATTAAATTTTCAAATTCATATCAATGTAATAAAGACGTTATTGTGTTGCTAGTTTCATATCAGCCTAGGTGTCGACCCTTGGTATATTTATATCAGCCTTTGACCTTCGGTTGCAGGCTGATATCAAGTTGCCTCGGGTGGATACCTATGCGGACGTGAAACTAGCCACGTATTAACCTCTAATACTCGCAAGTTTTTTACCACCAGATTTTGGCCTCAATGTGGTTTTTCCGTCTTATAAGTGAGTGCTAAAATACCTCGATTTGCACTGGCCAAGCATGCCATTTTTTATACTTGTGTCTGGTGTCCATGTTATCAACCTGTCTTATATATCGAGTGCATGCCAAAACCCCACAGATTTCATGACCAAAATAGGGGGTCGTCTTGTAGTCGATCCGGCGAGTATTATGGACGGTACCAGGTTGAGTTGCATCGTACAATACATTGATTGGTTGAAATACCTTATTTGCCGCTATTAAAAGCATTTAATAGTATTAACCCTTTCAACACCACAGGCCTCTAAATAGGCTTATGAAAAGTGTAGATCCAGATGAGCCGGCTCGTGACGAGCCGTCTCATCAGGATCTGCACTTTTTGTCAGTAATAATTATTACTATTTTTAGATAAAATTACCCATTTTTATCAATGAACTGGTCCAAAGGTAAAATTTTCTTATTAATTTATTGGTCTAAAAATATCAGGCACCAGTCCATGTCAGTTACTTGGGGTTGAATGGGTTAATGTGTACACTGCAGTTTGTTTCCGTATATTTTGCCTATGCTATTGTGATAGCCATCTCAGCTATTGGACTTATTTTGCATATTGTATTGTCTTGTCTTTACAGTTTCTATTTTAAAACAAACAATTTTCACAACTACGACATCAACACCAACCATACTTGGCCGCCGCCACCATCACCTTTTGTCAATCAGCAAGAAGCACAGGATTCTCCAGTAGCCACTCGGAGTGAAGCTCGTACGCCTGTAACACCTACCACGCTGGTCACTCCAGACCAAACTGTTGGGCAGATAAGAAACTTTGAGCACTTCTCCCAGCCTGGATATAGTGATCAGATACGAGCATCTAGTCCAGGGTATTATGGACCTGGTGGACCTGGCCAGAGTTACAGAAGTCCAGGGCAGCAAAGCCCTGGTTATCAGGTCCATAACACTAATGTCTATGGACGGGGCCAAAGTGCCAATGAACAGAGTTCCACTGCTCATAAACAAATTACAAGTGCAAGTAACAATAGACCCAGCGCTGGCCAGTATGGACACACAATAAGCAGTCCACAACAAAGCCCGCTTGTTAATCCACAAAGCCCGCTTGTTAATCCACAAAGCCCGTCATTTGATGAGCAGAACCATGAACACTCCAGACAAAACTCTGTCAGTAATCCACAAAGCCCTGGGTACCACGGACAAACCCAGGAACACCATCCTAGACATAGTCCAAGTAGTAATCCACAAAGCCCTGGGTACCACGGACAAACCCAGGAACACCATCCTAGACATAGTCCAAGTAGTAATCCACAAAGCCCTGGGTACCACGGACAAACCCAGGAACACCATCCTAGGCATAGTCCAAGTAGTAATCCACAAAGCCCTGGGTACCACGGACAAACTCAGGAACACCATCCTAGACATAGTCCAAGTAGTAATCCACAAAGCCCTGGGTACCACGGACCAACCCAGGATCATCATTGGCAAAGTGGCCATAAGCAGTATATGAACAATCACGGTAATTACGGGCCAAATGCCAACCAGTACGGGCACAATTCCCCTCGCTATCAAGGTGCACAGCCAAACTTTCATAGATACCAAAATGTGCAGCCTGTGTCGTCTTCAGATGCAGTTAGTTCTCAAAATACCTCAGTCCTGTATTCAGCATATCGGGACCATTCAAATCAACACACACCAATGAGCCCAGTGCATGAGCATGTGGAACCAACCCAATACGATCACCAAGGCAGCCCGATGCATGATCACCATAGCGACACAGAACATAGTCGTAATGGAAGTGCTGATCATGACCGTTATGGAAATGCAGCGCCTAGTCACTATGCCAACCCAGAGCATGATCGCCATGGCAACCCGGACCATGATCTCCATGGCCACCCGGATCATGATCACTATGGCAACCAGCATGACCTCTCTAACAGCATGCCTGTAGATTCCTACCCAAATCACAGGTAGGTTTATAGCACAGTAAAGTTTCTCTCTAATTAGTACTCCTGTGATGAATAAATCCGTAAACAATCTATTTTTAATTACTGAATGTTGACCACATATAGTTTAATGTTGGGAATTTTTGTGGTCAAATGTTGTTAAATATGTTTCCATGGAAATAAGGAATGATGTCAAATATTGTAAACTATTTTTTAAGACGCGATTCTTGTACGTACACTAAGCTCAATTTCAGCGCTCACCCGGTGTTTTACAGAATTTGGAGCAAATTAATATAACCATATACTATCAATATTCATATCTTATTTTATACATTTTATTACATACATGTAACTTTATGTAACTTATTTAGGTCGTCCGATTAGCGCAGTGGTTAGAGCGCTCGCTTCTCACCAATGCAACCCAGGTTCGATCCTCGGACCGGGAAGTATGTGAGATGGTACGGTTGTCGCCAGAACGGACAGGTTGGTTTTCTCCGAGTACTCCGGTTTCCTCCCACATGAATGACCACATTTACGCTGTCATCCGCGCCAACGAGAGTGATTAATATAAGTTGTTAAAACTTGCTTCGCAATCGTTGTAAAATAAATCAAGTTTTAGAATAACTTTACGCAATGAATTTCTGTATGATCACTTGGGACTAAAACACATTAAATGACATTATGAAAATATTTGACGGATCTGTAGTTCATGCAATGGTTAACACACTGGACTTGTAATCCAGGGATCGCAGGTTCGATCCCCAGTCTGACCCTAATAAAATTAACAGTGTTTCCATTGGGACTTTAAACCAATGTCTTGTGTCGGTGCTTTACACCGTGCACGTAAAAGAAACAGAGGAGACGCTGTCTGTATCATTGCACTATCCTCCAAACATCTAAAAATGACTAATCTCTTCAGACGGCGTCGCTCATATGGACAACAGGTAGAGACGATAAATAAACGTAAAACACATGAAAATATTTATGTTGTCTGATTGTTAATTGACTCCAAATTTGATAAAACACCAGGCAGAGTTTAGAAGCATTTGAAGGAGGTTCCTGTATTATCTGCTCTGGTTAATTGTGAAATATTTAACCTGCCAATCACAACTAAGGACGCTTCTGCAAACATAGCATAGAGCCAGATGAGGCGGCACAGAACATGCCTTCTGATCAGGATCTATGCTGTTTGCTATAGATAGAGGAGCTAAATCACTTGTCTGAATAGCAAACAACATAGATCCTCATCACACGCATTGTTATGCCACGGCTGATCTGGATCTATGTTGTTTGTCCATTCAGTCCAATTTATTCGGCAGGTTATGGGTTAATTGTGAAATCTTTAAATGACTGGAGTATCTGTGGCTGTAAGCTGATGTTGATTTGCTTATATACTTTGTTAGCTCTGCATGTTTTCTGGGAAATTTGTCTTTTGCTTTGAATCTGTTTGTCTTTAATTTTATTCTACATTGCTTATTGCTTGCAGTTGGTAACATATTTTAATATGACTAGCAATTAAACTCTTAACCCTTTCAGCACCACATACTTCTAAATAATCTTACAAAAAGTGTAGATCCAGATGAGCCGTTTCTCAGGATCTGCACTTTTTTGCCAGTAATATGACTATTTTTAGACAAAATTACCCATTTTGATAAATGGACTTGTCCAAATGTAATTTTCTTATTAATTTATTGGTCTGAAAATATGATGGACCAGTCCATGTCAGTTACTTGGTGTTAAATGGGTTAATAAAAATTTATTGGAAATATGTCTTGATTTATATCCAACATTGGTACTAGTGATCGTGCATAATTTGTCTGTCTATTCAGTTGGGTTGCAGGTCGGCGGATGACCATTTTCTGAAAGGAGCATCTGGGGGGGGGGGGGGGTGTATTACTATGTTGTTTACTAATGCTGGGAAGTTGCTGAAGGCTATCCCAGCACAGTTTTCATGTTCATATACAAGTATCTTCAACAATTAGTGGAAGTCGTGATAGCGCAGTGGATGCGCGGTCGCTTCAGGTGTGAACGGTCCGGAGTTCGAGCCCCGCTGGAGTCATTACGATTGTGCCCTTAGGCAAGGCATTTAAATGCCACATTGTCTCTCTCCCTCGTGGCGATGGATTCCATCAGTAATGAGGTCTCGAGAGTGGTTAATATAAGTTGTAAGAACTTGTTTCGCAATCGAGCTAAAATAAATTTGTATAAACTAACAATTATATATATATCATCATAACTGGGAATAATTAACGATGTCAACTTTTTTTGATAGTTTCTATTTATTTCGTGTTGAGATTACCGGTACCAATGTTGTTATTTTTTAGGCTGTAAGCTGTAGGTATAATTAAACATAAATGGATTTTTGATGTCGAGTAATTTTGTAGGAAAAATTAATGAATATAAAATTATCTACTTCAAAATTAGATAAATCCGGATAATAAAGGAATGTGACATCTCGATATTCCCATAATGTTAATTAAATTATACTTGAAACTTTAATGTCAGTCGGAAGGTTCGGTGGGACAAATTATATATGACCAGTACTGCGTGTCCCCTCCTCCCCCTTAACATCAATAGACAAATATATAACAAAAATTCGATGTTTTATCCCTCATCATTTTTCGGCAAGGGATATTGGTTTGGCACCGACCATCTGTGCGTCAGTCTGGAGCCAGTTGACAGTAACCAATGGGTGGAATTTAGAATATATTTATCAGCATAGTGTTGCGGAGCACATGTACCTTTAGTGGGGATCGGCCCAGTCACACCAGGGTTATTGCCATTTAATTGTCATACCCAGATACCGCGTCATACCCAGATACCGCGTCATACCCAGATACCCAGATGCATGTGATTTATAATATACAATGTAATGCTTGCGTGCATGATTGCCGAGAGCTTTGTCGATCAAGATAATGAAGTGAGTAAAAGTAATGGTAAGATTAAAAAGTAAAAGCAAGAGCATATAGTAGAGGAAAGAATTAAATGTAAAGGAAAGAACAAAAAGTAGAGGACAGCATGGAAAGAACATTATTGAGGTTTTCTCTGCATTTCTATTATAGGAAGCCAACATTAAATGCCTCGAACAGCTTTAAGGAGGAGCGGCGTGCAGGTGATGGCAGTCAGCAGTATCGCCGGACGGTGTCAGACTCGAACCAGAGATTACCAGCAGCTAGTCAACCAAACCAAATGCAACATGGTCCACCATTAACAAAGTATATCATTGCTCAATATTCTTATTACCAATAATAGCTGAGAGTCGTTATATCATCTAAGCTATATATGGTTCCCTGTCGGAATTTTTGTCTGCACACACTGTCGCCAATTGGGGGAAAAAATGGAGCCAATTTGAAAAACTTGAAGTCAACTCAGATCCATATAATTCACAGATAAATATTTGAAGCCATATATTTGACATAACATGTTGTGCCAAAAAAAAGAGAAAAAAAGTTGCGCCAAATATGTTTGCCGAATCACAAAATTTAGCGCCAGTATTTCATATTTATTTGGTTTTTTTTGTGTGTTTTTTTTGAGGCCCCTAATGGGTAACCCCGTTTATTTCCAAGGCATACATACACAGCACTATCAAACATAATAATGTCTCTCTAATGGTCTTTTTTATACGTTTGAAAAATAGAATGAAAATGTTCCGTTGTTTGAGAGTGTGTTTACCTAGAGAGAGAGAGAGAGAGAGAGAGGGAGAGAGAGAGAGGGATGAGAGGGATGAGAGGGAAGAGAGGGAAGGGAGAGGAGAGAGTGAGAGCAATGTTTGTCTTTTCTATTGCTCTATCTTATGAACGATTTATTTGTGTATTGTAAATTTATGCTCCTTATTCCAAATTTGACCATTTAATACTATATTTTTCTAATTATTATTTCTTAGAGCTATTTCTTTTTCGCAAACGTTGTTACATAAACAGTATTGATGAGAAATTAACATTGTTACTGCTTATCACTGGACTGTGATGTAATATGTACATGTTCTGTGTAATTCAGTGGACCTGTCGGGGAACAAGTGAGTGTAAATGGTACAACAGCAACTAACCAATCACAATCGGCTGACAGTAGTCTAAATACATCGTTTAACTCCACCCAGTCAGCCCCTTCCCACGGGGCACCAGTTACCAATGGACCCACAGAGGATAGACCCAGGACTCCACAGGGCTCAACAGGTGCAAGGAGAACAAAACCAACAGAAAGGGGCCATGTTCCAATATCTAAAGTGTCCAAACCGACAGTGCGGACCACCGGACCAGCAACCAGCTCACGGAGTGCACTGCCAACTTCCCGGCGAACCAATCTAAATCAGGTATTTTAAAGCTGCAATTCCATAGAATGTTCTGAACACTGATATATGCTAAGGAGCTGATGATTAGAAATACATGTAGTGATTGGGGTCTCATAAAAATTGGGGTCTCCTGGTGGTTACGGTCGTTGCCTTCAAATCTCGTTCCTCCCACCGCTCTAGGTTTGAATCCCACTAGGAAGCTATCGAGCTGCAGAAGGTTGATGGTTCTATCCGGGTACCTGTCATTGCCTGAAATACTGCTGAGGGAGCACGCAGCCTGCCTCCACCAATAATAGTTATAAATCTGTTATTTCGGTCCGCCTCCGTGGTCGAGTGGTTAAGGTCGCTGACTTGTATACCACTGTAACCTATCATCACTGATGGTCACGGGTTCGAGCCCTGCTCAGGCCGTGTCTCATTTATATGAAAAAGTCTTACGGAGGTTGGTGCACCCAAGTACTGGTTAACAGCTGGAGCCTGCCCAGGAAAGGTGTTGTTAGGTAAACTGCCCGCCGGCGATATAGCCCAAAATGGTGCTGATGCAGGCGTAAAACCCGAAATATAACATATAACATAACATAAATCTGTTATTTCACTATGTCCCCACCAGTTGCCCTGGGGGTGTAGAATTCTTTCAGCTGGCTTGTGGAAGGTCAGTGGTTCAACCTAGGTGCTTGTTCCTGTCTGACATACTGCTCGGAGAGGGACCTGGGGTATTCCTCCACCACTAATAGCTGGAAAGTCACATATGACCTAACCTGTTGGTGCGACACATTAACCGCCAAAAACAAACAAACAATACATAGAAGTTATTTCATTCATCGACGTGTAACTGTAATTTCATCTCAACAGTGATCATTCTGAGGATTTAATTCTCTGTAACGTACATAACAGTTACTATACAATAACTTTCTTAAGTCGTATTTCCATAAATATCAGTTAAACAAATATTTCTACTTACCATTAATTTATTTGCCTTCAAAAAAAATTTCCCCACGTTTAAACGTACAAGCTTCTCCGAAAATATTCCATGTCATTAATACCCATGTTTTCACGTTTTCACAATACATGTTGCCCATATGAGCGACGCCTTCTGAAGAGATTAGTCATTTTAGATTGTTGGAGGATAGTGCATGATACAGACAGAGACACATTCCAGAATCTCCTCTGGTTCTTTTACATGTACGGCGTACAGCACAGACACAAGACCTCGGTTTAATGTCTCATCTGAAAGACTGTTCATTTTATTAGGGTCAGACGGGGATCGAACCTGCGATCCCTGGATTACCAGAAGCATCAGTTGATGTCTTAATGCAATAAATATTGTTGTTGTTGTAAAATTAAAGAAAATCTTCAAATTTAACAATACTGCAAAATTGCATGACTGTACAGTATATTTGTTATTGCTGCAGGATGAGGAGGTACGTAAATCCAACCAGAACTTAAAGGGCACCGACACACAGAAGCCGAGAGGGGACCAGAGAGTACGGTCGATACAGAAAGATGCTGTCAATAATTATATGAACAGGGTATGTCAAACTTTAATTACTTTTATGAACAGGGTATGTCAAACTTCATTACTTTTATGAACAGGGTATGTCAAACTTTAATTACTTTTATGAACAGGGTATGTCAAACTTTAATTACTTTTATGAACAGGGTATGTCAAACTTTAATTACTTTTATGAACAGGGTATGTCAAACTTTAATTACTTTTATGAACAGGGTGGGTCAAACTTTAATTACTTTTATGAACTGGGTATGTTAAGCTTTAATTACTTTTATGAACAGGGTATGTCAAACTTTAATTACTTTTATGAACAGGGTATGTCAAACTTTAATTACTTTTATGAACAGGGTATGTCAAACTTTAATTACTTTTATGAACAGGGTATGTCAAACTTTAATTACTTTTATGAACAGGGTATGTCAAACTTTAATTACTTTTATGAACAGGGTATGTCAAACTTTAATTACTTTTATGAACAGGGTATGTCAAACTTTAATTACTTTTATGAACAGGGTATGTCAAACTTTAATTACTTTTATGAACAGGGTATGTCAAACTTTAATTACTTTTATGAACAGGGTATGTCAAACTTTAATTACTTTTATGAACAGGGTATGTCAAACTTTAATTACTTTTATGAACAGGGTATGTCAAACTTTAATTACTTTTATGAACAGGGTATGTCAAACTTTAGTTACTTTTATGAACAGGGTATGTCAAACTTTAGTTACTTTTATGAACAGGGTATGTCAAACTTCATTACTTTTATGAACAGGGTATGTCAAACTGCATTACTTTTATGAACAGGGTATGTCAAACTGCATTACTTTTATGAACAGGGTATGACAAACTTCATTACTTTTATGAACAGGGTATGTCAAATGTCAATACTTTTATGAACAGGGTATGTCAAACTTTAATTAATTTTATGAACAGGGTATGTCAAACTTCAATACCTTTATGAACAGGGTATGTCAAACTTCAATACCTTTATGAACAGGGTATGTCAAACTTCATTACTTTTATGAACAGGGTATGTCAAACTTCATTACTTTTATGAACAGGGTATGTCAAACTGCATTACTTTTATGAACAGGGTATGACAAACTTCATTACTTTTATGAACAGGGTTTGTCAAACGTCAATACTTTTATGAACAGGGTATGTCAAACGTCAATACTTTTATGAACAGGGTATGTCAAACTTTAATTAATTTTATGAACAGGGTATGTCAAACTTTAATTACTTTTATGAACAGGGTATGTCAAACTTTAATTACTTTTATGAACAGGGTATGTCAAACTTTAATTACTTTTATGAACAGGGTATGTCAAACTTTAGTTACTTTTATGAACAGGGTATGTCAAACTTTAGTTACTTTTATGAACAGGGTATGTCAAACTTCATTACTTTTATGAACAGGGTATGTCAAACTGCATTACTTTTATGAACAGGGTATGTCAAACTGCATTACTTTTATGAACAGGGTATGACAAACTTCATTACTTTTATGAACAGGTATGTCAAACTTTAATTACTTTTATGAACAGGTATGTCAAACTTCAATACTTTTATGAACAGGGTATGTCAAACTTCAATACCTTATGAACAGGGTATGTCAAACTTCATTACTTTATGAACAGGGTATGTCAAACTTCATTACTTTTATGAACAGGGTATGTCAAACTTTAATTACTTTTATGAACAGGGTATGTCAAACTTTAATTACTTTTATGAACAGGGTTGTAAACTTTATTACTTTATGAACGGGTATGTCAACTTTAATTACTTTTATGAACGGGTATGTCAAACTTTAATTACTTTTATGAACAGGGTATGTCACTTTAATTACTTTTATGAACAGGGTATGTCAAACTTTAATTACTTTTATGAACAGGGTATGTCAAACTTTAGTTACTTTATGAACGGGTATGTCAAACTTTAGTTACTTTTATGAACAGGGTATGTCAAACTTCATTACTTTTATGAACAGGGTATGTCAAACTGCATTACTTTTATGAACAGGGTATGTCAAACTGCATTACTTTTATGAACAGGGTATGACAAACTTCATTACTTTTATGAACAGGGTTTGTCAAACGTCAATACTTTTATGAACAGGGTATGTCAAACGTCAATACTTTTATGAACAGGGTATGTCAAACTTTAATTAATTTTATGAACAGGGTATGTCAAACTTTAATTACTTTTATGAACAGGGTATGTCAAACTACAGTAATTTTATGAACAGGGTAATCAAACTGCATTACTTTTATGAACAGGGTATGTCAAGCGTCAATACTTTTATGAACAGGGTATGTCATTTCTTTATGAATAGGGTATGTCAAACTTCAATACTTTTATGAAGAGGGTAAGTCAAACTTAAATACTTTTATGAACAGGGTAAGTCAAACTTAAATACATTTATGAACAGCTTACTAACGGAAGATCAGTGGTTCTACCCAGCACCCATTTGTGTCTGAATTACTGTTTGGATGGGGCATCAGGGTCTTCCTCCACCAATAACAGCCTGTGAGTTGCCATATCTAATTGATGTAGCTAGCATAATGGTGAAAGCAAAATTAATATCGCTCTTCAAATAAAGAAGTTATGAGCATTTGAAATATTATATAAATGGCAGCCATTTTGGATTTCGTTGGAACGCTGTTTGTAATTTACAGGTTTTATGAGGTGAAATTTGCATTAGGCTGGAACACTTCTGGTACTCCGGTTACCTCCCACACAAATGGCCACATTTACGCCCTCATCCGCGCCAACGAGAGTGATTAATATAAGTTGTTAAAACTTGCTTTACAATCGTTGTAAAATAAATAAAGTTTAAACTTAAAGACTGGAACACTGTTTGTAATTTACATGTTTAATGTACGAAATTAGACTGGGACCCTGTTTGTAATTTACAGGCTTTATGAGGTGAAATTTGCATTAGACTGGAACCCTGTTTGTAATTTACATGCTTAATGTATGAAATTTGACATTAAACTGGAACCCTGTTTGTAATTTACATGCTTAATCTATGAAATTTGACGTTAGACTGGAACCCTGTTTGTAATTTACATGCTTAATCTATGAAATTTGACATTAGACTGGAACCCTGTTTGTCATTTACAGAGGTCATCAGGGAGTACAAGTAGTGAGGATGACCGCAAGAGGGCTACACCGACACGATCAATGGCCCTACAAAACGCCACACCCGCATCATCAACGTCAAAACGATCTGGGACAGGTATGTCAGGTACCACGCGTACGACCACCACCGGCACAACACGCAAAAACCCTGCTGCACGTGTGGCACCCACCACGTCTCAGACTGCACGTAGAATCCGTCAAAATTCTACAACAACCACCACACCAGTGTCTTCGACCACGAGTAAAACTAGTGTAGATAAAAGTAAAAGATCGGGAGCAGGTATGATCGTGATGAGTGTATCGTCCACAGTTTCGCTGACGCATAGTTTTTGCATTCAGCTGCACGCTGCTTTCGCTTGATGGGTTTCTTTCATAAAGTATTTGGAGTTTTTACACACAACTTTCTTCCTGTCTCTCCCTCCTTAACTTCCTAGCGTACATGGAGAACGTTGGAGCATTGGATCTTTCCTTTTTATTGCATGGGTTTTCAGCTCCTATATCTCTATCTATGACACTCTATCCCCCACCCCTCCTCTGTCCTCGTGTAGCCAGATACAACAAATTATCTTTACTATGAAAACTGGGTGCAACGGAAGATTATAGAAAAAACCTGTCTTAAGCAGCCAGCCAAGGGAACCACAGAAAGTGGCTGCTTAGCACAGATGGCTTCTTAATAGAGGTCATGTGTATATTAAAACAGCATATTGGGGATCTAGAAACTGGCTGCTTAATACAGGTTGGCTGCTTCATGTAGGTGACCACTAACTCAGGTTGGACTGTTAAAATAAACGCTGACAAGTTATATAGGAAAATTTGTTTGTTTGTATTAATTTTCAAAGTAAAGACAGTTGGTTGTATAAGGTTGCATTGGGTGTGTGTCCGTTGGCTATCCTCCAATCAGCCTCTGTTACTCTCACGTTGGTTATATACGGTTGCATTGGGTGTGTGTCCGTTGGCTATCCTCCAATCAGCTTCTGTTACTCTCACGTTGGTTATATACGGTTGCATTGGGTGTGTGTCCGTTGGCTATCCTCCAATCAGCCTCTGTTACTCTCACGTTGGTTGTATAAGGTTGCATTGGGTGTGTGTCCATGGGCTATCCTCCAATCAGCCTCTGTTACTCTCACGTTGGTTATATAAGGTTGCATTGGGTGTGTGTCCGTTGGCTATCCTCCAATCAGCCTCTGTTACTCTCACGTTGGTTGTATAAGGTTGCATTGGGTGTGTGTCCGTTGGCTATCCTCCAATCAGCCTCTGTTACTCTCACGTTGGTTGTATAAGGTTGCATTAGGTGTGTGTCCGTGGGCTATCCTCCAATCAGCCTCTGTTACTCTCACGTTGGTTATATAAGGTTGCATTGGGTGTGTGTCCATGGGCTATCCTCCAATCAGCCTCTGTTATTCTTACTTGTCTCTTGCACTGTTGACGTCCACTGATAATTATCCAAGTATAACAACGCACATTATAAATGGGATATATTTAGCAGAATCATATTGCATGCTGTTTTTGTTTTCTTCATAAGGTTATTAAATTCCCCCGCCCGCCCCCTCCCCCACCCCCTCCCACACCGCCCCTCTGTCAAGTTCTCTTTCATCAGATATACTTAGTATCACTTGTAGAAGGAGAAAATAATATCAATGTTGGTAATAAGTGCTCGTATTCATTACAGTGCAGATGCTCAATAATGGAAGGTCAGTGGTTCTACCTGGGTTCATTTCTTCCACTGCTGTAACCAATATGATCTAAGCTGCTGGTGTCACTTTAAACCTATATTAATTCATTCGGTTATGAAGCCTCGCAAAAAAATATGACCCATACAAATTTTTCCCAATTTACAGTATTGCCTTGCACAGTTTAAACCCAAAATTAATTAATTCGGTTATGAAGCCTCGCAAACACAGACGGATCTGTAGTCCAGTGGTAACACGCTGGACTGGTAATCCAGGGATGGCAGGTTCGATCCCCCGTGTGACCATAATAAAATTAACAGTCTTTCAGATGGGACATTAAACAGTCTTTCAGATGGGACATTAAACCGAAGTCTCTTGTCGGTGCTTTACACCGTGCACGTAAAAGAACAAGAGGATATTCTGGAGTGGGTCTCTGTATCATTGCACTTTCCTCCAACAATCTAAAATTACTAATCTCAATGGGCAACGGTAGCGACGATAAATAAACGTAAAAACACAACACACCTCACAAAAAATATGACCCTTACAAATGATTACCAATTTACATTATTACCATGTACAGGGTGTCCCCAGAAACAAACTTAATAGGTAAAGCAAAAGTTGGAAAATGTATTTTTGGAACACCCTATACTGATATCTTTAAACGCTTTACATGTATGTGTTGTCCCAAAAAGCATGTAATAACTCAAAAGTTGGAACATGTTTGTTTGGGACACCCTGTATGTATATCCTTAAACCCTTACACACTCTTCCGTTAGCTCCTATATTAAGACTAGGTGTCTCCGTGGCCGAGTTCTTACTGTCATTGACGTCAACTCACTTGCCCATCACCACTGTAGGTTCAGATATCCACTGGCGGTGTCAAAGCTATCCAATTGGCTTGCGGAACTTCGGTTGTTCTGCTTGCGTGATCATCTGCCTGAAACACTGCTCGGAGGGCAGCACCCTGGGGGTTGTTCTACCATTAATAACTGGAGAGTGGTTATATGACCGACGCTGTTTGTGCGACTTTAAACTTGTTTAAACCAACGTAAATTAATATATTATGTCATCTGTCATACATCATATTCAGTTTAAAATGCCATTCATCTTTGACCTATATTTTAGTATCTTTGTTCATGTATATAGGGAGGCCTTGTGTTTTGAGAACTTGCCAGACGTATTGCGCTACACGTTTAGAGCAATGCTTTCGATGTTGTGAATATATATGTGTACATATATACAACGGTCAATTTTATTTTTAAAATTTGTGGATCTGAAATTTGTTTACCAGTTTGTTTGTATTTTAGTCTAGATTGTTTGCAGATTTTGTGTTTACATGTTGGTGTAACGTCTTGTCAACACACCCGTATATTCCATGTGTACCAGATACAAGTTCACAATGTACTGTACGTGGCTCCAAGATTAATTTTTTAAAATTTTAAATATTTATGGTCTTTTTTTTATATATATTTTATTATTTTCCTTTTATAGCATACACAACATAATTGTCTATTGTAACTATACATAGTACTTAATGAACATATAATTATAATTCTTATCTATTTAATATGACTTTGTGCTGACAGTTACAAATATTTCCTATTTCAAAATTCTTGCATCTGGATGCCATAAAAGGTGTCCTTTTAAATGTGACACTCCCATGCCTGATGGATAAATTGTTACGGTATATAAACATTCATGAAAAGGCGTTTTTGAATACATGGACAATGTTTATAAAGATAACTTTATTAAAACTCCCAATGATCATAATGTCCCCAATTTAGCACTTAAAAGTTCAAATTTCGATGTGTAGTTTCTCTTACCAACAGCCCCCAACAACCTGCCTCCAGAAATATGTTATATTTTTTGGAGGATAGTGCATTATAAGGTAGATGTCCCAGAAGCATCCTGTGTGCATGCCCGGTGTATTGCTGCTACATGGGCCCTAGGTTCATAGTGCCATCCGAGAGACTGCTAATATTTATTATTGTGGGACCGGGAAAGAAACTCGCAATGCCTCGATTCAAAATTTCATGTGTAACTCTCTGACATATATGCAACTTGAACTGTTGTAAATAACTTAAATTCCCATATGTCTAGATAGATGTGTAGATGATAATTAATTATACTTAATGATAATATTGAAATCACACATCTGTTATTTCGCAAATTATCACAGAATAATAAAGTTCACGCTAACATATAATGAATATGAAGTTTTAAAGGAACACGTATTTTGTGATGGATTTTTTAATTGAACATGGTCAGCTGCGGCACGACAAATGTTCTTTAATTTACAATATCACATTAAACTGATCCGTGTGTGGTTGCATGTAGGTTTGTATTGGGACCCCTCCTTTACCATTGTTTGATAGTCAATTCAATTATTGTGACTACACAGGCATGAACACGTGGCTTTACTATCTACCTCTGTCATGTCAGCAGATATGGCAAGTTTTGTTAGTTTATACAAATTTGTTTTAGCTCGATTGCGAAACAAGTTCTTACAACTTATATTAATCACTCTCGATACCTCCTTCCTGATGGAATCCATCGCCACGAGGGAGAGAGAAGAGGCACATGGAATTTAAATGCCTTGCCTAAGGGCACAATCGTAACGGCTGTAGCTGGGCTCAAACTCCGAACCTTTTGCACCTGAAGCGACCGCACATCCACTGCGCTATCACGACTTCCACAATTTTTGTTATTTACTACAATAAAGTATATAAATAATATAAACAAAATGTGAATGAAGATGACTTGGTATTGTTTGGCCATGAATAACCTCAACTGTTTTGGGGGGGGGGACATAAAACAAAATATAGTAACATTTCACTGTATATGAGATTCCAGTTATAGGACACTTCCATGCTCTATGCACCAGCCTCTCCTGACCATGCTCTATGCACCAGAGTCTCCCGCCCATGCTCTATGCTCCAGACTCTCCCTCCCATGCTCTATGCACCAGACTCTCCTGCCCATGCTCTATGCACCAGACTCTCCTGCCCATGCTCTATGCACCAGACTCTCCTGCCCATGCTCTATGCACCAGACTCTCCTGCCCATGCTCTATGCACCAGACTCTCCTGCCCATGCTCTATGGCACCAGACTCTCCCTCCCATGCTCTATGATTGCACCAGACTCTCCCGCCCATGCTCTATGCACCAGACTCTCCTGCCCATGCTCTATGCACCAGACTCTCCCCCATGCTCTATGCACCAGACTCTCCCCCATGCTCTATGCACCAGACTCTCCTCCCATGCTCTATGCACCAGACTCTCCTCCCATGCTCTATGCACCAGACTCTCCCTCCCATGCTCTATGCACCAGACTCTCCTCCCATGCTCTATGCACCAGACTCTCCCTCCCATGCTCTATGCACCGACTCTCCTCCCATGCTCTATGTACCAGACTCTCCCTCTCATGCTCTATAATTGCACCAGACTCTCCTGCCCATGCTCTATATTGCACCAGACTCTCCTCCCATGCTCTATGCACCAGATCTCCTCCCATGCTCTATGCACCAGTCTCCTCCCATGCTCTATGCACCAGACTCTCCTCCCATGCTCTATGCACCAGACTCTCCCTCCCATGCTCTATGCACCAGACTCCTGCCCATGCTCTATGCACCAGACTTCCTGCCCATGCTCTATGCACCAGACTCTCCTCCCATGCTCTATACACCAGACTCTCCTCCCATGCTCTATAATTGCACAGACTCTCCTCCATGCTCTATTATTGCACCAGACTCTCCTCCCATGCTCTATGCACCAGACTCTCCCTCCCATGCTCTATGCACCAGACTCCCTCCATGCTCTATGCACCAGACTCTCCTCCCATGCTCTATGCATCAGACTCTCCTCCCATGCTCTATTCACCAGACTCTCCTCCCATGCTCTATTCACCAGACTCTCCTCCATGCTCTAATTCACCAGACTCTCCTTCCCATGCTCTATGCACCAGACTCTCCCTCCATGCTCTATGATTCACCAGACTCTCCCTCCCATGCTCTATGATTGCACCAGACTTCCCTCCATGCTCTATGCACCATACTCTCCCTCCATGCTCTATGATTCACCAGACTCTCCTTCCCATGCTCTATGCACCAGACTCTCCCGCCATGCTCTATAATTGCACCAGACTTCCGCCATGCTCTATGCACCAGACTCTCCTGCCCATGCTCTATGCACCAGACTCTCCTGCCCATGCTCTATGCAGACTTCCTGCCCATGCTCTATGCACCAGACTCTCCTGCCCATGCTCTATGCACCAGACTCTCCTGCCCATGCTCTATGCACCAGACTCTCCTGCCCATGCTCTATGCACCAGACTCTCCTGCCCATGCTCTATGCACCAGACCTCCTGCCCATGCTCTATGCACCAGACTCCCTGCCCATGCTCTATAATTGCACCAGACTCTCCTGCCATGCTCTAAGCACCAGACTCTCCTGCCCATGCTCTATGCACCAAGTCTCCTGCCCATGCTCTATGCACCAGAGTCTCCTGCCCATGCTCTATGCACCAGACTCTCCTGCCCATGCTCTATGCACCAGACTCTCCCGCCATGCTCTATGCACCAGACTCTCTGCCCATGCTCTATGCACCAGACTCTCCTGCCCATGCTCTATAATTGCACCAGACTCTCCTGCCCATGCTCTATACACCAGACTCTCCTGCCCATGCTCTATATTGCACAGACTCTCCTGCCATGCTCTATAATTGCACCAGACTCTCTGCCCATGCTCTATGCACCAGACTCTCCCGCCCATGCTCTATGCACCAGACTCCTCCCATGCTCTATGCACCAGACTCTCCTGCCCATGCTCTATGCACCAGACTCTCTGCCCATGCTCTATGCACCAGACTCTCCTGCCCATGCTCTATGCACCAGACTCTCCTGACCATGCTCTATAATTGCACCAGACTCTCCTATGCTCTATGCACCAGACTCTCCCTACCATGCTCTATGATTGCACCAGACTCTCCCTCCCATTCTCTATGATTGCACCAGACTTTCCCGCCCATGCTCTATGCACCAGACTCTCCCTACCATGCTCTATGATTGCACCAGACTCTCCTGCCCATGCTCTATGCACCAGACTCTCCCTACCATGCTCTATAATTGCACCAGACTCTCCTGACCATGCTCTATGCACCAGACTCTCCCTCCCATGCTCTATAATTGCACCAGACTCTCCTGCCCATGCTCTATAATTGCACCAGACTCTCCCTCCTTTTTAAGACTTCATTCCAGTAAAGGTACCCCTAGCATGTATAGCTCTGACATTCCACTATGGGTATGGGTAGAGTCTTTTAGCTTCACACTTTCTCTCTAATCTCTCACTACACTAGTGTTTCAGAATAAACTATGGGATTTTGAAAATGTAACAATTTTTGTTAATTTATTGAATCTCATAACAATGTCAGTCTAAATATGTGTTTTACACGAGCTCGCTTGAAAGGTTACAACACAAGAGTCTGTAATATCTGAGCAATTCAAACTGCCACATATACACACGAATAGCAATGCATGTGAAATACACACCACAGAATATCATGTGAATTTAGCGACATTGAAGTGAACTTGGTTTGAAAACCGTTTCAATTTGAAGTGATGGTTTTGATAGGTTTGCATGCATTTTAAGCAGATATCTTACCTAGATTCAATACATTCCCACACAAAGTGTTTATGGTGGTGGTTTTGTATTGCACATTACGTTGAATTTGCATGCAGTTTTTAAAATGTTAAAAAATGAAATGATATACATGTGTATTTTAACCCATTCAACACAAAGTAACTCACATGGACTGGTCCATGATATTCATAAACCAATAAATGAATCAGAAAATCACATTTGGACAAGTTCATTTATCAAAATGGGTAATTATGTCTAAAAATAATAGTCATATCACTGGCAAAAAGTGCAGATCCTGATGAGACGGCTCGTCACGAGCCGGCTCATCTGGATCTACACTTTTTGTAAGCCTATTTAGAGGTCTGTGGTGTTGAAAGGGTTAAAACGTATTTGTTTTAATAAAGGAAAGTACAGCTTGCTGTGGAGAACCTTTTCATCAGATCTATTATTAAACCATTTGCATCGATGGAAGAATTTTCAAAATCGGACCTAGGTACAAAGATTGAGCCATTTGAATGAAATACATGTAGGACAAAATGGCGGATCATGAATGCGACTATTTTGAAGTTTGAAGCATCATTTACTTGTTTTCTATTCCTGGTATTCAATTTTTAGATACTGTTCATTGCAAGCGTAACATGGTACTTCGTGTTTCAGGATTTATGCAACATTTTTATAGTAAATGGTATTCAAATTTTAAAAAAAACAAAAAAGTGTTTGAATGTGTTTGAAATCCGCCATTTTGTCTTGTTGTTGCCACAGAAACAAATGGTCACCAATTTAACCCAAATCTTCAAATATCAATGACTCTCATTTTATGTTCGATTTTATGAATTCTTTCACCGGTGTATGTGATTTGCAATATCTAAAATAACACATTGTACCATTTCATAAGAGTGTCTTTGGCGTTTTACAGTAAACTCAGTTTATAACGAATTTCCAGACATTTCAGTAAGGTCAGAGTATATTGTACCAGGAATCTGCTCTCTTGATCTCTCGTTTTCGAAAGTAATTATCTCTCGAAAGTGATTAATTATCTCTCGAAAGTGATTAATTATCTATCGAAAGTGATTAATTATCTCTCGAAAGTGATTAATTATCTATCGAAAGTGATTAATTATCTCTCGAAAGTGATTAATTATCTATCGAAAGTGATTAATTATCTCTCGAAAGTGATTAATTATCTATCGAAAGTGATTAATTATCTATCGAAAGTGATTAATTATCTCTCGAAAGTGATTAATTATCTATCGAAAGTGATTAATTATCTATCGAAAGTGATTAATTATCTCTCGAAAGTGATTAATTATCTATCGAAAGTGATTATCTCTCAGTTAATACTACAGACAGCACCCTATGCAATACGATACAACAAAATGAGAGTTTACTGTCAAAGTACGAAATAAATACCTGTTGGTAATTAACCCTTTGAATGCTATTGGCAGATAAAATCACTTTGCAAACAGCATAGAGCCAGATCAGGCTCTTTGCTATTCGGATAGTGGAGCTAAAACACTTGTCTGAATAGCAAACAACATAGATCCTGATCAGACACTGCGCTACGCCGCGGCTGATCTTGATCTATGTTGTTTGCAAATGTGATTATATTCACTCGGCATGCTAATGATTAATGGTACCAGATATAGTGTGTGAAGCTGTGCATGTACACTATTACACTCTGTATGGTTGTACTTCCATCTTCTCTCTATAGTGCTCCATACAATCAATTGTATACACCTTCTGTGAGTCCGCCTCCGTGGTCGAGTGGTCTAGGTCACTGACTTGTATACCACTCGTTCGAGCCCGTCTCGGTCCGTGTCTCATTTCTGTGAAAAAGTTGGCAGTTTCTTAAGGAGGTTGGTGCACCAAGTACTGGTTAACCGCTGGAGCCTGCCCAGGAAAGGTGTTGGTAGGTAAGCTGCCCGTCGGCGATATAGCCCAAAATGGTGCTGATGCAGGCGTAAAGCCAGAACAAACAAACAAACAAACAAACAAACAAACAAACAAACAAACAAACAAACAAACCTTCTGTGAAAAGTTGATGTTAAAGAAAACGAAAATCAATTGAAATAACTTCACCGTTAGTTGCATTTGTTTCATGAACAATTCTTAGAAATCCTAGGAAATAACGAGAACCAGTATATTATAACAATGGAACAAAAAAAAGTTTGCCATCAATTTTAAACTGCCTAACCATGGCAACAAAGGCAAATGTCGTTAAATGTATCCCTCAATTCTCTTCGATTCCAGTCTGAACTAGAATTGTGACCCCAGGGTATAAATAGTCTATAACCTATATCAAGTCACTGTACGTTCTGACGAGTTCAATCATGAATGAAGCTAGTTAATGTGTTCCGTGTTGCCATAGATATATCACCTCGAGTATTCTTCATCGTACCGGTATAGTGCTAGTGTTTCAGCTGATTTTCGTGTTTCACTGTATAAAACTTATTCACAGTGAAGACAATTTGTTGTAGCGCGTTGCATATGGTGTAATATATGGATCCTGCATAACCAAACTAGCATATGATATAATACATGTATATACTGGATTTAATTTGTTTCATGGAAAAATTACATTGTTGTTCACCGTATACAACCAGATGTAAAAACATTGTATTTACTGTATTGGTGGAGTCTCCGTTGTGTAATGGACATGATGGACATGATGTCCGTCTTGTATCCGAGAGGTTGTAAGCTTGAACCCCATCAGAACCACATTTGTGATGTCCTTAGGCCAGACACTTAATCCACTTCCTTAGGCCAGACACTTAATCCACTTCCTTAGGCCAGACACTTAATCCACTTCCTTAGGCCAGACATCCTTAGGCCAGACACTTAATCCACTTCCTTAGGCCAGACACTTAATCCACTTCCTTAGGCCAGACACTTAATCCACTTCCTTAGGCCATGCACTTAATCCACTTCCTTAGGCCAGGCACTTTAATCCACTTCCTTAGGCTATACACTTTAATCCACTTCCTTAGGCCAGACACTTTAATCCACTTCTTTAGGCCAGACACTTTAATCCACTTCCTTAGGCCAGACACTTTAATCCACTTCCTTAGGCCATACACTTTAATCCACTTATTTAGGCCAGACACTTTAATCCACTTCCTTAGGCCAGACACTTAAAATTCACTTCCTTAGGCCAGACAATTTAATCCACTTTCTTAGGTCAGACATTTAAATCCACTTTCTTAGGCCAGACATTGTTGAGTGGGGGAGGGGGGAGCGACATGTCGAAATAACCGTCTTGCGGACAATGACTTCACTCTAAAATAAAGAAATGAAACACAACACAATTTACTTTTTACAATCTGGTTGAATAGCGTGTGATTTAATATAAATTTGATAATTAACATGTTCTTATAAACCTGGTGTTTGATGTATTGTGATGCTATTTGTTAGTGATGACGAATGCCCAGGTTAAGATGTTGGATGACTACAGTAAGGAAGCAAACAATCCAAACTACACGTTACGACGGCAGCATGACCAGCACAGGGACACTGTACAACAGATGGAACAGCTGAGGAAGGTCTGTAGTGTATCATATATCCAACGTAAACCACCTCACCCCAAGCCGGCCACGATAATGAATATACACAAGTCTGTCCAACGTAAACCACCTCGCCCCAAGCCGGCCACGATAATGAATATACTCAAGTCTGTCCAACGTAAAAACCACCTCACCCCAAGCCGGCCAAGATACTGAATATACACAAGTCTGTCGCGAGTAACCACCTCACCCCAAGCCGGCCACGATAATGAATATACACAAGTCTGTCCAACGTAAACCACCTCGCCCCAAGCCGGCCACGATAATGAATATACTCAAGTCTGTCCAACGTAAAAACCACCTCACCCCAAGCCGGCCAAGATACTGAATATACACAAGTCTGTCGCGAGTAACCACCTCACCCCAAGCTGGCCACGATACTGAATATACACAAGTCTGTCCAACGTAAACCACCTCGCCCCAAGCCGGCCACGATACTGAATATACACAAGTCTGTCCAACGTAAACCACCTCACCCCAAGCCGGCCACGATACTGAATATACTCAAGTCTGTCCAACATAAACCACCTCACCCCAAGCCAGCCAAGATACTGAATATACACAAGTTTGTCATGCATGAAATTACCATCCTTCTGTAACTCTTTCATGCATAGATGGATTTTGAAATAACCTCTGTAACTCTGTCATGCATAGATGGATTTTGAAATAACCTCTGTAACTTTGTCATGCATAGATGGATTTTGAAATGACCTCTGTAACTCTGTCATGCATAGATGGATTTTAAAATAACCTCTCTGTGACTCTGTCATGCATAGATGGATTTTGAAATAACCTCTCTGTAACTCTGTCATGCAAAGATGGATTTTGAAATAATCTCTGTAACTCTGTCATGCATAGATGGATTTTGAAATAACCTCTCTGTGACTCTGTCATGCATAGATGGATTTTAAAATAACCTCTCTGTAACTCTGTCATGCATAGATGGATTTTGAAATAACCTCTCTGTAACTCTGTCATGCATAGATGGATTTTAAAATAACCTCTCTGTAACTCTGTCATGCATAGATGGATTTTGAAATAACACATATTTTCCTGTTCAGACTATTTCTACAAGATTAAAACGTTCGCTGCCGGAGAACCTGTCTGAGGCCCTGAGTGACGGTGTGCTACTCTGTCATCTAGCCAATCAGATCCGACCACGGTCTGTAGCAAGTGTCCACGTACCGTCGCCAGCTGTCGTAAGTTCTATATAAACTTGTATTTAAATCGTTAGGTAAATGTAAGGTATTATAGAATTCCCAGTTGACACACCAAGTACCGCACTCGGTGTTTGTATCTCCCACACTCTATCGAGGGCTGTTCAATATAACCGTAATAGTTTTGAGGGATTGTTGAACCCAAAACAAGCAAATGAATCGCAACGGCCTCTTGGAAGTTCAAGCTGATGTCGCAGCACATGTACGAGAAACCAACCAGATCCATAGTCGTGATGTCCTTATGCAAAACACTTGCATCCACATTGCTTCTTCTCTTTCATTTATGAATGGCGATGGATTCCATTTGGAATGAGGTCTCGAAACGATATAAGAACTTGTTTCGCAATCAAGCTATATACTAACAATGTAACCATAATAGGCTCGATTGACTATTACCCTTTGCACGCTAGCGGTAGATAAAAATCACTTTTGCAACAGCATAGAGTCATATGAGATGGCACAAAACATGCCGTCAGATCTATGTTGTGCTATTCGTATAGTGGATCTAAATCATTTGGCTGAATAGCAAACAACATAGACCATGATCAGACGAGGCGTTACAGCACAGATGTTCTATGTTGTTGGCAAATATGATTTTATTTACTTAGCGGGCAAAAAGTTAAGCAAAACACAAAGAAAAGCAAGTATAATACAATTGTTATGAAGATTTTCTCTGCTTTGATTTCAGCCCAAGTTGACGCCCCCAAAGTGTAGAAAGAATGTGGAAAACTTTCTAGAAGCGTGTAGGAAGATAGGTGTTCCAAAGGTTTGTTGGTGTTCTATCACTCGTTCATGCAAGGTCCAGCAGACCGTATGTACAGTGGGGCCTCTACAAGAGTAAATTTAGGCTGTCTGAGTAGCACAGTTGTTAGCACGCTCGCTTCTCACCAGTGCGATCCTTGGACCGGGAGGTATGCGTGATGGTACGGTTGTCGCCAGATCGGACATGTGGGTTTTCTGTTGGCATTCCTGTTTCCTTCCACACGAATTGACACACATATAATCTTTCATCCGCATCAACGAGAGTGATTAATATAAGTTGGATGAGCTTTTTTCTGGCAACCGTTATATTTAAATGAATAATTTGCATCAGCACTATTCTCTCTCCACAAGATCTGGAACTTGTTTATGTTCTACTATTTACTGAATCTGGAACCTGTTGGATATGTTTTCACAAATATAGCAAGTTTGATATTCTACCAATCTCTAGCAGCAGATTATGTTGTTTCTCACAAGAGCTTGAACCAGTTTAACTTTGGTCTGCTGGATTTGAAACTTCAGATTTGCATTTGTTTTTATTTACTTGTGAATTTTCATGGCCTTTTTGGTTTGGCGGTTTGCGGTCTTTGACTTCAAGTCACTTTAAACTCGCCGATTTAGGTTCGAGTCTCTCTGTTACTATCTAATTATTTCAATTTGAGAATACTATCCTGCTGACATGCAGAAGATTGGTGGTTCTACCCCAGGTTCCTGAAATAGTGCACGGAAGCGGATGTGGTGTCTCTTCTCCCACCAATACCAGCTGGGAAGCAACAGCCATATGACATAAGCTGTTGATGGGGCTTTATACCTCAAAATAACAAACAAACCAGTCTACCTAGATACCTGTCCGTGCCTGAATTACTGCAAGTGTATTCCTACACCACTAACAGCTGAAGAGTTACCACATGAGCTGTCGGTGTGCACTTTGAAGCACTAATCTGTGCACTAATGTTTGATGTTATTTCCTGCTTGCTAGATGATGTAAGTTAGGAGATATATAAATAACACAGGTAGTACACTCTTCCGTTTCATATATACTTTACATTAAATAGTACGCAAATGTTGTCATCACCGGGACAGACGGATCTGTAGTCCAGTGGTAATACACGGATCGCATGTTCGATCCTCCCGTCTGACCCTAATAAAATTAACAATCTTTCAGATGGGACTATAAACTGAGGTCTCATATCGGTGCTTTACACCGTGCACATAAAAAAACAGAGGAGACTCTGGAATGGGTCTCTCTCTGCATCATTGCACTATCCTCCAAAAATCTAAAATGACTAATCTCTTCAGGAGGTGTCGACGATAAATAAACCTAAAACACACACACTCATCACTGGGTATGCCGCTTGTAAATTATACATTGAACATTTATAAAACATTTCAGAAAAATTAATAATAAATTTTAAAATAAATTTGTAAAATAGTTTGTATAGCTGTTTGTTAAATACAGAACAAGATATTTTAAAACAAGATCTTACGAGATTTGCCAAATGGCTATGAGATTCTTATGAGATTTGGTTGTGTGTCAAATCTATGTTATTTATATGTCTCAGACATTACACAGGGCATTGTGTTTTGTACCAATATCTGATATTTCAAGGTAGGTTTTTAAAACGTTTACACAGGGCATTGTGTTTTGTACCAATATCTGATATTTCAAGGTAGGTTTTAAAACTTTACACAGGGCATTGTGTTTTGTACCAATATCTGATATTTCAAGGTAGGTTTTAAAACTTTACACAGGGCATTGTGTTTTGTACCAACATCTGATATTTCAAGGTAGGTTTTAAAACTTTACACAGGGCATTGTGTTTTGTACCAATATCTGATATTTCAAGGTAGGTTTTTAAAACGTTACACAGAGCATTGTGTTTTGTACCAATATCTGATATTTCAAAGTAGACATGTGTTTATTGGTCAGTGAGCTAGTCTGCCAGATATGTCAAAGTAGCAAAGTAGGTCGCATTTCATAAATCATGAAGAATTTGTAGTCGCATTTCATAAATCATGAAGAATTTGTAGTCGCATTTCATAAATCATGAATAATTTATACAACCGGTCACATCTCATAAATCATGAAAAATATGTACATGCAAAATCAGTCTCTTTTTATAAATCGAGAGAAACATGTACAACCAGCCGTATTTGATAATTTGTGCAAAATATGTAAAACCAGTCGTTACTTCTGTTTTCATAATTTGTGCAAAATATGTACAACCAGTCATATATGATCAATATTGAAGCATTTGTATTGACCAGTTGTATTTCACCAGTGTTGAAGAGTAGTCGTACTTTACTTAATGACAGTTTTGTTCAGTGTTCAATGTAATGTACATGAATCCCTAGTCACCTGTATATGTAGCCTGGGAACAGGCGTTGATATGTTTCGTCTTGTCCGTCATATATACATATTTATTTACCACCCGCACCGTTAATGGGCCGTATTGAGTTTCTGATAATATAATGTCGTTTTGTCAGAAGTCCAAAAATGAAAAATCCACAAACTGGAACACAGTCTAATAATTCATAGGTAGAAAAGTGCCAAATTATGACTTGCTGCAAGATTAAAACAGCTAACATTTCACCCTCCCTAGAAATAATATTCTTGCCTTACGACTAGTGCTTTATTACTAGCAGTTATCTCCCCTTGTTTGGATGATCGCTGTACTAGCCTGCAGTTCTCTCCCCTTGTTTGAATGATTGCTGTACTAGCATGCAGTTCTCTCTCCTTGTTTGGATAAACACTGTACTAGCCTGCAGTTCTCTCCCCTTGTTTGGATAATCGCTGTACTAGCCTGTAGTTCTCTCCCCTTGTTTGAATGATCGCTGTACTAGCATGCAGTTCTCTCCCCTTGTTTGAATGATCGCTGTACTAGCATGCAGTTCTCTCCCCTTGTTTGAATGATTGCTGTACTAGCATGCAGTTCTCTCCCCTTGTTTGAATGATTGCTGTACTAGCATGCAGTTCTCTCTCCTTGTTTGGATAAACACTGTACTAGCCTGCAGTTCTCTCCCCTTGTTTGGATAATCGCTGTACTAGCCTGTAGTTCTCTCCCCTTGTTTGAATGATCGCTGTACTAGCATGCAGTTCTCTCCCCTTGTTTGAATGATCGCTGTACTAGCATGCAGTTCTCTCCCCTTGTTTGAATGATTGCTGTACTAGCATGCAGTTCTCTCCCCTTGTTTGAATGATTGCTGTACTAGCATGCAGTTCTCTCTCCTTGTTTGGATAAACACTGTACTAGCCTGCAGTTCTCTCCCCTTGTTTGGATAATCGCTGTACTAGCCTGTAGTTCTCTCCCCTTGTTTGGATGATCTCTGTACTAGCCTGCAGTCTCTCCCCTTGTTTGGATAATCGCTGTACTAGCCTGCAGTTCTCTCCCCTTGTTTGGATAATCGCTGTACTAGCCTGCAGTTCTCTCCCCTTGTTTGAATGATTGCTGTACTAGCCTGCAGTTCTCTCCCCTTGTTTGGATGATCGCTGTACTAGCCTGCAGTTCTCTCCCCTTGTTTGGATGATCGCTGTACTAGCCTGCAGTTCTCTCCCCTTGTTTGAATGATCGCTGTACTAGCCTGCAGTTCTCTCCCCTTGTTTGGATAATCACTGTACTAGCCTGCAGTTCTTTCCCCTTGTTTGGATAATCACTGTACTAGCCTGCAGTTCTCTCTCCTTGTTTGGATGATCTCTGTACTAGCCTGCAGTTCTCTCCCCTTGTTTAAATGATCGGTGTACTTTTAATCCTGCAGTTCTCTCCCCTTGTTTGGATAATCACTACTAGCCTGCAGTTCTCTCCCCTTGTTTGGATAATCGCTGTACTAGCCTGCAGTTCTCTCCCCTTGTTTGGATAATCGCTGTACTAGCCAGCAGTTCTCTCCCCTTGTTTGGATGATCTCTATACTAGGCTGCAGTTCTCTCCCCTTGTTTGGATAATCGCTGTACTAGTCTGCAGTTCTCTCTCCTTGTTTGGATGATCGTTGTACTAGCCTGCACATGCACATCTAGCTGTGATACTCTCCTGCATAATGGCGGACACCTGTTAACAATACTCGTCTCGTTTCAGGATTGCCTGTGTGCATGCGATGATATTGTTGACTGGTGTCGGCCCGCTAGTGTCGCCATCCTGGTGTCGGAACTAACACGTCTCTCTCCTCTGCTAACCTCGCAGCGAGATGTCTACGTTGCCTACCTGTGTCTAGCTATACTTGTACTCACATCATGTCTACTTTACTTGCATGCTGAATGGTGACGGGATTCAAAAATGCATTCTGTAGTATTTGACAAAATTAATGTAGTGCTACTCGCAGATGGATTGAACAATGAAAATGTAGTGGAAACCGCGTAGATGGTGCGGTTGTATTCCCTGTACATTCTGCTTCTAACAACTTATATTAGTCACTCTCGTTGGCGCGGATGAAAGCGTAAATGCGGTCATTCGTGTGGGAGAAAACCAGGGTACCCTGAGAAAACCCACCTGGCCGATCTGGCGACCACCGTACCATCTGACATTCTTCCCAAACGATTGGGGTACTCGGTGGTTGAGTGGTTATGGTCGTTGTCTTTAAATCAATTATTCACTCACTGCTGTAGATTCAAACAAATCCCGCTCAGGGTATCGAATTCCTTTCAAATGACGAAGCTGTCGTGTTGGCTTGTGCCCGTCACTGAAAGACAGCTCCGAGTGACTCACGGGTTCTTCCTCCACCAATGACAGTTGGAGAGTTATAATTCATCTTTTACAGTACGGCATGAAGAATGCATAGTGAATTAATACAACCAGTTTGGTGTTGCTTTTGTGATGTAGATGATAGAGCTTATTTAGATAATTTACCCTCGCCTCCGGTGAACCATGTGAGCGAGCGTTTTGCTTTTGGTTTGGTGTATGTCTTTACTGTATCTGCTTGTGTCTCCTTGCATGGTGAATGGTGTTTGCAGGAGCTCTGAAAACTGAGAAACGTAGATTTTTTTTTTTGACCATGTATATAATATATAAGTTATATATTAAAATCCCTTAACCCTTTCAACACTCTAAATAGGCTTACAAAAAGTGTACATCCAGATGAGCCGGCTCGTGACGAGCCGTCTCATCAGGATCTGCACTTTTTGCCAGTGATATGACTATTTTTAGACATAATTACCCATTTTGATAAATGAACTGGTCCGAATGTAATTTTCTTATTAATTTATTGGTCTAAGAATATCATGGACCAGTCCATGTCAGTTACTTGGTGTTGAAAGAGTTAAACTATATCATGCTGTCGAGATTTGATTATGTTTGAAAACAGAATTATGATGTAGATATATTATTCACCGAATTGTGTCCCACCTGCCTGGAACGTCATTGTTTATGTTCATATCAGGACAACACTTATTAACCCTTTCAACACCACAGACCTCTAAATAGGCTTACAAAAAGTGTAGATCCAGATGAGCCGTCTCATCAGGATCTGCACTTTTTGCCAGTGATATGACTATTTTCTGATTCGTTTATCGGTTTATGAATATCATGGGCCAGTCCATGTGAGTTACTTGGTGTTGAATGGGTTAATATACATGTAATTACAAGTTTAGTTTTGAACTCTCGCTATATACAGTGGAACCTCTCTTAAGCAGCCACTCTTGGGAAGGGCACACATTGGCTGCTTAACGGAGGGAGACTGCTGGACAACTAGAAATTATTTTCAAAGCAAGCATGCCTGGAAAAGCTGTGATAACAATAATCTGTCAATGGGATTGCCGTATAGTATGATAACAACAAGAAATGAGACAACAGAATCTGAAATTTAAACTTTTATTTTTATTAACATTTTATTTATTTTTCAAATTACCCCGGTAAACATATGTACCGGTACATACATTTGTTCTTTTCAAAAAAATCACTAATTTTAGATTAACTTTCATCAAACAATGCGATCGAATAATCGGCCTTTGATATCCCAGTAATCCGATCAAAACAATGGTTTTCAGCGCCTTGTGTGATCACTCCAAGTTTGTTTATGATTTAACAACCTATTGTGTGGAAAACCAGGATGACTCATCAATTTCCCGCATAATGGCGGATAATCACGTATGATTGGAGACTTCAAAATATCATTTGATAGCTGTAATATAACTATTAAAAAATGATAATTATTAATAAAATATTTCTTTTTTTCCACTCCGTAAATTCAATCTTTCAATGTCTACATCTGATTTGAATGTTACATATTTTCGCGACCGCATCTCTGTAAATATTTTGCCGATTTTTGGTGGATTTTGACCGTTTAAGGTAGGAAATTTTGTCCCAAAACGGTCACTTTGGTGGCCGCTGGCCGGAGATGAGAGATGACCGCTCAACAGAGGTGTAATATATAGGAAAATCGCTCGGGGGGAATAAAAGTGACCGTTTACCGGAGGTGACCGTTAGTGGAGGTTCCACTGTATAAGTAACTTTATTTATAAGCATATCGTGGCCAAGTGGTTATGGTTGTTGACCATAATCACTTGCCCCTCAATGCTGTAGGTTAAATTGCCACGTGGGATGTCAAATTATTTCATGTGAGGAAGCTATCCAGCTGGCTTACGGCGTATAAGTCATTTTGTTTCAAATTTCTCCATAGACTGTAATTCAAAACACTGTCGCTGCATTTTGCAGTTTGGACGAAGGAGAAACTAACCAAATTTCAAATTTGGACATCAAAATGAAATTAAATCGAAAATTTGAAAAGGCAACATCATCTCTAGAATAATACCTTCATTCGGTCATGGTCATATATAAATCTAGAATAGGAGTTCGAGCCCCGCTGGAGCCGTTACGATTGTGTCCTTAGGCAAGGCATTTAAATTCCACGTTGCCTCTTCTCTCCCTCGTGGCGATGGATTCCATCAGGAATGAGGTCTCGAGAGTGATTTATATTAGTTGAAAGAACTTGTTTCGCAATCGAGCTAAAATAAATTTGTATAAAATTAAAATAAATCTAGAATTAGACAAACTTTAGGTTCACGGAGAGATGGGGTAGGTGGTGTGGGTGGGACATGTGGGTCAGACGTTGGAGTTGATTTAACGCGGAGTATATCAATTGTTTTAGTGATCTCAGTGTTCAGAGCTTCGTGTACTGACTTACAACTTGGTTATGAGCATGTATTAACTGGAACGCTCCGTAGTTAATGATAGAAATCATATAGAATTAGGAATTGTTGGCCAGCAAAAAATAGTTGACAGATGGAACAGCTATTGTTGGCACTAGGTTAGCTATTGTTGGTATTATAAACTATTGTTGATACTGTACGTTTAGGACAACTTGACAGCGACGTCGCTCAATATTTACTCCCGTTGGCAATGTCCACAACACAAGACAGGTAAATCGGCTATTTTCGCTAATCAGTAAGCGGTGTTTCGGATTAAAAATTAAAAATACATTATCAATATGGATAACTGTAAATTTACCTGAATTACCTGTATTGATAGGTATAGCCCTTGTACGTCACTGTCAAGTTATCCTGTACTGATAGGTATAGCCCTTGTATGTCACTGTCAAGTTATCCTAAACGTACAGTAGCATACACTATTATTGGTATCCTATTAACTTAGTGCAATTAGATACTAGTTGCCTCAAATATTATATATATAGATCACCAATTTATTTTGTGATAGAGCAATAATAAAGCCAAGTTCCTGTACCATCCATTGTGTAACATTATAGCTTAGTTAATTGTATAATATTACAGTGTAGATATGTTTCTGTGATGGATCGACACATTCCTTGTATAATAATCCATGCAAGAATCTCAAATATACAAGATATTTTCTCATCTAAGCTGTATTGTGTTCAACTTGGAAACGTATTCGAGTGTGATAAATGCCAAATTTACAAGTGGCTATTGTCCCCACATTTGTTTATGCTACCATTGTCAATTATTGTCTTGCATTAATTCATTAGTTTACTTGCTCTATCAAATATTGTCTTGCATTAATTCATTATTTTACCTGCTCTATCAAATATTGTCCACATTAATTGATTATTTTACATGCTCTATCAAATATTGCCCACATTAATTCATTATTTTCCTTGCTCTATCAAATATTGTGCACATTAATTCATTATTTTCCATGCTCTATCAAATATTGTCCACATTAATTCATTATTTTACTTGCTACCTCAATTAAGTAAAGTTTGAACATTGGTCAAACCAAATAAAATAATGAGTGGTTGTGAAGCCGTTGGTGGTGGCAGTGTGACTATCGATGGTTGTATGGTTGTGAAGCCGTTGGTGGTGCTGAGACTGCTGATGGTTGTGAAGCAGTTGGTGGTGGCAGTGAGACTGTCGATGGTTGTGAGGTTGTGAAGCCGTTGGTTGTGGCAGTGTGACTATCGATGGTTGTATGGTTGTGAAGCCGTTGGTGGTGCTAAGATTGCTGATGGTTGTGAAGCAGTTGGTGGTGGCAGTGAGACTGTCGATGGTTGTGACGTTGTGAAGCCGTTGGTGGTGGTGAGATTGCTGATGGTTGTGAGGTTGTGAAGCCGTTGGTGGTGGTGAGACTGCTGATGGTTGTGAGGCCGTTGGTGGTGGTAAGACTGCTGATGGTTGTGAGGTTGTGAAGCCGTTGGTGGTGGTGAGACTGCTGATGGTTGTGAGGTTGTGAAGCCGTTGGTGGTGGCAGTGAGACTGTCGATGGTTGTGATGTTGTGAAGCCTTTGGTGGTGGCAGTGAGACTGCTGATGGTTGTGATGTTGTGAAGCCATTGGTGGTGGCAGTGAGACTGTCGATGGTTGTGATGTTGTGAAGCCATTGGTGGTGGCAGTGAGACTGTCGATGGTTGTGAGGTTGTGAAGCCGTTGGTGGTGGCAGTGAGACTTTCGATGGTTGTGATGTTGTGAAGCCATTGGTGGTGGCAGTGAGACTGTCGATGGTTGTGATGTTGTGAAGCCGTTGGTGGTGGCAGTGAGACTGCTGATGGTTGTGATGTTGTGAAGCCATTGGTGGTGGCAGTGAGACTGTCGATGGTTGTGATGTTGTGAAGCCATTGGTGGTGGCAGTGAGACTGTCGATGGTTGTGAAGCCATTGGTGGTGGCAGTGAAACTGTCGATGGTTGTAAGGTTGTGAAGCCGTTGGTGGTGGCAGTGAGACTGCCGATGGTTGAGAGGTTGTGAAGCCGTCTGCGATTGCGAAATAGTGGGTTATTATGAACTTGCTTGAAGAAGGGAAGCCACTGGTGCATTGTGAAGCCATCGGTTGTTTTGAAGCTGGTGATTGTTATGTGATTGTGAAGCTGTGTGTAGATGTGAGATTGTTAAGCCATGTGTGATTATGTAGTTTATGATGGTTGTGAAACCATTGTTGTAAAGCTGGTGATTGTTGTGCGGTTGTGAAACCATGGGTTGTTGTAAACCTGCTGATGGTTAACCGTTTGTGTGTGATTATGACAATGTGTCTTGTTGTGAGGTTGGGAAACAGTGGTGATTGTAAAGCTGATAGTGATTTGTGAATCATGGGTGATTGTGAAGCCGCTAATTGTGAGTGATTGTGAAGTGATGGATGATTTGTGAAACTGCTAATGATTTGTGAGTGATTGGGAATTTATGGGTGGCTGGTAAGTCACGGGTTGTTTGTGAAGTTTTTGATAGTTTATGAAGTCTCTTGTGGTTTATGAAGCTGTGGATGGTTGTGAAGTCTCTTGTGGTTTATGAAGCTGTGGATGGTTGTGAAGTCTCTTGTGGTTTATGAAGCTGTGGATGGTTGTGAAGTCTCTTGTGGTTTATGAAGCTGTGGATGGTTGTGAAGTCTCTTGTGATTTATGAAGCTGTGGATGGTTGTGAAGTCTAGTCTCTTGTGATTTATGAAGCTGTGGATGGTTGTGAAGTCTCTTGTGATTTATGAAGCTGTGGATGGTTGTGAAGTCTCTTGTGGTTTATGAAGCTGTGGATGGTTGTGAAGTCTCTTGTGGTTTATGAAGCTGTGGATGGTTGTGAAGTCTCTTGTGATTTATGAAGCTGTGGATGGTTGTGAAGTCTCTTGTGGTTTATGAAGCTGTGGATGGTTGTGAAGTCTCTTGTGGTTTATGAAGCTGTGGATGGTTGTGAAGTCTCTTGTGGTTTATGAAGCTGTGGATGGTTGTGAAGTCTCTTGTGATTTATGAAGCTGTGGATGGTTGTGAAGTCTCTTGTGATTTATGAAGCTGTGGATGGTTGTGAAGTCTCTTGTGATTTATGAAGCTGTGGATGGTTGTGAAGTCTCTTGTGGTTTATGAAGCTGTGGATGGTTGTGAAGTCTCTTGTGATTTATGAAGCTGTGGATGGTTGTGAAGTCTCTTGTGATTTATGAAGCTGTGGATGGTTGTGAAGTCTCTTGTGGTTTATGAAGCTGTGGATGGTTGTGAAGTCTCTTGTGGTTTATGAAGCTGTGGATGGTTGTGAAGTCTCTTGTGATTTATGAAGCTGTGGATGGTTGTGAAGTCTCTTGTGGTTTATGAAGCTGTGGATGGTTGTGAAGTCTCTTGTGATTTATGAAGCTGTGGATGGTTGTGAAGTCTCTTGTGGTTTATGAAGCTGTGGATGGTTGTGAAGTCTCTTGTGTTTTATGAAGCTGTGGATGGTTGTGAAGCAACATGTGATTTATGAAGCTGTGGATGGTTGTGTAGTCTCTTGTGATTTATGAAGCTGTGGATGGTTGTGAAGTCTCTTGTGATTTATGAAGCTGTGGATGGTTGTGA
>CM026389.1:39817161-39851013 GCA_014843695.1 Archivesica marissinica | reverse complement strand
CAGTGCCACATACAGACATACAACCAGTGCCACATACAGGCATACAACCAGTGCCACATACAGACATACAACCAGTGCCACATACAGGCATACAACCAGTGCCACATACAGACATACAACCAGTGCCACATACAGGCATACAACCAGTGCCACATACAGACATACAACCAGTGCCACATACAGGCATACATCCAGTGCCTCATACAGACATACATCCAGTACCACATACAGACATACAACCAGTGCCACTTCTAGATGGCAATGTATGCCAAGTACCACATACAGACATACAACCAGTGCCACATACAGACATACAACCAGTGCCACATACAGGCATACAACCAGTGCCACATACAGGCATACACCCAGTGCCACATACAGACCTACAACCAGTACCACATACAGACAAACAACCAGTGCCACATACAGGCATACAACCAGTGCCACATACAGGCATACAACCAGTGCCACATACAGACATAAAACCAGTGCCACATACAGGCATACAACCAGTACCACATACAGGCATACAACCAGTGCCACTTCTAGATGGCAATGTATGCCCAGTACCTCATACAGACATACAACCAGTGCCACATACAGACATACAACCAGTACCACATACAGGCATACAACCAGTGCCACTTCTAGATGGCAATGTATGCCCAGTACCACATACAGGCATACAACCAGTGCCACATACAGACATACAACCAGTACCACATACAGGCATACAACCCGTACCACTTCTAGATGGCAATGTATGCCCAGTACCACATACAGACATACAACCAGTGCCACATACAGACATACCACCAGTACCACATACAGACATACAACTAGTGCCACTTCTCGATGGCAGTATACAGTACCACATACAGACATACAACCAGTACCACATACAGACATACAACCAGTGCCACATACAGACGTACAACCAGTACCACATACAGACATACAACCAGTACCACATACAGACATACAACCAGTACCACATACAGGCATACAACCAGTACCACTTCTAGATGGCAATGTATGCCCAGTACCACATACAGACATACAACCAGTGCCACATACAGACATACAACCAGTACCACATACAGGCATACAACCAGTGCCACATACAGACATACAACCAGTACCACATACAGGCATACAACCCGTACCACTTCTAGATGGCAATGTATGCCCAGTACCACATACAGACATACAACCAGTGCCACATACAGACATACCACCAGTACCACATACAGACATACAACTAGTGCCACTTCTCGATGGCATGTATACCCAGTACCACATACAGACATACAACCAGTGCCACATACAGACATACAACCAGTGCCACATACAGACGTACAAACAGTACCACATACAGACATACAACCAGTACCACATACGGACATACAACCAGTACCACATACAGGCATACAACCAGTGCCACATACAGACATACAACCAGTGCCACATACAGGCATACAACCAGTACCACATACATACATACAACCAGTGTCACATACAGGCATACAACCAGTACCACATACAGGCATACAACCAGTGCCACATACAGGCATACAACCAGTACCACATACAGACATACAACCAGTACCACATACAGACATACGACCAGTAACACATACAGACATACAACCAGTGCCACATACAGACATACAACCATTACCACATACAGACATACAACCAGTACCACATACAGACATACAACCAGTGCCACATACAGACATACAACCAGTACCACATACAGACATACAACCAGTGCCACTTCTAGATGGCAATGTATGCCCAGTACCACATACAGGCATACAACCAGTACCACATACAGACATACAACCAGTACAACATACAGACATACAACCAGTACCACATACAGACATACAACCAGTACCACATACAGACATACAACCATTACCACATACAGACATACAACCAGTACCACATACAGACATACAACCAGTACCACATACAGGCATACACCCAGTGCCACATACAGGCATACAACCAGTGCCACATACAGGCATACAACCAGTACCACTTCTAGATGGCAATGTATGCCCATTGCCACATACAGGCATACAACCAGTGCCACATACAGGCATACAACCAGTGCCACATACAGGCATACAACCAGTGCAACATACAGACATACAACCAGTACCACATACAGATATACAACCAGTACCACTTCTAGATGGCAATGTATGCCCAGTACCACATACAGACATACAACCAGTGCCACATACAGGCATACAACCAGTGTCACATACAGACATACAACCAGTACCACTTCTAGATGGCAATGTATGCCCAGTGCCACATACAGACATACAACCAGTGCCACATACAGACATACAACCAGTACCACATACAGACATACAACCAGTACCACATACAGACATACAACCAGTACCACATACAGACATACAACCAGTACCACATACAGACATACAACCAGTACCACATACAGACATACAACCAGTGCCACATACAGGCATACAACCAGTACCACATACAGACATACAACCAGTACCACATACAGACATACAACCAGTACCACATACAGACATACAACCAGTGCCACTTCTACATGGCAATGGGTTAACATGGTATTAAAGATACTATTTTTTTGTAGAATACCACAAAGTTTTATATTACAAAAAAAGAAACTTGCAGAAATTGTCATATATTTGAATTGGTTTTGTTTTTCGGGACATTTCAATTCAATCTTAAACAAAGCAGAGTTGTCTTTCTTGCCACGGTGTTGGTTTTCCTACAGGACGAATCATATGTGCATATGAAGTAGAAAGCATTGATTACGGTTTTTTGTTACGTTTTCCATTTAATGATAAAGAGTTTTTTCTCAGTGAAAGATATAGAGGATATTTGTTTGTTTTGAGTGAATATGGAATATATCTCACTGAGAAAATCTCAAATATTTTCACGAGCACGTAGTGCGAGTGAAAATATGAAAATGTTCTCACTTCGAGGTGAGATATATTCCATATTCACTCAAAACAAACAAATTTTCTTTTTATTTTATGCTAATTGGTGAAAAACAAACACAAAATGAAGAAATTAAAATAGCTGACCGCCGTGTTTTTGCGCGGATGAATACATTGACGACTATACGTCGTGAGTCGATATACAAATATGCCGCCATCTTGAATTTAAAGTTGAATCGAGGAAAAATACATGAAAACATTTATTAGATTTATTGTTACAATTTGCAGTGACAAACTTCGAGACATTGTCAGTTGTATTTCGCTTTTGATTTGTTTCATAACAAAAACAATAATACAGGTAAATAGTGTCATTGAAGCCAGGTAAACGGTGAAAATTAAATAACACGTTGTCTAAGCATTTAAAGGGTGCAAGAATAGTGTATTGGGAAGGGAGATAATAAAAAAGAAGTCCGGCAAAATACAGTGAGCGATATGCAGTGGTGATATGGATTATATCTCACTGATAGAACACTGTATTTCATCAATTAGCATAAAATAAAAACTCATCTTTCACTGAGCAATGAACAATGAGATAATATTTCTTTCTTCTTTCACACATTGTTGTTCCAATGTATAACATCGCCATGTAATGTGTGGTTGTCGCATTACAGAATACATTCCCAGCATAAAATAAAACGAACATTTTAGTTTGTTCGTTGTAGTGTAGGAACAAATTATATTTCACCCATGAACATTGAAAGATGTCGTTATCAGACCTGGCTAAATTATTCGTGATAATAATGCTTTCAATTTTCATACGGTGTGATACAATTTGATCATACACTGAAACAACCAAATACCCACTATATATTGAAATAATTCTATGTTTTGTACAGGAATGAATTAAGAGGCAAGAAGTAGTTTTCTATACTGTAAAATATATGGTGATTGTTCGATATGGGTAATGGTAGAGAGCGGGTGATTGTTTGGAATTGATGGTAAAATATGGGTAATTGTAGAGAGCAGGTGGTTGTTTGGAATTAATGGTAAAATATGGTTAATTGTAAGAGAGCGGATGATTGTTTGGGATTTATTGTAAAATATGGGTAATGGTAGAGCGGGTGATTGTTTGGAATTGATGGTAAAATATGGGTAATGGTAGAGAGCGGGTGATTGTTTGGAATTGATGGTAATATATGGTTAATGGTAAGAGAGCGGGTGATAATTTGAAATTGATGGTAAAATATGGGTAATGGAAGAGAGCGGATGATTGTTTGGAATTGATGGTAAAATATGGGTAACGGTAGAGAGCGGATGTTTGTTTGGAATTGAGGGTAAAATATGGGTAATGGAAGACAACGGGTTATTGTTTGGAATTGAGGGTAAAATATGGGTAATGGAAGAGAGCGAGTGATTGTATGGAAGTTATGCCCTAACAAATATTGGACTTCATTAATTTGTGGAATATTCTGCATTGTATGTTACAGACGCAAACAGTATATACTACCCGAGTTTGGGCATACGTGGCCGAGTGGTTACGAACAATAAACTTCAAATCACACGCGCCTCACCACTGTATGTCCGAATCCCACCACGAGTGTCAAAATCATTCATGTGAGGATCCAGCTGGCTTTGCTGAAGGTCTGTGGTTCTTCCATTTCCTTGCCTGAAATACTGCTCGGGGGCCACACAGGGTATATCTCCACACTACAAGCCGGAGACAAGCACAATCCAGTTTGACTAACTACCAGTGCAATCAATTTCAAATCAAAATTTTCCAAATTTAGACGGTGAGTCATCACAATGCACCCGCCGCATTAAACTCTTTGCACGCTAAATAACAGTCAAATATGTCGTGCAATTTCCTTAGAATTATGTCCAAATGAAACAATTCTAATAAAATTTCATGACATATTTCGAGTTTTCAACTAAAAAAAACCAAACAAATAACCACATTAATGAATTGTCGTCTGCTATAATTATTTGATATATTTATAGCCTTTATATTACCCAGCATGCAAAGAGTTAAACTTTAAGACTTGGAGGGTATATATCGGGGCCGTTCACAGTGCCATCGGGCGGGCGGGTAGACAGCAGGCATGGATCCAGGATTTTCAGTTAGGTGAGAGTGGGTGGGGAAGAGTGTATGAACAAATACAATCCATTTTTTGACCGTGTACTTTGATGCATTTCTGGATGGGTTGTGTGATTCACATATTTACAGGAGAATCTCAGTATCGCATTTTTAGCTCACGACAGCACAAAGTTGGTGAGCTTTTGGATCGCCTTTTGTCCGTTGTCAAAAGTCTTCTCCTCAACCACCGGTCCAATCAATATGAAGTTTGGCGTAAAAAAATGTTTTGTTTTTTTTTAAAGAAAATTAAAAAATTTATTTATTTTACAACAATTGCGAAACAAGTTTTAACAACTTATATTAATCACTCTCGTTGGCGCGGATGAAAGCGTAAATGTGGTCATTCGTGTGGTAGGAAACCGGAGTACCCTGAGAAAATCCACTTGTCCGATCTGGCGACCACCATACCATCTCACATACTTCCCAGTCCGAGGATCGAACCTGGGTTGCATTGGTGAGGAGCGAGTGCGCTAATCGGACAGCCACTGGTCCAATGAAACTTCATAGCAACGATCATTGGATGATCTCTTTCAAGATTCCTCAAATTAGGTCACTATATCTTAAAACTAGGTCAAAGGAGTGCCAATATTTCGAAATTAATTATTAGATGATCAAAATCTCTGTAGAAGTCGTGGTAGCGCGATCCCTTCAGGTGCGAAAGGCCTGGAGTTTGCGCCCCACTGGAGCCATGACGATTGGACCCTTAGGCATATATATATATTGGACCCTTAAATTCCACAATGCCTCTTGTCCCTCTCTCGTGGCGATGGATTCCATCAGGAATAAGGTCTCAAGAGTGATTAATATAAGTTGTAAGAACTTGTTTCGCAATTGAGCTAAAATAATTTGTATATACTAACACAGGTGAGCAATCCAGGGCCTTCGTGGCTCTCTTGTTTTCAGAAGTGTGAGAGAGGCATGTGCCCCACAGAATGCGATCATGCTACGGGCAACAGTTACAGGGCGATTGTGCTTTACCCATTATAAAACACATACGTGTTACAATAGCAGTGACTGATGAATGTTTGTGTTTGGGTGTTGCGGTGGTGGGTTGGGTAGGGGTGTGAGATTGTCGAGTTTGTATCGTTGACTTGTTGAATAATTACATTAGTTAATATCTGGTTGATTTCATTATAATGTGCATGAGTTGACGTTTGTTTGTCATTGGAGTCGATCCTAAACGCGCGATACTTTCGAATTAGAGATAATTTAACTAAGATTAGTCTACAAATACATATGCATAGGCACACATGTGAGATATCACGGTAAATATGTACAATACTGTGTGTTACTCAGGATACGCGCCTTGTATTACGCATGAATGTCGACCCTATTTACATTATTTTGTTGTGTCAACAAACCGCGTATACGACGTTTGTTTATTTGTTGAACTACTCAGTTTTTGAGGCAACGATTTGGAAAAAAATTATACCATATAATAGGAAATTACATTCTGCAGACATTTGCGTTTTCCCCGATGTAGTGTCGCTTTAAATAAACTTAAATTTTTTTAATTTCACGGAAAGTCTTAAGACAATTACGGTATATATTAAAGTGTGAAGTCACTAAGTGTGTTATTGTGTGTATATATATATTGAACAAACGCTGGAAAATTCGGCCTTCGTGATATATTTCTACGCATAAGAACTTCAAACGAGTTATTCTGCGATATACCACGGTTGATACTTATTATTCCGATTCTAACATGACTTACTTCTAATAATTTTAAAGGAGTATTTTCTTCAAATGCCGCTGCATTTGGCTTTCGAAATTTCCTCCCGTGTAAGGCGTGATGGCGTTATTCTTTTATGGAAAATATCAATCTAGTGCATAAATGAACAAAAGTTGTAACTGATCAATAATTTTATTTATTTTGTCAAATAAAACTGGTCAGAATAGTAACTGAAACGTTACTTAACAGAAAAACAAGACGGACAAGAGATTATCTGATTCTAAAAATAGCCCACTTCCGCGAATTCCCACGGTATCTTTTATAAACATCACGTGACTTTCATTCATAAAACTTTACACGCATTGTATAGATGGAATAGCCAAAACACGGTGCGCAGCATAGTTCAAGGTAGGTATATCGCAGAATAACCAGAGGTATATTTTACTCTAGAAGTATGTATGTTATTAGCTGGGTCGTGTTAGAATTATTAATATTATTTATAATGAATGCAAGCACACATTAAATAACAATGTATGAACACAGAAACTAGGTGTACATGTATTTGATGCCAGAATACTGTGTGTACATGATATATTGAATACACTATGGGTGCGTGACTGGATATGCCAGTTGGGTGTACTTGAACGTAAGAATAATTTGTATGACTGTGTCTATTTTCTATACATATAACACCCTAATTGAGCTACATTTGTAATTTACACGCATATAATGTTGAATTAGTCATAGAGTGGTGGGACCTATGCTCGTGGTATTTTACATATATTATCAACCGATAAAAGGACAGAAAAAACTTACATGTACTCTGGTTTCTTCTCCCAAAATGTAATGTTAAATTTGAAGAAACCATACATGCTGTTTTTTGCGTCATCACGTGACTTATGTCACCATGCTGGCTACCGTAGTCATACGTAAACAGCAGTAAATTCAGCCCGACGTGAACCTATCCTCGCGGTATACCATAATTCATTACTTAACCCATTTCATTCTGGATACATTTAAAGGCTTTTGCAAACAACATAGATCCAGATCAGCCACAGCGTGACACTGCGTGCTGATCAGGATCTATGTTGTTTGCTACATAGCCAAGTGTCTTAGCAAGATCATCTGAATAGCAAACAGCAGAGAGCCTGATCAGACAGCATGTTCCGTGGCGGCTGATATGGCTCTATGTTCTTTGCAAATACTGTTTGAACGGTATCCAGAATGAAATGTGTTAATCATATGAATACATTGTTATGAGCTAAAATTGAACAAAATTATAGGTTTGAAAATCATAAACTGTATTTAGTGGAAGAAGAATTTACCGCTGCAGGTACTGTTTTCGGTATAGGGTATATTTCTGTAATATTACGATTGGAATTTATAGAAGTCAATAATAAAAGAATTTGTCACGTGATCCGCACGTTCGGCTATTGATATGGAGAATGTGAACGCACATTAACTGTGGCCTCCCTTGCAGGCAAGGAAAGTCGGGTATCTGTTATATACGGCGTTTCTCGGAAAATACCGCGAGTATAGGGATGCCACGAGCATAGGGATGCCGCGAGCATAGTGATACCGCGAGCATAGAGATACCACAAGCATAGGGATACCACAAGCATAGGGATACGGCGAGCATAGGGATACCGCGAGCATAGGGATACTGCGAGCATAGAGATACCACAAGCATAGGGATACCGCGCGCATAGGGATACCGCGAGCATAGAGATACCACAAGCATAGGGATACCGCGCGCATAGGGATACCGCGCGCATAGGGATACCGCGAGCATAGAGATACCACAAGCATAGGGATACCGCGCGCATAGGGATACCGTGAGCATAGGGATACTGCGAGCATAGGGATACCGCGCGCATAGGGATACCGTGAGCATAGGGATACTGCGAGCATAGGGATACCGCGAGCATAGGGATACTGTGAGCATAGGGATATTGCGAGCATAGGGATGCCGCGAGCATAGGGATACCGCGAGCATAGGGATACCGCGAGCATAGAGATACCACAAGCATAGGGATACCGCGCGCATAGGGATACCGTGAGCATAGGGATACTGCGAGCATAGGGATACCGCGAGCATAGGGATACTGTGAGCATAGGGATATTGCGAGCATAGGGATGCCGCGAGCATAGGGATACCGCGAGCATAGGGATACCGCGAGCATAGAGATACCGCGAGCATAGGCTCCACCACTCCAGAAATTGTGTGTATAAATGTGAAGGTTACATGTATGAGATTATTTTTAAGTTATGAATCCTTGTTAAGTTTTCATTATTATCTACCATACAACTTCATATACAGTCAAACCTTTCTTAAGCAGCCAGCCAAATCACAGAACATGGCTGCTTAATAGATTGCAAATGTATAATACAAACAACATATTGGGAATCTGGAAACAGCTGCATAATACAGGTTGGCTGCTTAATAGAGGTCAAATGTATAATAAAAACAACATATTGGGAATCTGGCTGCTTAATACAGGTTGGCTGCTTAATAGAGGTCAAATGTATAATAAAAACAACATATTGGGAATCTGGAAACTCGCTGCTTAATACAGGTTGGCTGCTTAATAGAGGTCAAGTGTATAATAAAAACAACATATTGGGAATCTGGAAGCTGGCTGCTTAATACAGGTTGGCTGCTTAATAGAGGTCAATTGTATAATAAAAACAACATATTGGGAATATGGAAACTGGCTGCTTAACACATGTGGCTGCTTAATGGAGGTTGGCTGCTTAATAGAGGTCACATGTATAATAAAAACAACATATTGGGAATCTGGAAACTTGCTACTTAATACAGGTTGGCTGCTTAATAGAGGTCAAATGTATATAAAAACAACATATTGGGAATCTGGAAACTTGCTACTTAATACAGGTTGGCTGCTTAATACAGGTCAAATGTATATAAAAATAACATATTGGGAATCTGGAAACTGGCTGCTTAGTACAGGTTGGCTGCTTAATAGTGGTCAAATGTATATAAAACAGCATATTGGGAATCTGGAAACTGGCTGCTTAATACAGGTTGGCTGCTTAATAGAGGTCAAATGTATAATAAAAACAAGATATTGGGAATCTGGAAACTTGCTGCTTAATACAGACAGGTTGGCTGCTTAATAGAGGTCAAATGTATAATAAAAACAGCATATTGGGAATCTGGAAACTGGCTGCTTAATACAGGTTGGCTGCTTAATAGAGGTCAAATGTATAATAAAAACAACATATTTGGAATCTGGAAACTGGCTGCTTAACACGTGGCTGCTAATAGGTGGCTGCATAGAGGTCAAGTATATAAAACAACATATTGGAATCGGAAACTGGCTGCTTAATGGAGGTTGGCTGCTTAATAGAGGTCAAATGTATAATAAAAACAACATATTGGGAATATGGAAATTGGCTGCTTAACACATGTGGCTGCTTAATGGAGGTTGGCTGCTTAATAGAGGTCAAATGTATAATAAAAACAACATATTGGGAATCTGGAAACTGGCTGCTTAATGGAGGTTGGCTGCTTAATAGAGGTGACCACTAATACAGGTTTGACTGTGTTTAACTTTCTTTATCCCATTCCCATATAAGAGATTTAGGCTAACACACTACTATCTTCTACCTTCATGCATAATAATGGTCCAAAACTGCCTGCCTAATTAACCCATTCAACACCAAGTAACTGACATGGACTGGTCCATGATATTTTTAGACCAATATATTAATAACAAAATTACATTTGGATCAGTTCATTTATCAAAATGGGTAATTTTTTTCAAAAAAAAACAAAAAACAACCAAACGATCATCACGAGCCGGCTCATCTGGATCTACACTTTTTTGTAAGCCAATTTAGAGGTCTGTGGTGTTGAAAGGGTTAACTTAGCTTTATTAGTTGGTGCCAAGAGATAGCATTGTGGTATCGCGTTTGCTTCAGGTGCGAAAGGCCTGGAGTTCGCGCACAGCTGTAACCATTTCGATTGTGCCTCTTAGGCAAGGTATTTAAATTCCATATTGCCTCTTCTCTCCCCATCGGGGCGATGCGTTCCACTAGGAATGAGGACTCGAGAGAGATTATAGAGTAATTTTTTGTTTCGCAATCGAGCTAAAATATTTTTTGTATAAACTTGTGGAAATGTATTAAAAGTTAACAAGAATTGCATACAATCCCATACCGGATAAATAGAGAATGTTAGGTTACTGAACTTGTTTCGCAATCAAGCTAAAATTAATTTATATCAACTAATGTTGAGGCTAGGCTCCAGAACTATGTTAGTAATTTTGTGTTTAATAGATAGCTGAAGATAGAATATTTACATCATCACAAGACGGATCTGTAGTCCAGTGGTAACATGCTCGACTGGTAATCCAGGGATTTCAGGTTCGATCCCCCGTCTGACCCTAATAAAATTAACAGTCTTTCAGATGGGACTTTAAACCGAGGTCTCGTGTTGGTGCTGTACACCGTGCACGTAAAAGAACCACAGGAGACTAATCTCTTCAGGAGGCGTCGCTCATATGGGCAACAGGTAGCGATGATAAATAAACGTAAAACACACACAATATTTACATCGCTATTGTAAGTGTGTTTGTTTGTTTATTATAGTGTCACCCCTATTTAAAGGGCCAACCATTTCTGACTTATGAGACACCTCTTTTTATGAACATCAGTACTTCCCAAATCCTATGCATGTATGCCCGGTGCCAGGCTGGTAGACAATTGGTAACCATGATTTAACTAGCTGGCGGCTCACCAACCGGCCATATCAGAACGAAGCCATGGCGGGATTCGAACCTTCGACCTCCCGCTCCGTATGCGGACGCCTTAACCACTAGGCCTCGGAGACGGTTACTTCGATGAGCGTATGTTCCCGTATATATTGTATATGTTATGATGCATATTTTTACATAAAATTAGCACTGTGCAGCAAAACCAAAAATATCATGTAATGTAATTGTTTAAATACTCAGATTGCAAAACAAAAAATATCATGTAATGTAATTGTTTAAATACTCAGAATTGTTTAAATACTCAGATTGCAAAACAAAAAATTACGTTATTCACTCTCAAGACCTCATTCATGATGGAATCCATCGTCACAAGGGAGAAAGAAGGGGGAATGTGGAATTTATGTGCCATACCTCAAAGTTGCACGAGGAGACAATAAAAGTAGCCAAAAGAAAGGGAAAACAGATCATACATGTACGGTACGAGTCGCACTCTGTAAAACCAACATAATGCTGATGATAACTCTCAACAACTACTGCTGATGATAACGCTCAACAACTACTGCTGATGATAACTCTCAACAACTACTGCTGATGATAACTCTCAACAACTACTGCTGATGATAACTCTCAACAACTACTGCTGATGATAACTCTCAACAACTACTGCTGATGATAACTCTCTACAACTACTGCTGATGATAACTCTCAACAACTACTGCTGATGATAACTCTCAACAACTACTGCTGATGATAACTCTCAACAACTACTGCTGATGATAACTCTCAACAACTACTGCTGATGATAATAATACATCTTTATTTTCCTCCGCCAGATCACTTAATTCCTCATTAACTGTCCGATTCGCATGCTCGCTTCTTGCCAATGCAACCCGGGTTTGATCCTTGGACCGGGCAAGTATGTGAGATGGTACGGTGGTCGCTAGATCAGACAGGTGGGTTTTCTCCGGGTACTCTAGTTTCCTCAGATGCGAATGACCACATTTACGCTTTCATCAGCGCCAATGAGAGTGATTAATATAAGTTGTTACAGCTTGTTTCACAAGTCGTATAATAAATAAAGTTTCCACTTTTTAACTGTCCTATATTCTTCTAGACAATGGATTCCACCAGTTGTTGACCATCAGATGTTGACAGATCAATTACAAAGTGGCACTTTAATTGCATTGTCTGCTTTCTCCCGAACTAAATGACATTTACTCAACATTTCCAATCAACCAGACCTCCAATTAATTTCAAATTGACTTATCCCCACGACCTAGATAAAAAACAGATTGTCCTCTATCCAATCCAAGCTGATTTAATTAAAATCAACACACACACAAAAATATCCTATACCTTCCTAGTTGTTGTCTGGTTTGTTTTAATTTGACTCACAAGAGTGGGGTTGGTTTGGTGGAGTTGTGTTTTACTGAACTTATTAAAAGTATATGAAATGGTTTGTTTTTGGGGGTTAAAGTCACGCAAACAGCTTAGGCCAAACGGCAACTCTCCAGCTATTGATGGTGGGGGAAGACTCTGTGTGTGAGCCACTCCGCCGGCACCCAGGTAGAACCACTGACCTTGACCTGGATAGCTTCCTCACTTGAAACAAATCGACACCCCCAAGTTGGATTTGAACCTACAGCAGTGAGGGGCAAGTAATTTGATGTAAAAGACCGTAACCACAGAAGCCATTGAGGCCACTATGAATACAATTATCACTCACCTGGATGTTACAAGTATATATTGTGTAGAAGTCACCTTCGTGTGCAGGAGGGGCGGGGGGCTATGCACCGTGAGAGAACAAATATTTAACACCTAGCCTGGGTCCAGCTACAGTGTAAAGCACTGACACGATACCTCAGTTTAACCCTTTCAACCCCACAGGCCTCTAAATAGGCTTATGAAAAGTGTAGATCCAGATGAGCCGGCTCGTGACGAGCCGTCTCATCAGGATCTGCACTTTTTTGCCAGTAATAATTATTACTATTTTTAGATAAAATTACCCATTTTGATAAATGAACTGGTCCAAAGGTAATTTTCTTATTAATTTATTGGTCTGAAAATATCACGCACCAGTCCATGTCAGTTACTTGGGGTTGAATGGGTTAATGTCCCATCTGAAATACTGTTAATTTTATTATGGTCAGACGGGGGGATCGAACCTACGATACCTGGATTACCAGTCCTGCGTGTCACCACTCGACTACAAATCCGTATTTAGATCGATAGTAGAGCAACACCAGTTAATAGACTAGATCAGCCAGAGATTTATGAACCTGGGAAATTATGTAATCCCTGAATTTATTAAATATGTAGTGTTTGAAATTTAGCTGCTGTGTTTGACACTATTCCCAAGACATCGCTTAGTGTCTGAAACAGACGTGGTACATAATGTTAGTTTGAGCTGCTGTGTTCGACACTATTCCCAAGACATCGCTTAGTGTGGTACATAATGTTAGTTTGAGCTGCTGTGTTTGACACTATTCCCAAGACATCGCTTAGTGTCTGAAACGGACATGGTACTGTGGTACATAATGTTAGTTTGAGCTGCTGTGTTTGACACTATTCCCAAGACATCGCTTAGTGTCCGAAACAGACATGGTACATAATGTTAGTTCGAGCTGCTGTGTTTGACACTATTCCCAAGACATCGTTTAGTGTCCGAAACAGACATGGTACATAATGTTAGTTCGAGCTGCTGTGTTTGACACTATTCCCAAGACATCGTTTAGTGTTCGAAACGGACATGGTACGTTGTAGTCTGGGTTCCAGGCTGTCGAGTTTTCACCAATTTACTTCTGGCAAAATGATATCAGAAACTCAATACAGCCCAATTAATAATCTCGGTATTAAAACATATTTATATGACTGACCAGGCAAAATATATCAACGTCTGTTCTCAGGCTAAGCTACAGTAGCCGGAGTTGTTGTTGGCATATGAAATGTACGGAATACGTATGCTATATAACAAGTCCGATTCTAAGCTGAATCCTTCATAAGTCGGTGGTATCGCGTGGACTTATCACATTCGTTATAACAATGGGTTTCTCTCATTTTTGAATGGAACTGGGCCAAATGAGATATCTGGTTGACTTGATTCCATTACAAATCATAAAACGTACACTGATACACAATCATTTCTGAAGTTTGTTTATTAACATTTCAATGGTTTATAAAGTAAATATATATAGTGTCTAATCAAACTGCTATATTAAATCAGGGCTCAAGATAGACTCAAAATTTTGGGAGAAGTCACTTCTCCCGCCAGATGATTTAGGGAGAAGTGAGAACATTTAAGGAGAAGTGGGGAGACTTTGCAACGACTGCAAATAGTGAAACCGTATTTAATCGAGGTTTGCAGGATATACATTGTAGGAACAATTGTATGTAGAAAAGCTGCAGGGCATTCACTAGACTTTGAAAATGAAAGAGTCAATGACCCTTGAGGTCAAATCTCAAGAGTGTCAAGCTGTATTTTTCAAGTCAATATTGATAAAATAAAACAAATACCGTAAAGTTCCAAGAAATAAAATAAAACAAATACCGTAAAGTTCCAAGAAATCAAATTAAACATTTTTTTCAAATGTTTTTTTCCGTTATCATCCATTTCTGGATGAATAACTTGTAGTAAGAAGTGGATTAGCAGGACCCCCAAAGTGAGGTGTACACTCATATGACCCCCCGTCGTCATCAAAATGGAGGCATATCCGATTCAAAATGGCAGTTTCCGATTCAAAATATCCGTAATTACGCGGACGTTAATTAGCGATCTAAAACAATAGAAAACTTTAATTAGGCTATAACCGTCGAACCGTTTATCCGATCACCTCCAAATTCTGTGCATAATATACCTATAGTCGAGGTCTATTGTATTAAAGAAAAACAATACCCATAATTATACACGTACGTTAATTAGCTTGGTTGACTTATGGCCGGGAATATATGATAAAGTACATGTATACGTAGCAAGCGAGCACATTTCGCAACTAAATAAAAAATTCAATTATTGTGAATTATTTAGCAGCATAGCATACTCAGATGTTTTATTTTGGGAGGGGGGGGGGATTTAGTCTGATAAAAAATAAGAATAGCAAAAGCCATCGGAGATAGTAAACCTGTGCCACGTTGCTAGGTAACCATCTCATAATGGTGAAGATAGTAAACCTGTGCCACGTTGCTAGGTAACCATCTCATAATGGTGAAGTAAACCTGTGCCACGTTGCTAGGTAACCATCTCATAATGGTGAAGATAGTAAACCTGTGCCACGTTGCTAGGTAACCATCTCATAATGGTGAAGATAGTAAACCTGTGCCACGTTGCTAGGTAACCATCTCATAATGGTGAAGATAGTAAACCTGTGCCACGTTGCTAGGTAACCATCTCATAATGGTGACGATAGTAAACCTGTGCCACGTTGCTAGGTAACCATCTCATAATGGTGAAGTAAACCTGTGCCACGTTGCTAGGTAACCATCTCATAACGGTGAAGATAGTAAACCTGTGCCACGTTGCTAGGTAACCATCTCATAATGGTGAAGTAAACCTGTGCCACGTTGCTAGGTAACCATCTCATAATGGTGAAGATAGTAAACCTGTGCCACGTTGCTAGGTAACCATCTCATAATGGTGAAGAATCCCAATCAGACACTCCATCTAGTTAATACAAATTTATTTTAGCTCGATTGCGAAACAAGTTCTTACAACTTATATTGGAATCCAACGCCACGAGGGAGAGAGAAGAGGCAACGTGGAATTTAAATGCCTTGTCTAAGGGCACAATCGTAATGGCTCCAGCGGGGCTCGAACTCCAGACCATTCGTACCTGAAGCATCCACTGCGCTATCATGACTTCATGGCACTCCATGATCTAATGGGTATCGTTCTTGACAATAACTACAGTCAAACCTGTCTTAAGCAGCCAGCCAAGGGAACCACAGAAAGTGGCTGCTTAGCACAGATGGCTGCTTAATAGAGGTCAAATATATAATAAAACAACATATTGGGAATCTGCTATCTGGCTGCTTAATACAGATTGGCTGCTGCTTAATAGAGGTGACCTCTAACACAGGTTTGACAGTAGACAATAATAGACAATGACCAAATCATATAAACACATTTTATTACGAGCATAAACATGTAATCATATGAGCTTCCTGTAGCTTCTTCTTTAGAGAAACCTACTGATAGGCAGTGATGATCTTTATAAACTGATTTCTTTTTAGTATTTTAAATTTCTGAATTTTCTATTATTAAACGTGTGACAGATAATATAGCGCTTCCAGGGTTCACTCTAGGTCAGAATGTTTGGGAGAAGTGAGAAAACACGCGATCGCATCCTTAAATGGTGTTATTTAATAAATTTCAACAAAATATCGTATGACCACTAAATACAACATTTGAATAGAAGGTGTGCTTTATAATGGGCCAGTGTATCTTATGTGGACAAAGTTTTGTATGAAACTTGTATGAAACTTGTAAAAACAAACTTTTTTTTAGGGAGAAGTGGGCCCCCAGAGGGCGAAGTCAGGGTCCCTAGGGTGATTATTTTGCCCACATCGCCCTCTAGAATGATCCCTGGCTGCAAACTACGATGACTTTCTGTTCCAGTAACAGTGTGCCCTGCAAATAAATATCTTGAAAACTGTTCACAAATGTTTCTACGGGCGTGTCCACCTCTGTTTAAGATAGTTTCTTGGCTTTATTGTAGAGTGCGTCGACTACTTTGCCCATGTCGTGTATGGTTTCCAGAGACGTCTCGTATGTCTTATCAGCATCTGCTTCATCGAACACGACCAGCACGCCCGTACCTTGGTCCAGTATACCTGAATTAATACAATATATGACCACTCTATGCTCGTACCTTGGTCCAGTATACCTGAATTAATACAATATATGACCACTCTATGCCCGTACCGTAGTCCAGTATACCTGAATTAATACAATATATGACCACTCTATGCCCGTACCGTAGTCCAGTATACCTGAATTAATACAATATATGAACACTCTATGCCCGTACCTTGGTCCAGTATACCTGAATTAATACAATATATGACCACTCTATGCTCGTACCTTGGTCCAGTATACCTGAATTAATACAATATATGACCACTCTATGCTCGTACCTTGGTCCAGTATACCTGAATTAATACAATATATGACCACTCTATGCCCGCACCTTAGTCCAGTATACCTGAATTAATAAATATGAACACTCTATGCCCGTACCTTGGTCCAGTATACCTGAATTAATACAATATATGAACACTCTATGCCCGTACCTTGGTCCAGTATACCTGAATTAATACAATATATGAACACTCTATGCCCGTACCTTGGTCCAGTATACCTGAATTAATACAATATATGAACACCACTCTATGCCCGTACCTTGGTCCAGTATACCTGAATTAATACAATATATGAACACCACTCTATGCCCGTACCTTGGTCCAGTATACCTGAATTAATACAATATATGAACACTCTATGCCCGTACCTTAGTCCAGTATACCTGAATTAATACAATATATGAACACTCTATGCCCGTACCTTGGTCCAGTATACCTGAATTAATACAATATATGAACACTCTATGCCCGTACCTTGGTCCAGTATACCTGAATTAATACAATATATGAACACTCTATGCCCGTACCTTGGTCCAGTATACCTGAATTAATACAATATATGACCACTCTATGCCCGTACCTTGGTCCAGTATACCTGAATTAATACAATATATGAAACACTCTATGCCCGTACCTTGGTCCAGTATACCTGAATTAATACAATATATGACCACTCTATGCCCGTACCGTAGTCCAGTATACCTGAATTAATACAATATATGACCACTCTATGCCCGTACCGTAGTCCAGTATACCTGAATTAATACAATATATGAACACTCTATGCCCGTACCTTGGTCCAGTATACCTGAATTAATACAATATATGACCACTCTATGCCCGCACCTTAGTCCAGTATACCTGAATTAATACAATATATGAACACTCTATGCCCGTACCTTGGTCCAGTATACCTGAATTAATACAATATATGACCACTCTATGCCCGCACCTTAGTCCAGTATACCTGAATTAATACAATATATGAACACTCTATGCCCGTACCTTGGTCCAGTATACCTGAATTAATACAATATATGACCACTCTATGCCCGCACCTTAGTCCAGTATACCTGAATTAATACAATATATGAACACTCTATGCCCGTACCTTGGTCCAGTATACCTGAATTAATACAATATATGACCACTCTATGCCCGCACCTTAGTCCAGTATACCTGAATTAATACAATATATGAACACTCTATGCCCGTACCTTGGTCCAGTATACCTGAATTAATACAATATATGACCACTCTATGCCCGCACCTTAGTCCAGTATACCTGAATTAATACAATATATGAACACTCTATGCCCGTACCTTGGTCCAGTATACCTGAATTAATACAATATATGAACACTCTATGCCCGTACCTTGGTCCAGTATACCTGAATTAATACAATATATGAACACCACTCTATGCCCGTACCTTGGTCCAGTATACCTGAATTAATACAATATATGAACACCACTCTATGCCCGTACCTTGGTCCAGTATACCTGAATTAATACAATATATGAACACTCTATGCCCGTACCTTGGTCCAGTATACCTGAATTAATACAATATATGAACACCACTCTATGCCCGTACCTTGGTCCAGTATACCTGAATTAATACAATATATGAACACTCTATGCCCGTACCGTAGTCCAGTATACCTGAATTAATACAATATATGACCACTCTATGCCTGTACCTTGGTCCAGTATACCTGAATTAATACAATATATGACCACTCTATGCCCGTACCTTGGTCCAGTATACCTGAATTAATACAATATATGACCACTCTATGCCTGTACCTTGGTCCAGTATACCTGAATTAATACAATATATGACCACTCTATGCCCGTACCTTGGTCCAGTATACCTGAATTAATACAATATATGACCACTCTATGCCCGTACCTTGGTCCAGTATACCTGAATTAATACAATATATGAACACCACTCTATGCCCGTACCTTGGTCCAGTATACCTGAATTAATACAATATATGACCACTCTATGCCTGTACCTTGGTCCAGTATATCTGAATTAATACAATATATGACCACTCTATGCCTGTACCTTGGTCCAGTATACCTGAATAAATACAATATATGAACACGCTATGCCCGTACCTTGGTCCAGTATACTGAATTAATACAATATATGACCACTCTATGCCCGTACCTTGGTCCAGTATATCTGAATTAATACAATATATGAACACCACTCTATGCCTGTACCTTGGTCCAGTATATCTGAATTAATACAATATATGAACAACACTCTATGCCTGTACCTTGGTCCAGTATACCTGAATTAATACAATATATGAACACTCTATGCCCGTACCTTGGTCCAGTATATCTGAATTAATACAATATATGAACACTCTACGCCTGTACCTTGGTCCAGTATACCTGAATTAATACAATATATGAACACTCTATGCCCGTACCTTAGTCCAGTATACCTGAATTAATACAATATATGAACACTCTATGCCCGTACCTTGGTCCAGTATACCTGAATTAATACAATATACAGGGTTCATTCTAGGTCAGAATATTTGGGAGAAGTGAGAAAGCGCGTGATCGCTTCCTTAAATGGTGTTCTTTAATATACTTCTGCAAAATAGGGTTAAAATGCACAGTACAACCATTAAATACAACATTTGAATAGGAGTGCTTTATAATGGGCCAGTGTATCTTACTAGACAAACTATTTTTTTAGTTTTTTTAGGGAGAAGTGGGCCCCCAAAGGGCGAAGTCAGGGTCCCTAGGGCGACAATTTCGCCCACATCGCCCTCTAGAATGATCCCTGAATATATGACCACTATATGCCCGTACCGTAGTCCAGTATATCTGAATGAATACAATTGCCTCAGATTAACACAAGGCAGTTACTAGTAATTGACAGCGAATATACAGTAATATGCATATGTCCTATGGGAAAAATATCAAAATTGCTACTATTTGTACTTTGTTTATTTGTGAAAGGGACCCCTAGATGCCCCCAGAATCACACAAGATCGTTAATTGTGAACAGTGAAAGCGATTCCCGGATGCCGCAGAATCAGACACGGTCGTTAACAGACACTGAAAGCGATTACCGGAACCCCGCAGAATAACACATGGTCGTTAATAGACGGCGAAAGTGACTCCTGGAAGCCCCTAGAATATCTACAATATTTACCGTGAAACTTCCGGTCAAGAATCATCTGTGACAGTTTCTTCTCCACGTTGACCTGCAAAACAATACTCGATAATAAACAATACACAGTAAGTACATAATTATACTCACAATAAAGCAATTCTCGTAAATAAGTAACACTCGTAAATAAGTAACACTCGTAAATAAGTAACACTCGTAAATAAGTAATTCTTGGAAATAAGTGATACTCACAAATAAGCAATTCTTGGAAATAAGCAATACTCACAAATAAGTAATTCTTGGAAATAAGTAATACTCAGAAATAAGCAATACTCACAAATAAGTAATTCTTGGAAATAAGTGATACTCAGAAATAAGCAATACTCACAAATAAGTAATTCTTGGAAATAAGTGATACTCAGAAATAAGCAATACTCACAAATAAGTAATTATTGGAAATAAGTGATACTCAGAAATAAGCAATACTCACAAATAAGTAATTCTTGGAAATAAGCAATACTCACAAATAAGTAATTCTTGGAAATAAGCAATACTCACAAATAAGTAATTCTTGGAAATAAGTGATACTCACAAATAAGTAATTCTTGGAAATAAGCAATACTCACAAATACGTAATTCTTGGAAATAAGTAATACCAGAAATAAGCAATACTCACAAATAAATAATTCTTGGAAATAAGTGAACCAAAAACAATACTCACAAATAAGTAATTCTTGGAAATAAGCAATACTCACAAATACGTAATTCTTGGAAATAAGTAATACTCAGAAATAAGCAATACTCACAAATAAGTAATTCTTGGAAATAAGCAATACTCACAAATACGTAATTCTTGGAAATAAGTAATACTCAGAAATAAACAATACTCACAAATAAGTAATTCTTGGAAATAAGCAATACTCACAAATAAGTAATTCTTGGAAATAAGTGATACTCACAAATAAGCAATACTCACAAATAAGTAATTCTTGGAAATAAGTGATACTCACAAATAAGTAATTCTTGGAAAATAAGTGATACTCACAAATAAGTAATTCTTGGAAATAAGCAATACTCACAAATAAGTAATTCTCGGAAATGAGCAATACTCACAAATAAGCAATACTCACAAATAAGTAACACTCGTAGTTGTAATTCATGGAAATACGTACTATTTGGAAATAAGCAATACTCACAAATAAGTAACACTCAGAAATAAGTAATTCTTATAAGCAATACTCGGAAATGAGCAATACTCGGAAATAGGTAATACTCACAAATAAGTAAAACTCGTAAATAACACTCAGAAATGAGTAATTCTTGGAAATAAGCAATACTCACAAATACGTAATTCTTGGAAATAAGCAATACTCACAAATAAGTAATTCTTGGAAATAAGCAATACTCACAAATAAGTAATTCTTGGAAATAAGTGATACTCACAAATAAGTAATTCTTAGAAATAAGCAATACTCACAAATACATAATTCTTGGAAATAAGCAATACTCACAAATACGTAATTCTTGGAAATAAGTGATACTCACAAATAAGTAATTCTTAGAAATAAGCAATACTCACAAATACGTAATTTTTGGAAATAAGCAATACTCACAAATACATAACTCTTGGAAATAAGCAATACTCACAAATACGTAATTCTTAGAAATAAGCAATACTCACAAATACGTAATTCTTGGAAATAAGCCATACTCACAAATAAGTAATTCTTGGAAATAAGCAATACTCACAAATACGTAATTCTTGGAAATAAGTGATACTCACAAATAAGTAATTCTTAGAAATAAGCAATACTCACAAATACATAATTCTTGGAAATAAGCAATACTCACAAATACGTAATTCTTGGAAATAAGTGATACTCACAAATAAGTAATTCTTAGAAATAAGCAATACTCACAAATACGTAATTCTTGGAAATAAGCAATACTCACAAATACATAATTCTTGGAAATAAGCAATACTCACAAATACGTAATTCTTAGAAATAAGCAATACTCACAAATACGTAATTCTTGGAAATAAGCCATACTCACAAATACGTAATTCTTGGAAATAAGCCATACTCACAAATACGTAATTCTTGGAAATAAGCAATACTCACAAATAAGTAATTCTTGGAAATAAGAAATACTCACAAATACGTAATTCTTGGAAATAAGCAATACTCACAAATACGTAATTCTTGGAAATAAGTGATACTCGGACAAATAAGTACTGACCACAAATAAAAGAATTACAAATGATACCTTCCCAGAAATGTATAATACTCGGAGTACTCGCATGTAAATAATACTCCACAAATAGAAATAACAAATACGCAACAATATATAACGCCCAGAAATAAATCAGCTATATCTTCATAATAATTCCCTTGTTGACACTCGTCCACTGACATTCCTTCATTGTTCAAAAGAAATATTTGAACTTTAGCAGATTGGGAAGATTTGAATGAAATGTCACAAACACTACTATCTAGGAAAAATAAGAAAAATATTACGCATTTGTTATCTGCTCATTTCGCCTACAGCATGCTAAAGGTTAACCCTTTCAACACCGCAGACCTCTAAATAGGCTTACAAAAAGTGTAGATCCAGGTGTCACGAGCCGGCTCGTGACGAGCCGTCTCATCAGGATCTGCACTTTTTGCCAGTGATATGACTATTTTTAGACCTAATTACCCATTTTGATAAATGAACTTGTCCAAATGTGATTTTCTGATTCATTTATTGGTTTATGAATATCATGGACCAGTCCATGTGAGTTACTTGGTGTTGAATGGGTTAATAGTTTTTTGAATGTGATGTATCGACATTGGGTTCTAGAAATGGTTGATATGCAATACCTCACTCTTACAGTAGTGGAAGTTATGATAGCGCAGTGGTAGCACGTTCGCTTCGAGCGCCATTGGAGCCGCTATGACTGTGCACTTAGGCAAGGCTGTCCGATTAGCGCAGTGGTTAGCGCGCTCGCTTCTCACCAATGCAACCCAGGGTTCGATCCTCGGACCGGGAAGTATGTGAGATGGTACGGTGGTCGCCAGATCGGACAGGTGGGTTTTCTCTGGGTACTCCGGTTTCCTCCCATACAATGACCATATATATGCTTTTATCCGCACCAACGAGAGTGATTAATATAGGTTGTTAAAACTTGCTTCGCAATCGTTGTAAAATAAATAAAGTTTACACTAAGGAAATTTAAATTCCAAATTGCCTCCTCTCTCCCTCGTGGCAATGAATTCCATCAGGAATGAGGTCTCCAGATTGATTAATATAACTTGTAGGAACTTGTTTCGCAATCGAGCTAAAATATAAATTTGTAAAAAATACTCTTTAGTACAGTATAAATATTGAACAAGAACTTACCACAGGCAACTTTATCAAACCTGCTATATGATTCACCTGAAAAAACAATAGCTCAACATTAATGTCCATACTGCTAATCAGCTTAATCCGTGCTGAATAGTGCTGAAGGTCACCTCCGAATAGTGCTGAAGGTCACCTCCGAATAGTACTGAAGGTCACCTCCGAATAGTGCTGAAGGTCACCTCCGAATAGTGCTGAAGGTCACCTCCGAATAGTACTGAAGGTCACCTCCGAATAGTGCTGAAGGTCACCTCCGAATAGTACTAAAGGTCACCTCCGAATAGTGCTGAAGGTCACCTCCGAATAGTGCTGAAGGTCACCTCCGAATAGTACTGAAGGTACCTCCGAATAGTGCTGAAGGTCACCTCCGAATAGTACTGAAGGTACCTCCGAATAGTGCTGAAGGTACCTCCGAATAGTGCTGAAGGTCACCTCCGAATAGTGCCGACGGTCACCTCCGAATAAACAGTATTTAAACACGAACATATTAAAACCCTGTCTCGAATGCCACCATTTTAATCTTGTGTGAACCCACTATCTTAATGCAATTTCTAACATGGCTCGGTATATCGTCTATATACATGAATGCATTTACCGCGTTTACATCTGCAATAAAACATTGTTTCTTAACGAGTGACTTCAATTCAAACCTGACATCATTTTACTGGCATTTTTTTTCTACTGACCTGTACTTTAGAGAATGGTTGAGTAATTCTACATTACTTTATTCCAGAAAGATGTAGTAGTTTTTTCTACTGACCTGTACTTTAGAGAATAGATCAATAATTCTACATTACTTTATTCCAGAAAGTTGTAGTAGTTTTTTCTACTAACCTGTACTTTAGAGAATGGTTGAGTAATTCTACATTACATTATTCCAGAAAGATGTAGTAGTTTTTTCTACTGACCTGTACTTTAGAGAAAGGTTCAATAATTCTACACAGATTCTGCTCCAGTAGGTTGTCGTACAGTGTCTTGAGATGTGCAGAGACAATTGGATCATCTTCTAGTTGTGACTTATAGGTTACCAGTGTCTGGAAATAGCAAGGAAATCACTGGAACAATTACATTCTCGGAGTAATGGGTGCTACGCAGAATATCTGTGTACACTGCAGGCTACCCGCTGTCGGTAGCCAATGGCGTCAATTGCGAAAATATTTGGCACAACTTTTTTTTCTTTCTTTTTTTCAGGGTTTTCTTTTTGGCACATGTTTTGTGAATTACATGGCTTCAAATATTTAGCTGTGAACTATATGGCTCTTGGTTGGCTCCAAGTTCTTCAAATTGGCTCAAGCTTTTCAAATTGAGTCAAGCTTTTCAAATTGGCTCAAGCTTTTCAAATTGGCTCAATCTTTTCAAATTGGCTCAATCTTTTCAAATTGACCCAATCTTTTCAAATTGAGTCAAGCTTTTCAAATTGGCTCAAGCTTTTCAAATTGAGTCAAGCTTTTCAAATTGAGTCAAGCTTTTCAAATTGGCTCAATCTTTTCAAATTGGCTCAAGCTTTTCAAATTGGCTCAAGCTTTTCAAATTGAGTCAAGCTTTTCAAATTGGCTCAATCTTTTCAAATTGGCTCAAGCTTTTCAAACTGGCTCAAGCTTTGTTTCAATTGGAGACAGGAGTGGCGCAGACAAACATTCAGACAGAGGGAACCCTGGTACTGTACATTCTATGCCTAAGTCTCCAGCTGTTTTTGGTATATGCAGACCCAGCGTGCCACTCCAAGCAGTATTTCACACCACAGGTTGAACCACCGACCCACCGTCCGCTGGATAGTTTCCTAACTTGAAGGAATTCGACACCCCCAGTTGGATTCCAACCTACAGCGGTGAGGGGCAAGTGATTTGAAGTCAGTGACAATAACCACTCTGCCATGGTCGTCCCCTCGATCCGTAGATATCCGATATCTCAGTGCACAACGAAGCTCCAAGTTTCATATTGTTCAGTCGTTATGACTTTATTTTTATAACGCATTGTGTTATGTTATATTTCGGGTTTTACGCCTGCATCAACACCTTTCCTTGGCAGGCTCCAGCGGTTAACCAGTACTTGGGTGCACCAACCTCCGTAAGAAACTGCCAACTTTTTTATATAAATGAGACACGGCCTGAGCGGGGCTCGAACCCGTCACGTGACCATCAGTGATGATAGGTTACAGTGGTATACAAGTCAGCGACCTTAACCACTCGACCACGGAGGCGGAACAACGCATTGTGACATTACCGATATTCCCTCCCCCCAAACATTTGGCAACAGCAGCCCATAACACATATTAAAATTACTATGTATCCCCTCCCCCCAAACATTTGGCAACAGCAGCCCATAACACATATTAAAATTACTATGTATCCCCTCCCCCCAAACATTTGGCAACAGCGGCCCATAACACGTATGAAAACAAGCTTAAATACATGGGTGTGTCACCAACCTGCTGGAAGTCGGCGAGAGATCGTTTATGACTGGCTGTTGCTATAGATTTCATGGCATCTACCTCTGGTCCGGAATATTTTAATGCCAACTTTCCGCTTACGATAGCCTGCACCTCATCAGCTCTGAAAAGTATACGTTAATAATGATGTCATATTTTCCAGTTAGTCTATACAAATTTATTTTACCTCGATGGAATCTATCGCCATCAGGGAGAGGAGATGATGATTGAGCTTATTTACCCTCGCCTCTGGCGAACCATGTGGGAGAGGAGCGAAGAGCCAATGTGGATTTAAGTGACTTGCCTAAGGACACTGGGGCTCGGGGCCCATCCAATACACCATAGAGGCTCAATGTACCAGGTATACATTAATAACGATCATATATTTTCTTTTTGCCGAGACATTGAATTTATGAGATCTATAGTATTTAGCGGTTATTATGTGGCTAGTTTCATATCAGCCTAGGTATCGACCCGAGTTAATTTGATATCAAACTGAGAACAAACTTCAACAAAGGTCGAATGCTGATATCAACCTGAGAACAAACTTCAACAAAGGTCGAATGCTGATATCAACCTGAGAACAAACTTCAACAAAGGTCGAATGCTGATATCAACCTGAGAACAAACTTCAACAAAGGTCGAATGCTGATATCAACCTGAGAACAAACTTCAACAAAGGTCGAATGCTGATATCAACCTGAGAACAAACTTCAACAAAGGTCGAATGCTGATATCAACCTGAGAACAAACTTCAACAAAGGTCGAATGCTGATATCAAGCAGGCCTGAGAACAAACTTCAACAAAGGTCGAATGCTGATATCAAGCAGGCCTGAGAACAAACTTCAACAAAGGTCGAATGCTGATATCAAGCAGGCCTGAGAACAAACTTCAACAAAGGTCGAATGCTGATATCAACCCGAGAACAAACTTCAACAAAGGTCGAATGCTGATATCAACCTGAGAACAAACTTCAACAAAGGTCGAATGCTGATATCAACCTGAGAACAAACTTCAACAAAGGTCGAATGCTGATATCAACCTGAGAACAAACTTCAACAAAGGTCGAATGCTGATATCAAGCAGGCCTGAGATTGAAGGACTTGGGAAAAAACTGAAGATGCAATATAAGCGAAAATCACCCGAACGAAGTGATGGAGTTGCTAGGAGGGTCCGGGGGCATGCCCCCTTGGAAATATTTTGAAATACTACATGCAATATCCTGCAATCTTACCACTTTTGGGTGCCTTTAAATCAATATTTTACAACAGAAAAACATTTTCCCACTGAATATTTCATATTTTATCATGTCAGCCACTAGTCCTATAAATAAGACCTCTACATAAAAAATTGTTTCTGTTATTTTGAGGACATATCGGTAAAGCTTATTTTCGCATAGCACTTTCCGCCCTGATCCGATGGCGGGATTTCTGACCAATATTTTGAAGCTTTTCGGACATGAACGGTTATAAATGTGTGCATTGGTGTTAAGAATAATCCTAAATATAGATATTAAGAACGTTTAAAATATATTGTTTTACCGTTATGCATATCATTTAGCGGTTTGAAATCGACTGGTGAGATTCTCCCATTTTTTCTGCGCAGTCTTCACAAAAGAAATCCGAATGAAGTATTTTATAGTACATTTCATGCGTATGAACAATTGAATATTGAAGGAAATCTTATTTGGTTCACCATAATGGCACGGAGATAAATCTTGTAAACATTTTCGTCTAATTATTTCTATTTTTGCAATAATCAAATATTCAAATTGGACGAACTGTAATGGCAAAATTTAAACGTTGATTTCTTGTATAATATTGTGCTAAGAGACATTATAAACTGTGCAGAAGTCAAACAACGGTATGTGTGTTCATCTTGTTAACAATTTTAATTTATAAAAACGACTTTTTAGAATATAAAATATGCTATGCGTAATTGAGGTTTAGCGATTATTCTTGGAAAAATGCCAGGATAGTAAAATGTCACATTTTTCAAGTCTAAATATTTGGACTAGTCAGCTACTGGCCACTTGATGGAAGAGAAAATAATGACAAAAAGATGGATCTGTAGTCCAGTGGTAACACGCTGGACTGGTAATCCAGGGATCGCAGGTTCGATCCCCCGTCTGACCCTAATAAAATTAACAGTCTTTCAGATGGGACGTTAAACCGAGGTCTCGTGTCGGAGCTTTACACCATGCACGTAAATGAACCAGAGGAGACTCTGGAATGGGTCTCTGTCTGTATCATTGCACTATCCTCCAAAATTTAAAATGACTAATATCTTCAGGAGGCGTCGCTCATATATGGGCAACCGGTAGCGACGATAAATAAACATAAAACACACACAGACAAAAATTTCACAGACTATTCAGGAACACTTTGTCCTTCTTTCTAATTGCCATACATTTAACATGCAAGTTGGGAACTCTTCAAAATGCTCTAGACAAGATGAATTATGTAAAGAACACACCACTTGCAAACTTGGTTTAATAATAAAGTCCAAAGGCCGGTGCTGGAAACTTCGATCTTCCATCGCTGCCAATGTGGGATCAAAATACGCAATTATCCAAATGTAATCCGCTCAAAACACGCGAACGAACACCGCATTTAAAAAAAAAAAAATTAATAAAGGATTCATATCAACAGGACTAGCAATGTATGATGTGCATGTACAAACCGATGTAAACTGAAAAATCACGCCCAAATTTCAATATGTCGCCATTGTCAGGTGCCCTTGTCACGTGATGTAAACAGGTGCCCGTATCACGTGATGTAAACAGGTGCCTGTGTCACATGATGTAAACAGATGCCTGTGTCACATGATGTAAACAGATGCCTGTGTCACGTGATGTAAACAGATGCATGTGTCACGTGATGTAAACAGATGCATGGGTCATGTGATGTAAACAGGTGCCTGTGTCATGTGATGTAAACAGATGCCTGTGTCATGTGATGTAAACAGGTGCCTGTGGCATGTGATGTAAACAGATGCCAGTGTCACGTGATGTAAACAGATGCCTGTGTCATGTGATGTGAACAGGTGCCTGTGTCACATGATGTAAACAGATGCCTGTGTCATGTGATGTAAACAGGTGCCTGTGTCATGTGATGTAAACAGATGCCAGTGTCACATGATGTAAACAGATGCCAGTGTCACGTGATGTAAACAGATGCCCATGTCACGCGATGTAAACAGATGCCCGTGTCACATGATGTAAACAGATGCCCATGTCACGTGATGTAAACACCCTAAAGAAAGTGTGTGTTTTTCTCGTAAAAGCTCGGCTGATTCCAGAAGGCTATTTTTGTTGACTTGAAACTTACCGCACCATTCGGGTGTTTTTATCGCACCATTCGGTTTTTTATTCTCGGGAACACAGTGCCAAGTCGTGTTCACGGAAACTGGCTCGGGTGATTCCGGAAGACTATTTTCGTCGCGACCGATCAGATTTTTTTGACGAACGATCGAGTAAATGTTGGACCTAACCCCCCATATATGGTCCAACATTTTTTCAACGAATTTACACGAATCTCAAGAACGACTTTTTCGGCAATCGGAGAAATCTCATGCCTGATCAAGTTACCGGAAGTCGATACCTAGGCTGATATGAAACTAGCCACGTTATAACGTCTTTATTACTTTGATATGAATTTGAACATTTAAGAATCGAAATCATGCTCTCCGTTTATTTATCAGGAATAAATCACAATTACTGAATTAGATACACGAAAACGGTTGAAATATTACCACAAAACTACAAACATCTGTTAAATTTGACACACTGGGATGCTACAGGAAGTAAACAAACTAGCACCGAGTGTGCATGCGTTATTTTCTCATGAACTAGTTATGATACGGCTTTTTCTGTTTTGATACGGGCAGTATTTCAAGCATGGACAGGTAGAACCCCGAGCTACCGCAGGCCAGCTAGATAGCTTCCTCACTTGAAAGAATTCCACACTCCCAGTTGGATTCGAACCTACAGCGATGAAGTGCAAGTGATTTTAAATCAACGTCCGAAACCACTCTGCCAGGGAGGCCCCCTGGATTTGATACGGGATAGCTCAGACTATAAATACAAGGTATGTGTACTTCACTTACAGACGGATCTGTAGTCCAGTGGTTAACACGCTGGACTGGTAATCCAGGGATCGCCGGTTTCATCCCCCGTCTGACAATAATAAAATTAACTCTCTTTCAGATGGGACGTTAAACCGAGGTCTTATGTCGGTGCTGTACACCGTGCATGTAAAAGAACCAGAGGAGACTCTAGAATGGATCTATGTCTGTATCATTGCATTATCCTCCAAAAATCTAAAATGACTAATCTCTTCAGGAGGCGTCGCTCATATGGGCAACCTGTTGTGACGATAAATAAACGTAAAACACAAATTCACTTACACATTCAGCATGATCTTCATTAACAGCATGTATTTGAGAGCTACAATGGCTCTGGGACTATCGATGGAATCGTAACCCTCGAAAGCTTCATAGAAATACGAGTATGCAGTTTTGAAATCTCGTTCCTCGGCGGCATGAAGAATTCCTGAAATATAGAAACATAAAGAATCATCCTAGGCGGTGACATGGGCCAAATAGTCGCATTAGGGACCCTGACTTCGCCCCCTGGGGACCCCCCACTTCTCCATAAAAAAAAGATTTAAAATTATTTTTTTACGATTTTTCTGCATAATTTCGTCAAGTAAGCTAAACTGGACATTGTAACTCACTCAGCGCAGTGGCTAGCACGAGAGCTTCTCACAAATGCAACACAGGTTCGATCCTCGGACCAGGAAGTATGTGAGCTGAGGTTAGCTGCTTAAAACATGTTGGTTGCTCAATAGAGGTCAACTATGTAACTAAATGCTGGGTAGGGAATCAGGATGCCAACCATTTAAAACAGTTGGCTGCTTAATATAGGTTGACTGCTTAATACAAGTTGGCTGCTTAATACAGGTTGACTGCTTAATACAGGTTGACTGCTTAATAGAGGTGACTGTTGGTACACATTGTCTACAAACACCAAACACCAAACACCAAACAACCAAACAACCAAACAACAACACCACAAACAACCAAACAACCAAACAACCAAAAAACCAAACACCAAAAACCTTAATACAGGTTGGCTGCTTAATAGAGATGACCTCTTAATACAGGTTGGCTGCTTAAGAGATGACTTCTTAATACAGGTTGGCTGCTTAATAGAGATGACTTCTTAATACAGGTTGGCTGCTTAAGAGATGACTTCTTAATACAGGTTGGCTGCTTAATAGAGATGACTTCTTAATACAGGTTGGCTGCTTAATAGAGATGACTTCTTAATACAGGTCGGCTGTTAAAAATAAAGGTGACTGCTGGTACAGGCTTCATTATACATACCGGATTGCAGATCAAGTGCGGCCTGCATTTTCGGTGGACAGTATATTCCGTTTGCTGTGGTACGTCCAGACGTGAGAGCTGCCCTGGCTTTAGGCAGATTACTCAATGCATGATAGATCTTTGATTCTAGAAGCTGTACCTCTACCAACAGGGCTTTATCATCTAACTTCTTAAGCTCTCTCAATATTGTAGATGCTGAAAACAATACTTAAATCTCTTAAACATGCTTATTGCCAAATATTCACGATAATTAACATAGCATAAAGTTTATTGGCATTAAATATAAGTTTAAATTTTATATATTTTACAAAGGGTTAGGGAAGCAAGTTTTAACAACTTATATTAATCACCCTCGATGACGCGGATGAAAGCGTAAATGTGGGAGGAAACCGGAGTACCCTGAGATTCAGAAACCCACTTGTCCGATCTGGCGACCACTGTACCATCGCACATACTTCCCGGTCCAAGGATCGAACCTGGGTTGCATTGGTGAGAAGCGAGCGATGCGCTAATCGCACAGCCAATGTAATAAATATCATAAGCACATTCAAGGAACAATGCCACCCATTGGTATCCCCGAATAAGTTATTATTTTATGGAATCTGTGGATTCTTAAGCAACGGGGAACCATGTTTAGAATACAAAACAGAAGAGTACTTACATCATTGAACAATACCGCTACTGGTTACCGTGGCATACAAGTCAGCGACCGTAACCACTTGACGACGGAGGCAGACTCATTTATTTACAATATATACATTCTGTACTTACTCAGCAGTAGAGCATCCGAATAACGCTTTGTCTCGAAGTACAACGCTATCAGCCTAGCCTAGAAATATACGTTCATGTACATGATTATACACAGTGTCATGTACATGATTATACCCACCTTCATGTACATGATTATACCCAGCTTCATGTACATGATTATACACACCTTCATGTACATGATTATACACAGCTTCATGTACATGATTATACACACCTCCATGTACATGATTATACACACCTTCATGTACATGATTATACCCACCTCCATGTACATGATTATACACACCTCCATGTACATGATTATACACACCTCCATGTACATGATTATACACACCTCCATGTACATGATTATACACACCTTCATGTACATGATTATACACACCTCCATGTACATGATTATACACACCTCCAGTACATGATTATACACACCTCATGTACATGATTACACACCTCCATGTACATGATTATACACACCTCCATGTACATGATTATACACACCTCCATGTACATGATTATACACACCTTCATGTACATGATTATACACAGCTTCATGTACATGATTATACACACCTTCATGTACATGATTATACACACCTTCATGTACATGATTATACACACCTTCATGTACATGATTATACACACCTTCATGTACATGATTATACACACCTTCATGTACATGATTATACACACCTCCATGTACATGATTATACACACCTTCATGTACATGATTATACACACCTCATGTACATGATTATACACACCTTCATGTACATGATTATACACACCTCCATGTACATGATTATACACACCTTCATGTACATGATTATACACACCTTCATGTACATGATTATACACACCTTCATGTACATGATTATACACACCTCCATGTACATGATTATACACACCTCCATGTACATGATTATACACACCTTCATGTACATGATTATACACACCTTCATGTACATGATTATACACACCTTCATGTACATGATTATACACAGCTTCATGTACATGATTATACACACCTTCATGTACATGATTATACACACCTCCATGTACATGATTATACACACCTCCATGTACATGATTATACAC
>CM026389.1:39797230-39816161 GCA_014843695.1 Archivesica marissinica | reverse complement strand
TATGAAGCTGTGGATGGTTGTGAAGTCTCTTGTGGTTTATGAAGCTGTGGATGGTTGTGAAGTCTCTTGTGGTTTATGAAGCTGTGGATGGTTGTGAAGTCTCTTGTGATTTATGAAGCTGTGGATGGTTGTGAAGTCTCTTGTGATTTATGAAGCTGTGGATGGTTGTGAAGTCTCTTGTGATTTATGAAGCCGTGGATGGTTGTGAAGTCTCTTGTGATTTATGAAGCCGTGGATGGTTGTGAAGTCTCTTGTGTTTTATGAAGCTGTGGATGGTTGTGAAGCAACATGTGATTTATGAAGCTGTGGATGGTTGTGTAGTCTCTTGTGATTTATGAAGCTGTGGATGGTTGTGAAGTCTCTTGTGATTTATGAAGCTGTGGATGGTTGTGAAGTCTCTTGTGGTTTATGAAGCTGTGGATGGTTGTGAAGTCTCTTGTGGTTTATGAAGCTGTGGATGGTTGTGAAGTCTCTTGTGATTTATGAAGCTGTGGATGGTTGTGAAGTCTCTTGTGGTTTATGAAGCTGTGGATGGTTGTGAAGTCTCTTGTGGTTTATGAAGCTGTGGATGGTTGTGAAGTCTCTTGTGGTTTATGAAGCTGTGGATGGTTGTGAAGTCTCTTGTGGTTTATGAAGCTGTGGATGGTTGTGAAGTCTCTTGTGGTTTATGAAGCTGTGGATGGTTGTGAAGTCTCTTGTGATTTATGAAGCTGTGGATGGTTGTGAAGTCTCTTGTGATTTATGAAGCTGTGGATGGTTGTGAAGTCTCTTGTGATTTATGAAGCTGTGGATGGTTGTGAAGTCTCTTGTGGTTTATGAAGCTGTGGATGGTTGTGAAGTCTCTTGTGGTTTATGAAGCTGTGGATGGTTGTGAAGTCTCTTGTGGTTTATGAAGCTGTGGATGGTTGTGAAGTCTCTTGTGATTTATGAAGCTGTGGATGGTTGTGAAGTCTCTTGTGGTTTATGAAGCTGTGGATGGTTGTGAAGTCTCTTGTGGTTTATGAAGCTGTGGATGGTTGTGAAGTCTCTTGTGGTTTATGAAGCTGTGGATGGTTGTGAAGTCTCTTGTGATTTATGAAGCTGTGGATGGTTGTGAAGTCTTGTGATTTATGAAGCTGTGGATGGTTGTGAAGTCTCTTGTGATTTATGAAGCTGTGGATGGTTGTGAAGTCTCTTGTGATTTATGAAGCTGTGGATGGTTGTGAAGTCTCTTGTGGTTTATGAAGCTGTGGATGGTTGTGAAGTCTATTGTGATTTATGAAGCTGTGGATGGTTGTGAAGTCTTGTGATTTATGAAGCTGTGGATGGTTGTGAAGTCTCTTGTGGTTTATGAAGCTGTGGATGGTTGTGAAGTCTCTTGTGGTTTATGAAGCTGTGGATGGTTGTGAAGTCTCTTGTGATTTATGAAGCTGTGGATGGTTGTGAAGTCTCTTGTGATTTATGAAGCTGTGGATGGTTGTGAAGTCTCTTGTGATTTATGAAGCCGTGGATGGTTGTGAAGTCTCTTGTGATTTATGAAGCCGTGGATGGTTGTGAAGTCTCTTGTGTTTTATGAAGCTGTGGATGGTTGTGAAGCAACATGTGATTTATGAAGCTGTGGATGGTTGTGTAGTCTCTTGTGATTTATGAAGCTGTGGATGGTTGTGAAGTCTCTTGTGATTTATGAAGCTGTGGATGGTTGTGAAGTCTTGTGATTTATGAAGCTGTGGATGGTTGTGAAGTCTCTTGTGATTTATGAAGCTGTGGATGGTTGTGAAGTCTCTTGTGATTTATGAAGCTGTGGATGGTTGTGAAGCAACATGTGATAGTTGTATGTGGTTTTGATGCTGCAGCGGTTGTGAAGTTAAGTTCATGTTAGTATTAGGTTAATATGTCGTGTTTAATGATATTATACATTCCATCTATGAAAGTAGCACATTCCAGCCAGTGTCATTCACAGGGTTCCCACGAGTCCTTGAAATCCTTGAAAGGACTAAAAAAAATTTAAAGTTCAAGCCGTGGAAAGTTCTTGAAAATCTGACACGGTGCTGGTGCTTTGAAGTCCTTAAATACTGGATTTCTGACTGTTGTTAATTGGTTATTGGCTGTGCATTCTTAGACTCGTTGTTGCTATTTTGGGCATTGTATTGCATATTCATGCCGAGAAAACGCTTGTGTACCAGGTAGTTACGCCCCTCCAGAAATGGGGTGAAGCAACGCCGACCGTGACACACTTGGGGTCGAACAGTTGTGGGACAAAACGACCCAACACAGTATGGTGTCCCTTGCGCCATCTGCAGCTTTATGCAGAGATCATTTGTGATTGGTTAAATGTTTAATTTGGCAGAAATTGACCAATGGGATGATTTCTTTCAGCATGGCCTGCATGTTTGTCATGATATTTTGACCGTATTGTGATAAATTACCAGAGCTTGACCATGTTGTCTCATGCCTGGGAAGTTCAAATTTAGACTAACACCAATGCAAAGGATGACTGTTGTAAGATCCGCACAACAATCACGCAGCACGTTGTGAATCATGTATAAAGTGAAATATGAACCAGGGATCATTCTAGAGGGCGATGTGGGCGAAATTGTCGCCCTAGGGACCCTGACTTCGCCCTCTGGGGGCCGCACTTCTCCCTAAAAAAAATTAATGTTTTTTTTTTTTACCTTTTTCAAACAAAATTTTGTCTAGTAAGATACACTGGCCCATTATAAAGCACTCCTTCTATTCAAATGTTGTATTTAACAGTTGTACTGTGCATTTTAACCCTATATTGCAGAAGTATATTAAAGAACACCATTTAAGGAAGCGATCACGCGCTTTCTCACTTCTCCCAAAAATTCTGACCTAGAATGAACCCTGATGAAGGTCCATTTAAAATGTTGCAACTTCATGCACAAGCAACATTATCATAGCTCACACAGATCATAGTTGTTGCAATGTCTGATCCAGGTCTGCCATGTCTACAAAATACTCGTACCAAGTGTAGATCCTGATCAGATGATCTCAGATGTTGCAAACTGTTAACATCCATACTTAAGAGAGAATAAACCATGTCTCTTGCGCTAATGTTGGTCCTTGAATTTTGAGGAAATGTCCTTGAAAATTCCTTGCATTTGATTGGCCAATAAGGGTGGGAACCCTGTTAAATTCATTCCCATACTACATATAACCATGAGATATACAATAGTAATACATCATTATTATATTATTATACAAATTATGAGATTTAAAGTTGAAGTTAATTGAATAGGAAATATACAAATACATGTATTGTCTCACCAAGATGTACAGATTGATATCCCCTGTCATTTCTGCAAGGGGTATTGTATTGGCGCTGTCTGCCCGTTCGAGCCAGTTTTCAGTAATCAATGGGTGGAATTTTTATGAAGCTTAAAATATATACGTATTACCAATTCCATAGTGAGGTGGTGTCTGTACACGTTGTCAGGTTTGACCCAGTAACACCAGAGTTATTGCCCTTTAACCCATTTCATCCTGGATACATTTAAAGGCTTTTGCAAACAACATAGATCCAGATCAGCCGCAGTGTGACGCTGCATGCTGATCAGGATCTATGTTGTTTGCTACATAGCCAAGTGTCTTAGCAAGATCATCTGAATAGCAAACAGTATAGAGCCTGATCAGACGGCACGGTTGATCTGGCTCTATGTTCTTTGCAAATACTGTTTGAACGGTATCCAGAATGAAATGGGTTAATTGACTAAAAGTATACAAAATTGTCCAGCCAGAGCCAGTCTGGCGGGGGATATCAATTCATGGAATTTGCTTGTTTCTGATGTGTTTTTATTTACTATTCAAAATATACAATGAGATATTTGTGCCTATAAAGTAGTATCTATACATGTTTGTTACACGGCTGTTTGTTAATACAGTGATAATTAAACGGTTGTTTATGTAGCGTCAATACTCACTTATAAGATGAGTGTTTTACCACCAGATTATGGCCTCAAAGTGGCTTCCCGTCTTATAAGTGAGTGCTAAGAAATATGTTGTTTTTTTAATGTGTTATATCATAAATGGTATCCCTACTTACATGTACGTTTTAGAGAAAAGAACTCGGACAATGAACATGCATTCAACTCCCACTGGCCAAACATGCAGCTTATACATGTCCATTTTATCAACCCGTCTTATATACGAGTGCATGCCAAAGCCCACAAGATTTCAGGACCAATGTAGGGGAGTCGTCTTATTGGCGAGGTCGCATTGTTGGAGAGTTTGGACTGTATGACAATCCGGCAGTAGATTTGATTTGGATTGTAGAGTGGTGGAACCTATGCTCGGCGTATTCCTATGCTCGGCGTATTTTCCATCTTCCAGCGATCTATATCGATGATGGCAGCCATTTTTTGTGACTAACATCTTAAGCATTTGGGCAAAACAGAAATGTTTTATCAGTAAAGATTTGTTCTCGAGTTTGTTTCATAAATATTGACTTTCTATGAGCTTTGCACTGCTATGTATTTGCTCCACACAGAGCACACCCCTTCCCTTAGCATAATTATAATGTATTGTTCATACTTGAACTGATTTTTGTGAGATTATTATTTGTAAATGATCTACCTATACTTTATGGTAATTTATTTACCAAAATCATCAATAACTTGTGGAATTGTGGTTAACTTTTGTAGCTTAGCCCTTTCCTTCGTAGAGATTTAGGTTAATAAACTATTATATCTCCATGCAAACAACAGCCATTTAGCTATCATGCAGTGGATAAGTAGTTGCCATATCTATCCCACCTCCATAGATATTACTGGGACTACATAGAGATTTAGGTTAATATACTATTATATCTCCATACAAACAACAGCCATTTAGCTATCATGCAGTGGATAAGTAGTCGCCATATCTATCCCACCTCCATATATATTACTGGGACTACATAGAGATTTAGGTTAATATACTATTATATCTCCATACAAACAACAGCCATTTAGCTATCGTGCAGTGGATAAGTAGTCGCCATATCTATCCCCACCTCCATAGATATTACTGGGACTACATAGAGATTTAGGTTAATATACTATTATATCTCCATACAAACAACAGCCATTTAGCTATCATGCAGTGGATAAGTAGTTGCCATGTCTATCCCACCTCCATAGATATTACTGGGACTACATAGAGATTTAGGTTAATATACTATTATATCTCCATACAAACAACAGCCATTTAGCTATCATGCAGTGGATAAGTAGTGGCCATATCTATCCCACCTCCATATATATTACTGGAACTACAAGAGATTCTGGCCTGCATTATGAACATTGGTGTAGGTTGTCAATGTATGCATGTATTAATGGCGTCAAGTGGTGCTTCTATGAGGGAAAGGTTTAACTATATTCTTTTTATCCACTTGAACAAATCCCAACTGTGAATTGTTATCGAGTTTCCCCTGCATGTAGACAATGATATAATGATGTTATTTTTGTTGTTCATTCCTGAAATACCATGTGATATATCGGTATTTGTCGGTATATATTATCATTAGGTTGTTTTTTGTTGTTATTTTTTTGAAGAAATTAATTATGGTTGCTATTTTAATGTTATTTTCACCGCAAAGATGTAAAATAAATAGCCTGGAACAGCAATATGTTACTGTGAGAACAGCTATATACATGTATATACAGCCTGGAACTGCAATATGTTACTGTGAGAACAGCTATATACATGTATATACAGCCTGGAACTGCAATATGTTACTGTGAGAACAGGTATGTATATACAGCCTGGAACTGCAATATGTTACTGTGAGAACAGGTATATACATGTATATACAGCCTGGAACTGCACTATGTTACTGTGAGAACAGCTATATACATGTGAAGAAATGCATGTTATTTTCTATGCATAGCACTCTATATTGCAAATAAACTTCTAGTGGTACATTTTAACTGCGGATTATTACATGAAACTGTGACAATTGGATTCTCTTTAGGTGATTGTCTAGTACACAGCCTCGTTTAATGAAATTAATTAGTATATATGATGAAATTCTGTGTAAACTATTAATAATTCACAGATATAGGGTTGCGTTTCTTTTGCGTCCATTATCTACATATTGAGTATGTTTGGAGATCGTTTTAATTACTATGTACCGAAATGAAGTGTTCATTTTAATTGTGTTCAATCTTCTTTTTTTCATTTTTTTTTTTTAACTTATTTTTTTGTATTTAAAAAAGAAGCTAGAAGCAATATGGACTCGAGATCTGTTTATTATGTACCAGGTGTTAACCCTCAAAATGTTAATCATAACTATTTGCTTTTGTAAACAGCATAGAACCAGATCAGACGGCTGATCCAGATCTATATTGTTTGCACATTCCTTCCAATTTATTTGGCATTTTAAGGGTTAAGCTACCATATACCTACACGGTAGGGAGAAGTTATAAGGTACATAAGGGAGAAGTTAGGTGATTCTGCACGGTGTCCTCTATTGACAGCACAAAATAGGGAGAATGTGAAGCAGCTGAGGGAGAGTGCAGCTGAGGGAGAGTGCAGCTTAGGGAGAGTGCAGCTGAGGGAGAGTGTTTCGTGCAATGCAAATCACCCTCTAGCTTAAGCAATGTCTACTTATTTAAATGCCAAACTATCTTGCTGAAATTATACAAAACGTATTCACAAATAATGATGTATGGTGTTATATGTTTAATTGATACAATGCAACATAATTCTATAGCAATAAATGGTTTTTGACTGTTTTTCATTTTGTATTTTATTATCAGGTTTGAGTAATTCTCATGTGAGGGAGTGTACTGAACACTAACTGTAGGCTTATGTGTCTAGTTAGATTCCAGAGTCCCCCAGCCAGAATAATAATGAGCTTGTAGGAAATCTCTAATATTATATATATGTGATATGCTTATAAAATATTGTTATTGTGAACAGTTAGTTTATACAAATTTATTTTAGCTCGATTGCGAAACAAGTTATTTCAACTTATATAAATCACTCTCGAGACCTCATTCCTGATGGAATCCATCGCCACGAGGGAGAGAGAAGAGGCAATGTGGAATTTAAATGCCTTGCCTAAGGGCACAATCGTAACAGCTCCAGTGGGGCTCGAACTCCGGACCTTTCGCACCTGAAGCGAACGCGCATCCACTGCGCTATCACGACTTCCTTAGTGAACAGTTAATGCAAAGGAAGACTGAAATTAATAGCAAGAACTAACTGTCATATGCTGTTGTTTATTTTTCCATTGTAACTGTATCAATTTTTCCCTGTAAAAAAGAATATTTGTTTTATTGGGTTGCAAATGTTTAACCCATTTGATTCTGGATACCGTTCAAACAGTATTTGCAAAGAACATAGAGCCAGATCAGCCGCCACGGAATGTGCAGTCTGATCAGGCGCTATGCTGTATGCTATTCAGATGATCATGCTGAGACACTTGGCTATGTAGCAAACAACATAGATCCTGATCAGCACGCAGCGTCACGCTGCGGCTGATCTGGATCTATGTTGTTTGCAAAAGCCTTTAAATGTATCCAGAATGAAATTGGTTAATCATATTTTATTGCCTATCAATAATAAATACCGGTAAGCCATAGCATGAAAATGTAAATGATTTGGTCGTCACGTTTTTAACAACATTAGACAACGGCCTGCACCAGAACAATCGTTGCAACAATAGTGGAAATGGAAAAGTGACTGGAGTCTATCATAACCTCAGTTCTAAGGTAAGTACCTGCACAAGAAATCTATGTTATAGTCAGTAACATGACGGAAGGAATAAATAAACAGCAGTAATGCTGGCTGGGTAAGTAATCATTTCATCTTACCGAAATGTATTAGCCTAGATTGCGCTGCTAAAGCGATGAGTAATTTATACATGAACAGACCAGTATTTTCACATACTTCCATAGTTGCAGAAATCCGATGCAGATTGCAGATTTTATTTTTCAGAAAACTAATGGATGAACAGCTTTGCAAGTTGGAACTGAGTTTTTGGATTATACAGGGATCAGTTTAGAGGGCGATGTGGGCGAAATTGTCGCCCTAGGGACCCTGACTTCACCCTCTGGGGGCCCCACTTCTCCCTAAAAAAAAAATTAAATTTTTTGTTTTTTGGTTTTTTTACGATTTTCAAACAAAATTTTGTCTAGTAAGATACACTGGCCCATTATAAAGCACTCCTTCTATTCAAATGTTGTATTTAATGGTTGTACTGTGCATTTTAACCCTATTTTGCAGAAGTATATTAAAGAACACCATTTAAGGAAGCGATTACGCGCTTTCTCACTTCTCCCAAACATTCTGACCTAGAATGACCCCTGAATTATTTATAGATATGTTTACCGATTTAGGAACACTCGGTATGATGTATCAATAAAATCTTACTAACCGGTATTCTATCTGTATCGTGAACTGGTATGCAATTCTCACCGTACTCTTATAATTAATGTGTGCTGTACTTTCAGGACCAGATCTGTGAATCCGCTGACATTTTGCTGGAGAAGGGAGTTAATCGTGTGGCAACCACAGTAGCTGGCCTGGTTGCCATAGCAACTCATTCAAAGCATCCAGCTCCATCGAATGTCTGATAAACTTCAAACATATGTGATATTAGTGTAGTCGTATTAAATCATCAGCAATTATGGCCGGATATCTATAAGAGATGTATGCAGTAGTTTATGACCTTGTTGCTTAGCAACCAAACAATGCAGACAGTGGTATTAATGGACATTCATTGAAACAGGATATTTTGAATGCTAACTTGGAATTTTGATGGAATTTTCCATTTGTAAAACTGGAATTTTCCATTCGCATAACTATGGAAATTTTCATTTGTATGACAATGGAATTTTCCATTTGTGTGATGATGGAATTTTCCATTAACACAATGATGGAATTTTCCATTTATGCAAATATGAAATTTTCGCCATTTATGCAAATATGAAATTTTCAATTCACATAAATGATGAAATTTGCCATTTATGCAAATATGAAATTTTCCATTCACATAATGATGGAATTTGCCATTTATGCAAATATGAAATTTTCCATTCACATAATGATGGAATTTGCCATTTATGCAAATATGAAATTTTCCATTCACATAATGATGGAATTTTCCATTTATGCAAATTTGAAATTTTCCATGAAGGTCACAGTGATGGATGGTTTGTTTAGTGATCTACTTGTTGTTCCAAAGAAGAAGAAACAGTGAAGAGATGTGAAAGTGAAGCAGTTCCTTCGAGGATTGCGTAACGTCCTGTGATGATTCAGTTTCTGGAGATTATGTGATATTATCTGTAAAAGCATACTGTAATACTATGATGTCATATTCTTGTATAGGTATTTTTAACATACAACCTTTCGTTTACTGCACGGCTTAAGCTGGATCTTCTGAATATAGATACGTTTCTGGTATATTGGGGTCAAAATTTCTAGTGCATGTATGTATTAGGAAGACGTTTGATGCTTCAACTAAATGCTCACTGCATGTTCTGTGTTGAATAGGGAGATACAAGACAGTTAAGGGAGAAATGAAACAATTAAGGGGGAATTGAGACAGTTAACGTAGGGAGATTCCTTCTCCCAAGTCACCCTTTAGCTTCAGCCCTGTACCAGCAAGTCGTATAAGTATTACTTTGCTACTTTCGCTTCCATTTGGTGTTGTACTTGTGGCATAAAATGCCTATCTAACAATAATAGTCTTTCTGTTTTCGTTGAACATTTTGTCGGGTCTTTTAGAAAACAATGTTGCTGTTGGTTGATTTTATCATTTTCTCGTAATAAGGTGCCTGAAATTGAGTCTGCCAGCCTGAAAGACTTTGTATTTGTTTCAAGAACTTTTGAGAAAGACTATTATTTTATTATACTGACTTGAACATTTTGTCGGGTCTTTTAGAAAACAATATTGCTGTGCGGTTGATTTTTATCATTTTCTCGGAATAAGGTGCCCGAAATTGGGTCTGTCAAATTTGCCTTTCTGAACGTGAAGATGTGTTATCTATCACGATGTGAAGTGGTATTTTACATTTGTATACTAATCTAAGAGGGTTTTTGAACAAACAATATTGGAATTTGAACCTACAATAAATGCCAGGTCCCGTACTGTTGATAAAAGTGCTAGATTTATTGTGTATTATATCTTGGGAAAAGTGGAAACGTGATGCCTTTTTAAGCAACCAAATTACTGTACCATTGGACTTGTCAGAATGGTATCTATGTTCTATTGTTTTTAAGTTATGGTGCCTTGTTTCAATTGGTGTTTCTAGCAAGATTTGAATACTGGTAGTTTTTGTAGCATACAGAGAATGTGATACTATTGCTGTGGGTTGATCCATTATCTTCTTCTTCTCTGTTAATGGCTAACAGTCAACAATTGAGCTATTATGGCCACATTATTATCAATCCATTACTAAATTTTCGTCTGCACCTCTCCCTCTCGAAGTTTTTATCGTATGAAGAAAACTATTATAAAAAAATAAAGATTGTTATAAATTTAAATAATAACATGCTGTGTCCTCCCAATTTTAGTCAAAAGTTTGATGAAATTCTAGTAATTTATAAAACTGTACCCATTTCTACAGTAAGATACAAATGCAAGAGGAAGCCTGCATGGCAGAGTGGATAGGATTGATATGGGTTATCAAAGTCTTTCATGTGAGGGAGCTATCCAGCTAGCTTATGGGATGTATAATGTAACTGGTGTCTGTAACTCTCTACGTTATCTGGAAGCTACTGAAGTCTTGTTGGCGATACTATACCGATGTTTGCTCATTTTATTTCAATATTATCGATGTCCGGCTCTCCCCGAGAGATTAGAGGTGGCTTCATAGATGTAATTCTTGTTGCCATTATATAAGCATTTATCACAGATTTGTCAAAACATTGTCTGATCTGTATGTTGTCCTTAAGCATCACTATCATCATCATTAATCACTCATATATCAGTAATCACTCGCATATCATCAGTAATCACTCACATATCATCAGTAATCACTCGCATATCATCATTATTCACTCGCATATCATCATTAATCACTCACATATCATCAGTAATCACTCGCATATCATCAGTAATCACTCACATATCATCAGTAATCACTCGCATATCATCAGTAATCACTCGCATATCATCAGTAATCACTCACATATCATCAGTAATCACTCGCATATCATCAGTAATCACTCGCATATCATCAGTAATCACTCACATATCATTGTCGTTGGTAATCCATCGCATATCATGAGGAAGCAATCGCGTATCTTTAACATTATTGATCACTCGCCTATAGTCATTTTGTTTTTAAGAATAGCTTTTAAGGAGGAAAATAATACTAGCACTATACATGTAGCTACAATTATAGGAAGCGGCCATTTATATGAATACGGATGAATAGTAAAATCCTATAACGCCAACATTGCAAATTGAACTTGAGGTCGAAACTACTGCGAAACCTTTCCAAATGCATTTAGATAAAGAACAGAAGTTTCGAGGAAAGGCCAGGATATTGGGTCATAAATTTGTCAAATTTATTTTCATTTTTATGGACCAGATCATTGTCTTGGTAACAGTGTCGTTTATTGCTGGAATACCATGTAATTACATATATATGCATTATATACACACCCGATCCATTTCTTTAAGTCTTTTACAAAAAGACTGGCCAATGTCTAGAATTATTAGCAGATATATTAACATGGCATTATTTACTTGCATTGTTCACAAGTGTAAGTGAAAACTAAATGCAGTCCAATTTATGCAACTTGCATCAAATATTGCATGTTCGTTTTTGTTTCATGTTCGTTTTTATTGCATGTTCGTTTTATTTCATGTTTTGCGGTTACAAAATCATAACATCACTGTTTATACGCATTTTGTTAGGCCTTTCTATATATATTAAACAGATGATGTAACTGCAATACGTAAATACCATTTCATGGTACTGGGGAGATAACCCTCCTCACTGTTTTAATCTTAACTCCTTGCACTCTAGCGGTATCGACACAATTCTAATGAAATTCCATGAAATAGTAATACCGTAATTTCCAGGTTTCAATTACAAATAAGAAGTCCGCCTCCGTGGTCGAGTGGTTACGGTCGCTGACTTGTATACCACTGTAACCTATCATCAAAAAGTTGGCAGTTTCTTACGGAGGTTGGTGCACCCAGGAAATGTGTTGTTAGGTAAACTGCCCGCCGGCGATATAGCCCAAAATGGTGCTGATGCAGGCGTAAAACCCGAAATATAACATAATAACAAATAAGAAAAAAACACATTAATGAATCGTTATCTGCTGTGTGTGTTTTACGTTCATTTCTCGTCTACCGGTTGCCCATATGAGCGACGCCTCCTGAAGAGATTAATTAGTCATTTTAGAATTTTGGAGGATAGTGCAATAATACAGACAGAGACCCATTCCACAGAGTATCCTCTGGTTCATTTACGTGCACGGTGTACAGCACTGCTACAAGACCTCGGGTTAAAGTCCCACCTGAAAGACTGTTCATTTTATTAGGGTCAGACTTATCTGCTACAATTAATTGAACTATTGAACTACTTTACCCAGCATGCAAAGTATTTTAAATACAATTACAGATTAAGTTGTTTCCCTTGCATCATAAGGTGGCATTTACGTATTCCAATGAAATTAGTACGGTGTTTTTGTAGGATAATTTACAGCTTGTATATCACAATTTGCCTTACACAAGTTAGAGAACATGTCCATGTGATGCTATTGTCAATCAATTGCTGTATATTTTGCATGTGCACTTCTTAGCTGCCACCCCTTCAAAAAATGAAATACACGTCGCTTCCCCGTTGGCCATCTCTGTTTTCGACAAGAACAAAATCCGTGCCTGGAATGATGCTAGGTGCACCCGGCACGTAAAAATGGAAAGTCCGCACACACGCCACGCCCACTTTTGGACAAAGTCCGCACACACGCCCACTTTTGGACAAAGACCGCACACATGCCACGCCCACTTTTGGACAAAGTCCGCACACACGCCACGCCCACTTTTGGACAAAGTCCGCACCCACGCCCACTTTTGGACAAAGTCCGCACACACGCCCACTTTTGGACAAAGTCCGCACACACACACCCACTTTTGGACAAAGTCCGCACACACGCCACGCCCACTTTTGGACAAAGTCCGCACACACGCCCACTTTTGGACAAAGTCTGCACACACACGCCCACTTTTGGACAAAGTCCGCACACACGCCACGCCCACTTTTGGACGAAGTCCGCATACACGCCACGCCCACTTTTGGACAAAGTCCACACACACACGCCCACTTTTGGACAAAGTCTGCACACACACGCCCACTTTTGGACAAAGTCCGCACACACGCCACGCCCACTTTTGGACAAAGTCCGCATACACGCCACGCCCACTTTTGGACAAAGTCCACACACACGCCCACTTTTGGACAAAGTCTGCACACACAAGCCCACTTTTGGACAATAACAGCGAACAAACTCGCTGAAACAATACTTGCTGGTGCATCAAGAGATTACTCCGGTGTATAATACTCAAGTTTCTGATCTCTGTATGGCCAGCGGGCTTCTTGACCTTTATAAAACCTGATCACACAGTGGCAGCAGGAGGATGCTTGGCTCATGTCTCGCACACACACGCACGTGCGCGCGTGTTATATAGTATAGATAGTGCAATGTACATACTGTATATGACGAGAGAGTGTATAATTTATTGTGTACAGTTTATGCTAAGCCTTATATAATCATTTATAATTAATTAATTATATACTTGTTGTATTAATCAAAATATTACAGAAGTTTAATTTTACTCTATTGTCTACAACTGTGTTTTTCTACTCTATTGCTGTAATTGTTTTGGTGGTAATCGTAGTCCGAGGCAGCAATCCTCCGCCACCCAGCTAAATGTCATGTTTGTCCTATCTCACAATGCTGAAGAATTCTTTATAAAAATCCTGGATCCAGATCTGCAGGATTACCGTCAAGAGCTAAATGGTTCGTCCTTGACCCACGGCTCACCCGTCCACCAAATATCACAAATATCTGTGCGTAACTTTTGATAAAAACAACCTCCTTGGCAGAATTATCAAGATATATATTACAGAAGAAATTGCAATTAGGACATATTATACTTGACCAGGAGACAACATCCAGATGAAGAGTTAGGATTAATCCGAATGATTTAATTAAAGATATAGCTTGACCCGGATTTATTTGCATGTTTCTGATTTTGTGTAAGCCCCGACCGAGTTGTTTCATTTTATCCAGTAATATTTGAGCACATTGAAAATTGTGAGTACTTTCAAAATTAAGGGAAATTTCTATCCAGTATTAGACTGTACAAACTAGAAATGCCAAATCAATTCTTACTTACTTCAAATTCAATGGTTTGGTGTATACAAACTTCCAGCACTATAGCTACTGTCGTTGAAGGTTTGTTTCAAGGAAAGTGCAGAGTGTGGCTGTTTAATATACACGTAGGTTAAATACAGTCAAACCTGTGTTAGTTGTCACCTCTAAGCAGCCACTTTCTGTGATTCCCCTTGGCTGGCTGCTTAACACAAGATTTGCCTTAAATTGCCCGTTAGGGCAGCATGTAAAACAAAAAATCTATAAAAACAAAGGTTGGCTGCTTATGAGGTGACGACTAACATGGGTTTGAATGGATAATCATTTGGTTGCCAACAAATTTCGTTATTTGTAATGGTTTTACATGTATACAAAGCTGGAATACCGGTATCTATCTGATACATTGTGGCTCCATATCAACACATTTATGTTATTAAACCTCTACAGTCTACATATAAAGTCCACTATTTAGACTCGACCATGAAGCCATTATTGATGTATCACTATTTATCATTTTCATGTGTGGTCTGTACGGACAGAATGTATGTATACAGATGGTTTTGTGTTCTCGATGATGCTAGTCCGTGTGTCCGCAATGTAAGCTCTATTTCTCGTATGCTGTAGGGACCAAGTACTAGTTTCAGTTCCTGGGATATTTGAGCGGAAAGATGCTAGGGCTCAGCAGTCTGGAAAATTTCTCTAATCATGTTTGTCCGTCGGTTCTTGCTCCAAAAATTGATTTCTGCTCATATACACAGTGTGTTAGTGGTCACCTCTATTAAGCAGCCAGTTTCAAGATTCCAAATAGCATACTTTATATGACATTAACCCTTTCCCTCATAGAAGCACATCTTGATGCCATTACCAATACGACATACATTAACAATGTAGTAGCCAGACCAATGTTCATAAACCCTTTCCCTCATAGAAGCACATCTTGACGCCATTACCAATACGACATGCATTGACAATGTAGTAGCCAGACCAATGTTCATAATATAGGCCAGAATCTCATGTAGTCCCAGTAATATATCATGCAGTACTTCCACTGCATGATAGCTAAATGGCTGTCATTTGTATGGAGATATAATAGTATATTAACCTAAATCTCTATGAAGGAAAGGGTTAAGCAGCCATTTTATGTGATTCCCTGTACTGGCTGCTTAATACAGGTTAGACTGTACTTATTTATCCATGTCTACCAAGTATAAACCAGATATCTAGATTTCTTTATTTATAGAGGTTTTTGTGAGATTTTTAAGTGACATGTAGCAAATAATGATGTATTTTATGTTTAATGTTTCGGTATTGATTGCAATGAGCACACAGCCAGTATTAAATAAGATGTTAATGTCACTTTATGGAATAAAGGGAGACAACTTGATCAGAAGAAATTTTAATTAAACAAACTTTTACACTTTTATCATAAGGTGGCATTATGTCGATTACGTTGGAGAGGTTTATTGCAATATCAGCATGCTGGACTGATTGTTTATGGAAGAACTTATATCCAACATATACACGTTATTGTTGTTTTCATTATAAATGCCATGTCATAATCTTGCAAATGTCGCATTTCATACGATATGGCTGACGTTATAAAACATAAAAATCCATGCCGCTGTTTGTACATTATTGTGTCCTGTTCACGTGCAAGCTCCATTACAAAAGAACAGGCAAGCCAACTCCATCGAACCGAACAAAATACTTCGACATAATAGGTCCAACATGTTTGTAGATCACAAGCTTTATTATAATAATGGTCTGGCATTGGCAGAGAGGTGTACATGTGACAAATTAAACAGTTCTAGCATGAACGTCGCAAACGAAAAATTATGTGAAAAAATAAAAACAAGACAGATAGAAGCTTGAACAAATTTTATTACAATTATAGCAATTTTGTCATTGGAAAATTGAACATAATATTCTTGTCCCAGTAATTTGGTTTTTCCACAACACGGCGGGCAATGTATATGATAAAAATCTTCTACAATAAATAGAACAACAGTTACAATTGTTAAAGTGGTTTTTGGTTTGTTCACTCACTTTCCCCACCCACTCTCCGCGCCCTGTCCATCCTCCCTTCATCCACTCACCCTCTCTCTCTCCGCCTCCCCTCACCCACTCTCTCCTCCTCTCACCCACTCTCTCCTCCCCTCACCCCACTCTCTCTCTCTCACCTCACCCACTCTCTCTCTCCTCCCCTCACCCACTCTCTCCTCCTCCCCTCACCACTCTCTTCTCCTCCCCTCACCCACTCTTCCTCCTCCCTTCACCACTCTCTCCTCCTCCCCTCACCCACTCTCTTCCTCCTCCCCTCACCCACTCTCTCCTCCTCCCCTCACCCACTCTCTCCTCTCCCTCACCCACTCTCTCCTCCTCCCCTCACCCACCTCTCCTCCTCCCCTCACCCACTCTCTCCTCCTCCTCACCCACTCTCTCCTCCCCTCACCCACTCTCTCCTCCTCCCCTCACCCACTCTCTCCTCCTCCCCTCGCCCACTCTCTCCTCACCCACTCTCTCCTCCCCTCGCCCACACTATTTCACAATACACCTGTAGTTTGGCTATAGATTCACTGGACAGCACAATACACTAAATACGGAAACATAGGCGGGAAAAAAAAGATGTTTTAACAATGTAAATAATTTTATTATAATGCATGTAAATATTTCTAGTATACTTAAAAATAATACTTAAATTTTGGATGGAATGTTATGAAATTTTGGATGGAATGTTATGAAATTTTGGATGGAATGTTATGAATAAATACTTAATATATATATATATATACCTAGGACGGAATATTATATATTATAGCATATTATTTACAATTGTCAAGTATAGAAGTCTGTCACAGACATTCCCCCAATACAGCAGCAACAAGAGGAACTGGGTCAAACAAGACGACCCTGGGTAGCTCACCTGTCTCATCTAAACAACTTTGTATTGCTGTTTCATCAGCATTGACCATTGGCAAGCAATTTGGAAGGAGAATTCAAAACGAGGAGAAGTGTCTTGGAATACGGACCAGATGTACTACTAGTGCCAAGACCCTCCATACCATATGAAGCAAATTGCCGACACAAAAACACCCACCCATACTGACAAGTCGGTGTTATCTGTATGCCTGGTCCATATATATTATCCACGTGGTATCGGAAATGGCGCACACCATAGGCTTTGATTGTTATATCCGTGTAGACGAGGACGCCGGAAGTTTCTGTTTAGATTTGAATTGTTTTTTACAATATTGGGGAGGAGGGAAAGTAAATTTATTTCGACTTTTGAACGCTTTTAGTTTCACCATTAACATTGTTTGTTTTCATTCAACAGGAACCATGCAACTTTCCAATAATAGCCTACCGCGTACGTCACTACAAACACGAAATTCAAAGTAGACACACGCCATTTCTGAAACCACACCAAAACCGATACCGCCACAATATATATACATTCATTATGTGGAAATATTAAAAATATTGCAACACAAAATAAACATAATTTTCTCGATTCTATATGCAATAACCTCTAGAGCTGTGTCCATAACTAATTTAGTTGTGATTATAATTACTTGACTAAGTGGTAAAAAAAATGGTGGAATTATTTAAATGTCGAAGGGTGGCCCAGAATGCCATCGTGTTTGCCAAGTACCAGGTCAAATGTCAAACTGAGCTTCACTATTTGCACTAATATACCATCAAAGTATGGGGAATATCGTAGTACACAAGTGAACCTTGACCTATAGTTACCTTAACCTTTATATATACTATAATTACCTTGACCGTTATATATACTATAGTTACCTTGACCTTTATATATATACTATAGTTACCTTGACCTTTATATTTACTATAGTTACCTTGACCTTTATATATACTATAGTTACCTTGACCTTTATATATACTATAGTTACCTTGACCGTTATATATACTATAGTTACCTTGACCGTTATATATACTATAGTTACCTTGACCTTTATATATACTATAGTTACCTTGACCTTTATATATACTATAGTTACCTTGACCGTTATATATACTATAGTTACCTTGACCGTTATATATACTATGTTACCTGACCGTTATATTACTATAGTTACCTGACCGTTATATATACACCGTTATATTACTATAGTTACCTTGACCGTTATATATACTATAGTTACCTTGACCGTTATATATATTAGTTACTTGACGTTATATATACTATAGTTATTGACCTTTTATATTACTATAGTTACCTTGATTTATATATACTGTTACCTTGACCTTATATACTATAGTTACCTTGACCGTTATATATACTATAGTTACCTTGACCGTTATATATACTATAGTTACCTTGACCTTATATATACTATAGTTACCTTGACCTTTATATATATACTATAGTTACCTTGACCTTTATATATACTATAGTTACCTTGACCGTTATATATACTATAGTTACGTTGACCGTTATATATACTATAGTTACCTTGACCTTTATATATACTATAGTTACCGTGACCTTTATATATACTATAGTTACCTTGACCTATATATACTATAGTTACGTTGACCGTTATATATACTATAGTTACCTTGACCTTTATATATATATATACTATAG